>CAOLHI010001560.1:252500-363791 GCA_948474755.1 Ctenosaura bakeri | reverse complement strand
CATCCTTTTGAAAAGCCTTTGTCCTCTGACAGGATACATGGAAGTAGCCCAAAGATAATAAAAGTACTTTATGTAGAACTATTGAATCAACTCTGTTTTATACATCAATTTTCTAATGAGTGCTGTACTGCTTCAAGAGCCAACTAGCAAGAAAAGAATCACCCAAGAAAGAAAAGGTTGCTTACCTGTAACTGTAATTCTTTGAGTGGTCATCTGTGTTTTCACACATGGGTTTTATGCCTGTGCAAAAACTCTGCCAGAATTTTCCAGAGCTGAGCAGCTTGGCAAGAAACCCCATCCTCTCCCACATATTGTGTATGATTGAGCCCGTCAAACAACCTTTCCCTTAGTTTTGAAGTCCACTGAAAAGCCCCAGGGACCTGAAAGAGGGGAGGTAGGGCAGGGTTGTGTGAGGGCACAGATGGCCACTTGAAGACCAGTTACAGGTAAGCAACCTATTCGTCTTCTTCATGGTGCCTGTGCCTCACACAATGGGCAACTACAAACTCACTAGAGGAAGGAGGGTTAGGTTACTGTAGAATAGAAGATAGCACTGCCCTCCCAAATCTCACATCTCTTCTCACATGGCAGTCTAACCTGTAGTCATGGATATAAGTTGAAGATTGTGACCACGTAGCAGCTTTACACAGGTTTAACAGTGAAATAACTTGTAATACACTTGGCAAGGATGAGGAGGCCCTTGTAGAATGAGCTCTGAGAGAGTCAGGTATTGGCTGTTTTGCAAGCTCACAGGCTAGACGAACAGTTTCTACCACCTACCTGGAAAGGTGCTGAGCCAACATTCTCACTTTTGTGACAACTGCCATAGCAGATTGCTGAACTGCTGGAACACCAAGATCCTGTGAGTACAGAAAGCCAGAGCATGACAAATATCCAAAGAATGCAGTAATCTCTCCTATTGAGTAACAGGTTGAGGGTAAAAGGTTTGTAATATAATATCTTGTGATAGGTGAAACTCAGATACTACCTTAGGTAGGAAGGAGATGTCAGGGCACAGGACTACCTTGTCATGTGAAAGACCAAGAAAGGCTCATCACAACGTAAAGCTAACAACTCTCCAGAACTAAGCCAAATTTATAGCAGCAAGGCAACAGTCTTGAGAGTTACTAAATGGTCATCTGCTGTCGTTAGGGGCTCAAAGGGGTGTTTCATCAATTGTGATAACACCAAAAGCAATAAACAAGTAGGCAGAGGAGTTTAAACTGGTGAGTACAGATGAGACAGTCCTCTTAAAAACTTCTTTACAATTGTGCCTTGAAAAGGGTTGAGGAATGGTCAAACAGTTGATGGGCTACCTTTAGAAAGGAGAAAGACAAACCCTGTTCCTTCAGAGACAGTAGGAAATGAAGTACCATTGATGCAATTGCAGGTAATCTGTCTTTAATGCTTCACATGAAGATTTCTGAATGATCTCATCTCTACAAATGGAGAAAGTTCTGTGAATTTGCCACTGACAAGAAAGTGAAGAAGGTTATTTTTTAAATACAGATGAAAGAACACAACAAAAACTACACAGGAGGGAAAACAGAGGAGAAATACAATAAAAAGAAGCTACTTAATAGACCAACACACCTGGGAGAAATTACTCTTTTGGTGGATGGAGAGAAATTGAGGGGAAGGTAGCCTGGTGGGCTGAATTATGCACAGAATATGGATGGAGGTAGGATTTCCTGCCAAATTACTCAGCTCTGGAACATTCAGGCAGGGTCTCTGCGCAGGCACAAAACATGTTGTGTGAGACACAGAGACCATGAAGAAGAAACTAAATTATACAAGATTTTACCAAATGCCAATTGAAAAACTCCTAATTCTTACAATATATGGGAGCTACAAATACAAGTCATCAGAACAAGGGATAAAGACAACATATCTGGAGAAATGGATAAGGCAGTCTATTAAATTTGTCAAAGCCAGTACTACAGTCTAATGAATGATAGCAAACGCTTCCATTCCTAAAGGATGCTTTTGCTCCCACACTTGGCAAACCAGATCAACTGAAAGACATCCATATGATCAGTTTGGACAAAGAAGAGATGAACTGGAAGCCTGTGTAAAGTTACTGGGGTTTTTTTAATCAAGCGGTTTTCTAAACTCTCTTAATTTTTCTTACATTTTCTTATATTGTCAGGCAAAGGTATCAGTACATCACCACCTCAACATAAAATTATCATGACTGTCTGTTCATCTACCAGTGTCCCACTCCTTTATTTAATACATTATTCTGAACTTGATATTTGTGGTTTTAAAGAATTTGGAATGTTATCTTGACAAAAACAAACAAAAACAGCCCAAACCCAAACCAAAGAAATCTCTCAAAATTGATCAGAGTAGTAATATGCACTGGGCAATTGGAGCATACTGAATAGGGAAATGAACATCAAATGAGTAATTATAGAATAATGAAAGAGTTTTTGAAGATCCAAAACTGAATTCCTTTGGATCATATCTCAACTATCAGATTCTGTATATAACTGTACAGGTATTGCAGGTCACCATAATGGTATTCATATCAATTCCATACCCTCTCTGAACTTCTATTTACTTTATATTCTAGGTGTCAATGGTGGAGAGCAACAATGCCAGACAAAACCATTCATGTTTTTAAAAAAAAATCAACTGAAACATTTGTTTTTACTGCACAACAAAAATCCCCAAATAAAGCAATAGCAAAAATCTCAGTGACTGCTCAGCCCAGAATACTGGGCAAACAGCAATACAAGCAGACAGTAAGATGAAAACAACAGTCTTTTGAGCTTCACTGTAAGAACGTATTTAGTGGAAGGCAAACCAAAGAGAAAGTATTTTTTTACAAATGCTTTTGTGGAAAAGACTCCACTGCACATATGATTTTGAGGAGTTTATTAAAGGAAAAGTGAAGCATCAGTTTTAAATTGTACAAAAGGAAAAAAACCTCATATTGTAAATGTACAATTTACAGAATTACTAGCAAAACCAATCAAGGAGACACATTAAAAAAACCTACTGGTTGCAAACTGAACTGGAAACCCATTGGAGGTAACTTGCTTGTAAACGGTTTTTGTTTTACAGAATTCTGTTATGATCAATGAAAACTCAGTTTTCCATGTGAGGGGCTCTGGAACACAAGGTTTATCTGAGGTGGACATAAGCCAGCAGTAGTTATGTCATTCTGCCCACAAGACTAAACTGCTACTGTGCCCATTCCTGACCACTTTTTCGAGAGAACTTGCCCTGAAGCAACAACCCAGTGATTTAGCAACTCTGAAATTCCTAACATCTACCTTGAAGGAATGACTGGATTAGTGGGTAAAATGTGTTTGGCAATCACAATTTCAGAACTGTCCCAAATGAAAGTTATATAGCTTGAGTTTCATCTTTGTCTCCCCAAAAGATAAGCATCATATGCACCTTGTATTCAGTAGAGGATCTTTTTAAAAAGGGAGAAAATTGTAGTTATTTTCCAGCTGCTATAGAAACATCTCTGAAGTGGATACATTGTATTTCAGTCAATTTAGATCTGCTTTCAAGCACGCTAACATTCAGACTCCAAAAAGAAGGTTCTTATGGCCTTATTTTCACAGATGCTCTCATTAGCAGGAGCTGTGCTCAACACCAAAGGGGAAAACCAGTCCTTTAACTACATTAGCAGCTACCAGGAAGAATCGTAATAGTGAAGCAGAATGAAAGTCCAGATTACTGAAGACAATGAAAATCTCTTAGAACAATGAAAAAACTGAATACTTTTTGGATTGTTCTCCCTTTTTTTTTTTTTTAAGAAAAATCATTCAATAATTACTCTTAATAATGCACAGTTAACACTGAGAATGTAGCTGTATTCCATTGTAAGCTTAAGAACGTCACCATCTAAGCACAAGTTTCTATGCAGCACATACAGTAAATCTAACTGGCAAAATTAATTTACAAAAATAGCACAAAAGGGTATTTACGGCATGAAAAGTTAGACACTTCTCTATGGTACAGTTAAAATCGCTTTGAAAATGCAAGTGACTACTGCTCCCCACCCCCTCCCCTCCTCCCTTGTGATGTATGCTTCATAGGAAAGTTGCTGCTTTTGTACCTCAGGTCTGGCAGGGCATGAAATAGGTAGTAGAAACAGCAGATAGATTACTGTAGAACCACTGGTTTATTTTACTGAGAATATTTTATTTGCTGGTATAAGTTGCTAAAAATGCACAGAACAAGTACCAATAGAAAATGTGCTGTTTGTGTGTTCCCCTAGTGCTATATAAAATGAATGTTACACAGCATCTGTTGGAAAAGTGGCTTCATGGACATCTCTTATTTTATGCCCTATTATAAATAAAAATAAATCTTCTCAGAAGTATAAAATCTGGGTTTTTTTCTTTTCAGAATCTGACTTTTTGGCAGAGATGCACACATCTGATTTCTAACCTCTTTTGTAAGAGTGTTTCGCTCTCAATGGTCAGAAAAGATCTAGAAGCGTACCATACTGCTAGTCACATCCAGTGTGTTTAACAACACTTCTCCAGCCAGGATGGCCTGCTGATAGCATCACTGCTGGTCAATGGCTGACAGGCATAAATTTAATAAAAATGGCTAGCTTCTAAAACATAAAAAGGCAAATGTTAAAACATTTTGAAGTTGTACAGCAGAAAAATAAAGTTAAAAAGTTTTGTTTTCATTCAATGTTTTCTGAAAACATGTGTAGAACAGTGTTTTTAAACTGTTTTAATTTAAAAGCTTCTCCCCATCCAGGAAAAGAACCTGTATTAGGACTGTCAAGGACAGGGAAACAAATGATTTGTAGGTCAGCCTTTCTGAGGTGACTGATTGACCAATATTCCTTTGTTTCATTAAGAAGCTCCTCTTCTCTGTCATTACAAAAAGGAAATGACCTTAATCATTTGGTTAAAAATCAAACCAAATCACATCAAAAATGTGGTTTTCATATAAGCTATCACAGTATATAGGCCTTGAGCTCTAAAGAACAGAGTTCCACATTTGTATAACGTCTTCACCAGACTTCAGAACATTGGCATTCCAAATCCCTGAAAAAATGATTGAGAAAAAAAAAAAAGGTTAATCACTGGAGAAGCATTCACTGCTCAGAGCAACAAAAAGATATCAGGTGCAATCTTACCGAATCATCCTCAATGATAGCTGCAGAGTCAAAGAAGTCTGGCCTCAACTCTGCTCGCTCTCGTCGGTTTCTTGAAGGGGGCTGGAAAGGAAAACTTGGTCACTAGATCTGAACAAGGAATAGAAGCTTTATTACCATGAAAGCAACTTTTATTCTAGCTCTCTCTAGCAGGTATGTGAAAGTACAATTTGCAAAAAATTAGAAAAGTACAACAGTTTCTAATGTTTAAACCACTGAGTAGCGATGCTATAAAGCTGCGTACACAGACTACAGTGTTTCAAGTACTAACAGGAAAACATGTAGCTATTGCAATGCTTTGTAACATGTGGTGTCCATTTCAAAGTTTGACAAGCCAATACCTGGAAACATTTATTCCAACAGTTATTTCACATGGGTGTCTCGTGACAGAAAGGGTGGGAACTGCATGGCCCTCCAGATGTTAGCTGCAGCGCCCAGCATTTTTCAGCACTGGCTAAGGCTGCTGAAAATTGTAATCCAACTACATACAGACAATTCCCACCCCTGCATTAGAGCCAAACTCCTTCAACATCATCTTACTGCAGAAATGAAACAATTAAAGGTAAGATAAACAACAATTTGTCTTGTTGTTGTCAACAAACAACAAAAAAGACAAACAACAACAACAAAGAACAATACTCCAACAGATGGAGTATATCAACATTATAGTTGACGACTGAGTTGGCCACTGGCCATGCAGTATGTCTAAAGAGTCAGTTTTCATTTAAAGGTGGTACTTGTAAGCCTAAGTAGAGAAATGCTGATCAATACCATATAATAGACTGAAATTGTATAACACTCTGCAACTGGCAGTTCCAACCTCATACTTGGGTGTTAGCATAAAAATGCTTTGGCAAAAATTAGGTGACATGTTAGGCATGGACAACACGCCTATTAATATTGGAAATTGTACTGAAATGATTCTTAGCTGCATCATTTCATTAGTAATCATCTTTTTCTGTGACAAACCTGCATTTGCAAGTGAGATTTACTAACCAGATCAATGACCATTGTATCCTCAAACTCTTCATTCATGTCCTCTAATTGACCTCGTGAGGACATCATTACATCTTCAAAGATGGGCTCAGCATCATCCTCCATTAGACCCCGCCTTGTTGGGAAAGAGAGGAAATACATACTGATTACAGATCAACTGAACTAGCTTTACTCTCACTTGCTTTAGAATACTGGGTAGATATCAATGCAGTGGTTCTAAACCTTTTGGGGGGAGCAGTCAGCGACTCCTTTGAGAATTTGATGCATGAACAGGTTGCTTACCTGTAACTGTGGTTCTTCGAGTGGTCATCTGTGCCATCATACACTAGGAGCTTTAGCGCCTGCGCGGTAGCGTTCGGAAACTTCTAGAGCTTGTTCGCTTGGCGGGAACCCCTCCCCCACGCCGGTACTGCGCATGCTCCTCCCGCCGAGCAACGGTCTCTCCTCAGTTCTGTCGTCCGCCGTAGAACCTACAGGGACCTGAGAAAGAGGGGAGGAAGGGCGGGTGTGTATGATGGCACAGATGACCACTCGAAGAACCACAGTTACAGGTAAGCAACCTGTTCTTCTTCTTCGTGGTCTCTGTGCCTTCATACACTAGGAGACTGTGTAGCTTACCGGTCGGACGGCGGGTCAGGTCCTACAGCACAGAAGCCAACACCTCACGTCCAAACCGGGCATCTCTGCGCGACCGGCAGTCGAGCCTGTAGTGGCGCACGAAGGTCGATGGTTGGGACCAGGTCGCCACACGGCAGAGTTCATGCAGGTCAACTCCTCGTAGGAGGGCCGCAGAAGTAGCCACAGTTCTGGTGGAGTGGGCTCGAAGCAGGACTGGCGGAGGCTTCCTCGCGAGCTCATACGCCAGTTGAATAGTCCCCACCACCCACTTTGAGAAGCGCTGGGTGGACACTTTGAGGCCCTTCCGACGTCGCCCATAGCAAACGAAGAGATGCGGCGTCTGTCGGAAGGAAGCAGTCCTGTCCTTGTAGAAGGCCAATGCCCGACGCACGTCCAGTGAGTGGAGGGACCGCTCCAACGGTGTCGTCGGGTTCGGGAAGAAGGCAGGCAGGATGATGTCCTGGTTGAGATGGAAACTGGACACCACTTTAGGCAGGAACGAGATGTCAGGTCTCAGGACCACCTTGTCCCTGTGGAAGACCGTGAAGGGTTCATCGGATCGAAGGGCTGTGATCTCACCCGCTCGCCTCGCTGAGGTCACCGCTACCAGGAAGGCAGTTTTCATGGTCAGGAGCCTGTCATCCGAGGTCGCCATCGGCTCGAAGGGCGGCTTTGTCAGCTGCGAGAGCACCAATGAGAGGGACCACGGCGGTAGCGGCGGCAATACCGGCGGGTAGAGATGATGAAGTCCTTTCAGGAACCGCTTAACGGTATCGTTCCTGAAGAAGGCCGAGGCAGCCGACCGTGGCGGTTGGTATGCCACGATCGCGGAGAGATACACCTTCAGGGATGGAAACGCCAGCCCCTGTTGCCGGAGGTGCAGGAGGAAATGCAGGACGGTCGAGAGCCCCGTGGGCGATACCGGCTCACTCCTCTCGTTAGCGAAGGTCAGGAAGCGTTGCCACTTGTATTGATAGTTGCGACGGGTGGATTCCTTCCTGGCCGCGACGAGGACGGTACCGAGGACGGGGTCGTCTAGTGCGATATCCTCCAGGCATGGAGGGCCAGGCGTGGCAGGTCCGGATGGAGGACTCGGCCGCCGGAGTGGGAGAGCAGGTCCGGTGTCGGTGGCAACCGGAGCAGGTCGTCCCGTGCGGCTTGTAGCAGGGGTGCGAACCAATGTTGCCTCGGCCAATACGGGGCTACCAGGATCGCGTCGGCTCGGTCGGCGAGGATCTTCGATATCGTCCGGCCGAGCAGCGGGAACGGCGGGAACGCGTAGAGGAGTTCCCCGGTCCACGGAAGCTGGAAAGCGTCCCCGATGGAGGCGCGATCGTGGCCCGCTCTGGAACAGAATCGGCGACACTTCGCGTTTTCCCTGGTCGCGAAGAGGTCGATCGATGGTTCGCCCCAGCGGTCCCGAATCAGTCTGAACGCCTCTCCGGAGAGAGACCATTCGTGATGGGATGAGGTGTCCCTGCTGAGGGCGTCTGCCGTGGTGTTCTCCTGCCCGGCCAGGTGAACCGCCACGGGATGCGTGTGCAGGCGAATGCACCATTCCCACAGGTCGAGCGCGATGTGGAGCAGGGTCGTGGAATGAGTCCCACCTTGTCTGTTGATGTAGCAGACGGCGGTGGTGTTGTCCGTCAGAATCAGGACCGTGCGCCCCGCCACGGCGTGGCGGAACGCCCGTAGGGCTTTCCAGACGGCGAGTAGCTCCAACGCGTTGATATGGAGAGCGGTCTCGTCGTCGGTCCATCTGTCGCGGACTCTGAGATCGCCGCAGTGGGCACCCCATCCATACAGGGAGGCGTCGGTCGTTACCGTCACCTTCGGTGTCGGCTGTTGGAAAGGCATCCCTGACATGAGATTGCATCGCGACTGCCACCATCGGAGGGATGAGCGGACGTCTCCCGGCAGCTGCAGTCGGAGTGTCTGTTCGTCTCGCAGGGGGTCGAATATGCGGACGAACCAGTGTTGAAGAGGTCTCGCTCTCAGCCTGGCGAGATATGTCACAGCGGTCGTCGCAGCCATGTAGCCCAAGAGCTGCTGGACGCTTCTCGCAGATAACGTCGGGGCCGTACGAGCGTGAGCGGCGGCCCGGATCAGGGTTTGGGCTCGAGACTCTGGCAGGTACGCCCTGGCGGAGGTCGAGTCGAGCGTCGCCCCGATGAAGTCCAAGATCCTCGCCGGCTCGAGGTGGGACTTCTTCGGATTCACCCGTAGACCAAGGCGGGTCAGGAGTGACAACGTCATGTGGACGTCATGGTAAAGTCTCTGTTTGCAGGACGCCACCAACAGCCAATCGTCGAGGTAAGGGAAGACAGAAGCGCCCTTCGTCCGCAGGTAGGATACCACCGGGGCCATGCACTTGGTGAAGACCCTTGGGGCAGTCGAGAGTCCGAACGGCAGCACCTTGTACTGGTAACAGGTGTCGTCGACTGCGAAGCGGAGGTACCGTCTGTGCTGCGGGCGAATGGCGATATGGAAGTATGCGTCTCGGAGATCGATGGAGGCGAACCAGTCCCCTCGATGTAGGAAGGGGAGGATCGACGGTATCGTGACCATCTTGAACCTTTTGGGGCGGATGTAGTAGTTCACCCCTCTGAGGTCTAGGATCGGCCGGAGGGTACCGTCGGCTTTCGGTACCGTGAAGTACCTGGAGAAGAAGCCGGTGGTCTTGGCCTCTTGCGGGAGCTGCTCGATCGCCCCTTTCTGGAGGAGGGATTGGATCTCTTCCAGGAGGGCCGGACTCGACGGCGTGGAGTAGTAAACGCCGCGAGGAGGAATATCGAGAAACTCGATGGCGTAGCCAAGACGGACGATGGAAAGCACCCAAGAGTCCGTGGTGACATACTGCCACTCCGCTAGGTGTCGAGCCAGTGTCGGTCGGTCTCCGAGCGCTGATGGTAGGCTGAAGAGTGGGTATTGGTAGGTCCTGCCAGGCACATCAAAACCGAGACTTTGTCTCGGAGGAGGACTTCTTGGACGAAGCCGGGCGCCGCCTAATCGTGCGTCTGGCCGATGAGCCGGAGGACGGTCTCGACTGTCCAGACTGGGCCGAACGGTGGAACGACGAGGTGGAAGATCGTCGCCAGGATGGGCGGAAGGTGGAGGCCCTGCGGGCTTGCGTGGCCGGCTGCAGCCCGATCTTTTTGGCGGTCAGCCTCGCCTTGACGAGATTGTCCAAAGCTTCGTCTGTGGACGAATTGAATAGGCCTTCACCGTCGAAGGGGAGATCTTCAATCCTCCTTCTGGTGTCCTCCTGGATGTCGGCCGGTCGCAGCCAAGCATGGCGGCGGAGGCCGACGGATCCCGCCATGACCCGGGAGGCAATCTCCACTGCGTGCCTGGAGGAGGCCATCTGGTGCCGAGCGATGGAGATGGCCTCGTTGTAGATCACGGAGGAGGCTTGGCGGATGTCCTCCGGTACCGCCTCCATCGCCGGTTGCAGGCGATCGAGCACTTTTTTCAGGTATGCCGCGAGGCAAGCCTGAGTGTTGGACAGCCTGATCTGCAAGGAGGCAGCTGAATAGAACCTCCTTGCGTAGGCGTCCAACTTCCTGCCCTCTTTGTCCGGCGGGGTGGTGTGTTGCCTGCCGGAGCCCTTCGTCTGTGCCGACTCGACGACCACAGAGTTCGGTGCAGGGTGATTAAAGAGATAACCGGCGTTATCCTTCTGCACCCTGTAGAGGTGTTCTAACCGCTGCGGTATCGGCTGAGCCGAGGCCGGTCTATCCCAGGCGGCCTTCACTAGTCTGGATACCCGGGGCAGGAGAGGCAGCGGGGCCGTGGAAGGTCGCTTCTCCTCGAAGACGGAGAAGGCTGGATCGTCGTCCTCCGGCTCCGCATCGGCGATCTTAAGGCCGAGGGTAGTGGCCATGCGGAGCAGCATCGCAGAGAACTGGTGGACGTCCTCTGGAGCAGAATCTGGGATCGGGTCCCCGAATCCCAGCGGAGGAGACTCCTGGGAGGCCGCCTCAGACACCTCTGACTCCGCACTCGAGTCGTACGACTCCGAGCTCGGTGAGTCCTCTCGCCGCTCGCTTTCCGGCTCCTTCGTAGTTGCCGCAGGTGTTGCCTTCCTAGGCTTCTCCGCAGCCGGGGCGGTGGTAGCAGCAGCGTCCCGCTTGGGATGGCTGACTACTGACTTCACCCTCTTGGTGGTGACCGGGGTAGTCTGGCAGGCTGACGTCGTCGTAGCCCGCTCAGTCACCACCGACTCCGTAGGGCGCGTCGCAGTTGCCGTGACCCTAGGAGGTGGCGATATCGCCCGATACCGTGGTGAAGGCTCCCTCGCCCTATGATATCGAGGAGAGGGAGAGCGGCTGAAGGAGCGGCGGTCCGACGGAGATCGGCTTCGGCGTCGACGGTACCGAGCCTCGTCCCCTCTAGGCGAGCGCGATTCGCGCTGTCGACGAGGTGACTGGGACCTCCGGAAGGTCTCCCAGCGACTCGGGCCACGATGGTACCGATCCCGGTACGATGGCGAATGCGACCGATAGGAGGCCGGGCGCTCTCTCCATTCAGATTCCCTCGCGTACCTGGCCACGTAGGACGCCGAGGTGTATCTGGAGGCAGACGAGCGAGGTTGTTCCTCTCTTGTCTCCCTCGGAGGCGGCGAGGCCACCGGACGCTCGGAAGAGCGGGACCGGGACCTGAAGGAGGTCGAACGCCGCTCCGGAGAAGCAGAGGGCTCTCTCTGCTGCAGGTCGGCCGACCTGCGACGGCTAAGAGGGCGGTGGCGCTCCTCCACCAGGGTTGGAGGGTCTGCCACAGGCGAGTCCGGGCGCTGTTGGGGAACGTCCTCGATCTCATCCTCCGAGAGATCGACGGACTCGCCTCGCCCTTTGGAAGGCTGCTGAGTAGGAGGAGGAGTAGGAGGTTGAACGTCCCCAGCCGGGGAGCGCTTCTTTTCCTTCTTCTTCTTCTTCTTCTCCTTCTCCTTGCCCTTGCCTCCGTCCGGAGCAGGGTGCTTTTTAGCAGGCGTCTCCGTAAGGGGAGCCTCAGCCTTCCTCGCCGTCGAGGATCCTTTTGCTGACTTGGCAGCCGCCGACAGCTTCGGGATCCTCGGTAGCGCCGAGATCGGCGTCTTCGCCGGTACCGAGCCCGATACCGACGAGGTGGACGGAACGGCAGCCGCCGATACCGTCGATGGCGTGGTCGTCTTTTTGTCGGCCATCTTGGAAGTGGAGGTCTCGTCTATCGCCCGCAGAGACTGTTCCCAACAATAAGATTTGAGTCTCGCGGAGCGGTTGCGGAGAGTTTGGGGAGTAAAATCCCGGCAAATTGGGCAAGTCCGGATGTTGTGGGACTCGCCCAAACAGAAGAGACACTCCTTATGGCTGTCGTTGAGGGCAACCTTGCGGCCGCAGGACACGCACTTCTTGAAGAGCGCGGACATAAGACGAAGAACGCCAAACTGCGAAATCCAAAAAGACGAAAACCGAAGGGGGAGTCCGAAAGAGAGGTCAAAGACAGTCCGAAAGTCCGTAAAACCGTGAAAAAACAGCAAGCCAAGCACAACGTGAGAGGAACAAACTGAAGAACCTTCCGTACGCGGCGGCGGACGAGAAAGAACTGAGGAGAGACCGTTGCTCGGCGGGAGGAGCATGCGCAGTACCGGCGTGGGGGAGGGGTTCCCGCCAAGCGAACAAGCTCTAGAAGTTTCCGAACGCTACCGCGCAGGCGCTAAAGCTCCTAGTGTATGAAGGCACAGAGACCACGAAGAAGAACTTTCACATACCAGAAAAATAAATACATATACATGAAATATTGCATATGCATTTTACTGCATTGGAAATTTCCTTCACATAGACTAAATGGGAACAAAAAAATTACAAAGGATTACATGAAAACCCCATGTTTTTTAGAGACCCCTTGTATCCTATCCATGGACTCCCTAGGTTTCCCTGGACCCCAGTATTAAACACCTCTGATTTACTATAAATGGCTTTGAATTTTTTTTAAAAAAGAAAACATATCAAACTGTTCATTAAAATGCTCATAAATAAATAAATCCAGCTGCAGTACAAGTCAAGGACATTCTTGAAAACCAAGGAAACCAAATAAAGTGGCTACTGTTAATATAGCCAAGTAATTGTCATTCAGCTGCTGCTGCTGCGTTAGTAGTAACCAAGTATACCCTGGCTCTTGTCAGCACTGAGTTCTTAAAACTTACACTGCATGCCTTACACCACTTCTTCCTTTCATGTAGTTTATTCCCGTCCTGTCCTTTCGACTTAAGTCTTCTAATTTTTGCTGGCCCAACCAAGATATCTGCATCTGCGGACTTAAAATAATAAGATTGACAGCTGACATACTGTGTTCATTACAATCTACCTAAAAGAAACAGTGTATGTTATTGGATAGATTCAAATTAGGACCAAAGAGCTCTCAACTTGTACTCTCACTTTAATGACACTATATATACTTCTCTAAACTCACCTGAAGAAAGCTGAGATATAATTAATTAATTAATATCCTGCCTTTCTCCTGACAAGTGGGATGCATAGTGGCTTACAATAATATGATAATAACATACAGTGTACCCTCCACTTTCATGAGTTCAGTACTTGCACATTTGATCATCTGTGAGTTATTTTATTTCTTTTATTTATTAAAACAAATCTAACCCTATTTGCCCCTGGCAAGGGAAAAAAATACATTCTCTCTAGGTTCTCCAGTGATTCTACAGTTCACTACTGCTGAAAGCTGACCAGAGAATCATACTAGAGGACCCAGAGATTCCTACACAGGTGTTCTCAAGTAAAAAAGAAAACAATAGCGCTTGTGATTTTTTTTTTATTTGTTTTTCCCCCACTTTTGAGAGGTCTTGCACCCCTAGCCTCTGCAAAAGAACGGCTCACTGTAGAATCAAAACAGAGGAAGTCCAATTTCACCATTTTAAAACCTTGAACAGATCACTAAATTTTAAGTTTTGATAATGTGCCTAAAATGGTTAGTCAATGTAAAAAGTTGCAAACTAAGTGAATCAGTGGATAAGGCCCTGCTCTCAGGCTTGTAACTCAAGTGCTTTTAAGTTCTACAGCACCTCCTCAACAAGCGTCCCAACTCAAAATTGTTCGAGAGGACCATCCAACTCCTTAGATAGGCTTTTTGGTGTGTGTGGAAATGAGCAAATAGTTCTAAGAGAAGAGGGATAACCTTCCTTTCATTAACTTTTTAACATTTTAAAGTCCAATAATTTGCTCACCTGCTTGGAAACAATAGTTGCAATATCCTTGCAACAGAAGCATGACCATATAGGTGGTACAGTCTCATCTTCTGTCAATTTTGCAGCACTTCTTTTGAAGGGAAGTTCTCAAGAGAAATGATTTGCATTACATTCCTCTGATTACTTTTGTTATGTAGAATGTGATTGTATGGATACTGCAGACTGCCTTTTTGCTGGGTGTCACGTGCTTAGTGACTAGCCTTTAATGACACCACCACCCATTTTTAAAAGTTGGAAAAAGCCAGGGCCATTCACTTTTTGTAATGTCCTTTCAGTCTACTCTTTGGGGTAGTTTTTCTTTAAAAGTTTTATTCATTCATTTTTTCAGTTTATCCTGCATTTCTGAATTGTCATGTATGCAAGTCAATTTTTAAGATGTAAAAATCAACAAGAAAAAAGAGACAGAAATCCAGTTCTAATGGAGTGAAGATCTTATGCAGTCTGCTAGTGTGGTGGTTAAAACAGAACTGAGATGGTACCATCAACGTGGGATTAATGCAGCAGGAAAAGGGACAAACTTTAAGCTCCTGAAAGTCTGAAACCAAGCTCTGTGCATATTTGTTTATTTATTATTTGATTTATATTCTGCTTTTCTCCTGAGTGGGACTCAAAATAGATTACAATATAAATTAAAATGAAACATCTAAAATTAGACGGTTGTACAAAGTTTAAAAAAGCATTAAACCAGATATTCACTTAAAACACTACTTTTAAAACATTAAAAATTAAAATAATTAAAACATTTAAAATATACATTACATGCTAAAAACAACACAATCAATTGCCCATCACTGGTTAAACAAGAAGATCCTTGCCTATTTGTGAATATACAACAAGAGGAAGCAGACTGAACCTCCCTTGGGGAGGAGTTCCAAACCCTAAGAGCAGCCACAGAGAAGGCTCTCTCCCATGTCCTCATCAGCTAAGCCTGGGAGGGTAGTGGGAAGGAGAAAAAAGACTCCATCAAAGACAGGTAGGCTTGGGTAGTTTTGTATGGGGAAACAGGGCTTTCAGGTAGCCTGAATGGAAGCCATATAAGTCAAAAACAGCACTCAGAAGTCTTATATGTGATGCACACCGACCATAGTGAATTATCAAATATAACATAATAATAAATAATAAAACACAGTAGTGTCAGATTAAAATTGTCATGTTACTTCACCAACATGTTTTCCATGGAAAATCCACATCCAATCCTTCAAAATTTCCCATGCTTAATTATCTGTGATAGTATTTTTTGTCTAGTATACAAGCATCAGCATGATATAGTGGTCTGAGCACTGGACTACGACTCTAAAAACCAGGGTTTGATCCCTTGCTCGGCCATGGAAGTCCACTGGATAATGCTGGGCACATAACACACTCTCAGCACCAGAAAATCCCGTGATAGGTTCACCTTAAGGTCTCCATAAATTGAAAATGACTTGAAAGCATACAACTACAACAACACTATTACCAAGCTGGTATCTTTCAGATATTTTGAACAACTCCCATCATCTTTGACCACTGGCCATGTTAGTGTAGACTGACAGTAGTTACAATATAAATTATCTAAAAGACAGCAGGTTAGAACCCTTCATGTCAACCAATTATGGAACTAGACTTAAAGCACTATGGAAGGGCCTTAACTGTATATTCCTGCATCGCAGGGGTGGGACTAGGTGGACCTTGGGGTACCTCCCAACTTTATAATTTTATAATCCCAATATTATACTATACTTGCCTGCATTTCGTAAAATATACTTTCACAAACTCGAAAATTTTCAGTAGTATTATAAACAGAAATTTCCTGTTAGTATAAAAGCATTTAATTTGTACATACTTGTGTAAAAAATCTTGTTCAGATCCAGGTTCTGACTCGTGCTCCTGAATTTGCTCTCCAATTTGCCGAGTGTTCTCTCTTAACACCGTGGATGTGAGCTGTGGTGTCTGTAAAGCACCTGGAGTCTGGATGCTGTCATTTCTATTCAGCCAGGAACCTTCAAGATTCTCATCTGAAATAAGGAAATAAACAACTGCGATGAGATGAATATATGTCATATCTACTGAAACAGATACAAGTTTAAAAATAATGTAACAATAAGAACTATAGTTCAAGCATGTGCAGTGTACCAGGTTGGGAAAGGTTGCTGTAAATCATGAACAAAAACAGCATACTTCATACACATACAGTCTTCCTGTAGTATTTGTGCTCAAGTGCATCAGTCATACTTGTGCTCAAGTTTATTAACTGAGTTGAACAGAGTAAGGTATCCATTAAGGAACTGCACTGCTGGGCCTATGAACTTTAAGGATGTGTATTCTGCATTTCTAAACACTTTATACAGATTGTAAAATGCTGTGAATCATCTCCAAAGAGAAGTTCTGCCCCAAAGATGAATGTTTGAAATGGGCTCTAGAATGACTATCTGTATTCACATCAATATCCTTGCTACTAAAGCCGTCTTATTAACTCTGACACTGAAAGTAAAGGAATTAAATCTAGTATCAGGCAAAAAAGTTATAAAGCTTAACCAAACATTGCTGTAAAGTGTTTGGACCCTAATCTTCATGTAAAATTACATTAAGAATCTTCCTTTCAGCTAAACCTAAAGGAAAAATCTTACAGTTATTATTCAAAAGGGAAATTATTAGATAACAAATGAAAATGCTGTTTTGTTTCAGACAGTACCTATTTTGAACAACAATTTACCTTTTAAACAATGGCAAAAGGACATCTTGAAATTTATCTGGCAGGAAAGAAGCCTTTGATAAGGTAAAATGGTCCTTCATGATTGAAACTTTGAAAAGAATGAATTGTGGCCAAACTTTTGTAAACTGGATCCAAGAAATATATAAGGAACAGAAAGCAAAACTGATAATTAACGGAGAGTTGACAAGTCCAATTAGTATTAATAAAGGAACAAGATAGGGGTGTCCACTATCACTGCTCCTTTTTATAGCAACGTTGGAAGTGTTAAATAACAAAATTCGAGGCAACCAAGAGATAAAAGGAGTGAGAATTTAAAATCAAGAATATAAATTGAGAGGTTTTGCCAATGACCTGATATTTTTCTTAGAGGAGCCTGGTAAAAGTGCTAAACATTTGATCTTAGAGCTTCAACAATTTGGAGAAGCAGCTGGCCTGAAAATAAATTACGGTAAATCTAGTACGTTAGTGAAAAATATGAATCAATTAGAAAAAGAAGAATTAAAGAAAGTTACCGGAATTAAAATAGAGAAAAAAGTCAAGTATTTGGGAATTTGGTTTACTGACAGTAATAAAGAATTATTTGATAACAACTATACCAAATTATGGAAAGAAATCGCTGGTGATCTAAAGACATGAGAAAATTTGAATTTATCGCTGTTAGGTCACATCGTGGCAATTAAAATGAATATCGTCCCAAAATTCAATTTTCTATTCCAAAACTTACCTATAATAACGAACGAAAAGCCTTTTCAACAATGGAAGAAGGAATTGTCGAGGTTTATATGGAGAGGCAAAAAACCTAGAATAAGATGGAAGTTGCTAACAGAACAGAAAGCAAAAGGAGGTTTTGGGCTACCAGACTTAAAGTTGTACTACTATGCAAATACGATGACATGGTTGCAAAATTGGATAAGATTGGGAGAAGTAAGAATTTTGGAAACTGAAGGTGTGGATATGAGATTTGGATTCCACGTGTACCTATGGTACGGAAAAGCTAAAATAGATAAAGAATTCAGTAATCATTACTTAAGAAAATCCTTGTTAAAAATCTGGCTAGTTATCAAGAAAAATACTTTCAATAGAATTCCGCTTTGGATCTTCCCACAGGAGGCATTTTTTGGAAAATGGGTGGAGCATAAAGAAGATTGGATTAAATATGAAAATGTGATAGCCTCTAAGAACCAAGAAATAAGATTTAAACCGTGAGAAGAACTTGCCCAACAAGGAATAGAACTAAACTGGTTCCCATACCTACAGTTAAAGGAGAGATTCAAGATGGATTTAAAATTAGAAGGATTTGCCACACAAAAGCAATATAATGAACTTGAAACTATAATTTTTACAAAAACATAACAGAAGATCTCACAGTATTATAAATACTTTCTGTCTTGGCAACTGGAAGAGGAAGTTATAAAACCAACTATGGTACAGTGGGCTCAAAATTCACAACATGAAATTCTGCTGGAACATTGGGAAGTGGCATGGACGGACACTGACAAATTTACAAATGCACAAGATTTGAAAGAGAATTTTATGAAGATGATGTATAGATACCATCTTACCCCTGAAAGAATAGATAAAATTTATAAATCGGGGAATAATAAATGCTGGAAGTGTAAGGAGAGAACTGGAACATATTATCACATTTGGTGGTCCTGTGAAATTTCCAAAAGTTACTGGAAGAAGATAAATGAAGCAATAAAAGAAATCTTTAATATTACTGTCCCAATGGCCCCGGAGTTCTTTTTGTTAAACATGACACACATGTTTGAAAAGACATTTGCACGTAAAAACTATAGGATACTATTGAACTTAGTCTCAGCAGCAAGAATAAACTGTGGAAAAACCCAGAAACACCGAATATAGACCAATGGCTTTTTAAAGTCATGGAGTTTAAGGAAAGTGATTTATTTTCCCAATTTCTGAAGGGAAAATCAATTAAAGAAGCAGAGAAGGACTGGGAATTGGTGACTAGTTAAATTAGTAATAGATGGAAAGTCAAAGTCTAAATTAAAGCAGAAAAAGCCTGAGAAAGGATGGATAATAAAGTATGGACATAAGAAGTGTGGAGGAAGTGGGTGATAAGAAGAGTTTTGTAACAGTTAGACAAGTTAGCGTTAAGCAAAAAATGTGCACCAAACTAGAAGAAAGAAAGAGAGAGTGTACGAAATTCCAATGTAATGTATATATATTAAGCGTGGAAAGAGAAGTCAGTGATATGACAAGGAAAGATATTTGTAAATTTATATAAATGTATAGAAGCCTTAATATTGCTTAACACACGCAATTATACTATGTATATGAGATAATGGAAGGAAATATAATTGGATGATTGATGATTAATTGATGATGAAAACATGTAAAGCAACGGGAAACTACAATATAGAAGAGGATTGTAATTTTATTTATTTTATGAATAAAAAATGAAAATTAAAAAAAAATTTATCTGGCAGGGAAAAAATCAAGAATAAGATTTTAGATTTTACAAGATGCCAAACAAAGAGGTAGATTTGGGTCTCCCAGATCTGAAACTGAAACCATACTATGCTTCTTGCATGGTATAGTTGAAAGACTACACCACTTTTGAAAGGGAGAGACTTTTACAATTAGAGGGGTTTGATTTAAGACCCGGATGGCATGCTTTCCTATGGTATGGCAAACTTAGAGCGAATTTTAATTTTAGTGATTATTTTATAAGGTATGCCATATTAAGAGTCAGGAATAAATATAAACTGAGACCGTATCATAAAATGCCTTTGTGGACTTCATCATATGAAGCTTTATTTACAACAGGAATAATTATTAAGAAAATGATAAACAAATAGGGACTTAATAATAGGCAGATAAAGAACAATTTTGAATGAAAATAAAAGAATTGATCCTAGAAGATTATGATATCAGAAGTTTTGCTTATGGATAGTTAACTGAATGTTTTAAAATGGATAAACATTTATTTGGCTTTGATGTTTCTAAATCAGAATCTGAACAATTGCGTAGGGATGAGGAACGTTTCCTAGCTAAAATGTATAAGCAATTGTTAAAGATAAAGTAAAAACAAGTGAACAAGTAAAAAGAGTTTATGATTAAACTAGCACATACTGTGGTCCATAACATTCAGCTGGAATAATGGAGAAAGATGTGGCCAAAGATTTAAAATTTACCTTAACTTATGATTAGAGAGAGAAAATTTTTATATGATGTACAGGTGGTACCTAACACCAGAAAAATTGTTTAAAATGTATAAGGGATCTTTATATAGTTGTTTGGAATGTAAACACTAAGAAGGGAGGTTTTTTTACATTTGTGGTAGACTTGTGAAAAGGCAAAGACATTTTGGGTGTGGATATATTGATTGACAGAAGATATTCTGAAGATGAAGATTCAACTGAAACCAGAGTTTTTCTTATTGGAACTGACTAAAGACCAGATAGATAAGATTCCTGGAAGAACTTTATCATATATGATTACTGTACCAATAATATTTTATGCCTGGAGATGGAAAGACCCATTACAAGAAGACTGGATGATAAAATTGCTTGATATAGACAAAGAGACAGTTTTAATTAAAGAAAGGACACTGAACAAATTTAAGAAAGAATGGGAGAAGGTCATAATGTATTTGAGAGACTGTTAGGGAAGATTTTGAACTGTGGATTTGAATAGTAATGGTTACACATAACACATATGTATATTTAGTACATTCAGATAAGTATCAGTATTATAGTATATAATTCTATATTGTTTTCATATAATTCTATTATATATCATATAATTTTAAACAGTTATGTTATTGTTTAAATCTGAGAAGTTTTAGTACATTCAGTATAAGTATCAGTATTATAGTATATAATTCTATATTGTTTTCATATAATTCTATTATATATCATATAATTTTAAACAGTTATGTTATTAAGTTTGAAGAAGTCTGCTTAGCATTTTACAAAACAACTATTCTCCGGAAAGCTGGGAGTCATATGTGTACCACTTTTATTCCACTTGTCCTTCCCCTTTGTATTGTTTTTAGGTAGTTTAGGCTTGTTGTTTGTTTTTCCCCCTTATATATTGTTTTATATTTTTAAAATTTTATGTTTAATAAAATATTTAGAATATAATTAAATATAATTAAAAATATTTTTGTGGTAGCAGACTGGTAGCAACTATCAATCTTTAGCCCTAAGGTTGCAATTAGTTTTCATAAGAGGAAAAGGAACCTCTCCCCCCAGTTAAATGTTACTGAGAAGAAGACCATTGTTCCTCCTCCTCATCTATATAATAATTAACAGAACTGAAAGACAGAGATATTAAATCTACCTCTTAGATATAGAGAGCTTGCATTCTACCAGGTCTTTATTATTTGGCGAGTTTTGAACAGCCTCCTCAGATGAATGCTGAACTACTTCCTGAGAAAGATTATAAATCTGTGGCTATTAGGAACAGGACATGTAGCAGAATTAGCCTTGGAGGCATGAGAGTTTGAGAAGATGTTGCAGAGACTTATCTTATAAATGATGGGAGAAGAAGGAGAAGGATTAGATAACACTCCATCCCTCTCCACCAAGGGCTAGCATCTGAGAAGCATCCCCAAATTTGTCCATTAAAATTGAATGATTTTTTTCAATTAAATTATCCTCATTAAAAACAGGCATTTGAATTAGTATAAAAAAGGCCTGATACTGCATGGCGAACGCAGACCCTGATGTTCTGTATTCTTCAAAATGGCCTTGAGATGTTGAAGGTATTTTAAAATGGCTGCCACCAAAAGCAAGGAAGATGGAAAGAGCCTCTGATTAATTACATTAGCTGTGGTAATCAGCCATAACTGTGGGAAGCCAATGTCTCAACTGCCAAATCCATCTGTAATTCACTGTTATTAATGTGTTCTTAAACATCCCCCTTGTAGAAAGACATTACAAGCAGACTTGTCCTCCATCATTCACTGCCTCACTACTTTCTCTCATGAAGTTCAGGAAACCCTGCCTCAGCCACTATCCTCTCCCCAGACAGACCACTTTTCTCTTGTCAGAAGAGGATGATAGAAAGACAGACTACATGAATAAAACATCCAGAAAGTGAACAGGGGGGAACGAACAACCTAAACTGGGCAAATGGAAGAGAACTGTGGGAAGAGCTAAGTTTCAACACAGTAAAAGCCTGAAATTAGGTCATGTGAATCCCTGCCTACATCGATGGCACTGGCTGGATGGTTCCTTTAACACAAGTAGAGAAACAAAACACAACAAAATCAATGCCATATATTCATACAAGGCCAAGTAAGGATTCACTGTACAGTTTTTACTTTTTCTATTTCTGCTTGAGTAATAGCTTGATGAAATTATATTGTTCATTCCTGAAGTTATTTGCTAACAAATACCAGTTCAGTAAGATATGTATTTAAACAGTATGAAGTCACAGGAACTGCACAATTTTATGCTAATTCAAGTCTGATCTACAGTATAATCCACATTTCTCAAAACCATACTTACCCTCAACTCTTTTCTTGTGCAGTGGAGGTCGGCCTTTCTTATTTCTCACTGAAGAAGCTTTGCTACTACTGCTTCCACTATTCACAGACATCCTATCATCCTCACCACCTGTAACTAATGAATTTCTATAGGAGATCAATGGTAGCCATACATCTTCCCTCCTTTCCATCATCTGTTCTGTTAGGAATTTCTCTAAGTAGGTATGACTGGGTGGGAGAGGGAGGAGGAAGAAAGAAGAGCAAGGACAAAACTATGAATAAAATAGCTTTGACCACAGTATAACTTCTACGCTACCATTTCCAAGTTACATCTGTTCTATTTCAAGAAGAGTAAAAATGAATATTCAATCATTACATAATACACTTCTCCTTTGCTGTTTTTTGATGGTAGAATGTAACTGTGAATGTTGAGAAATGTGTGTATGTGTGAGATATGCATGCTCTACTGACTAGAAAATGGTCAGAAATGATGCTACGTGGGATCAAATATGTGATTTGGTGTTTGAAGCTCAGACCTATCTTTGCCTTGTATTCAAAGTTGAGACAAGTTAGTTGTTTTTTAGCTTTACCACATTGCCTGTTGTGAAATGGGTGCTTGGGACTTGCCATGCCATCTTTACAGATCAGGGGTGGATCACTCATCTCTCTGCTGCTGTTGGAATGCAGTTCCTGGTGAGGAATCCTGGGAGCTGCAGCCCAAAAACATCTGGAGAAGTGCATGATTGCTGCTTGTGGTCTGGAGGGTCAAACAGAGTGCTGTGGCAACATAAGCACTGAGATGAAAAATTCAGAATGCCACAATGCTCTTGATAGAGGCATTTTTAGACCTGTAGATTCTAAATCTATTTGCAGAAATTCTCACTGTAATTGTAAAAGTTTTAGCTTCATGCATAAAGCTTCTTGACAACTGACAAATTATTACTTACACTGTCTTTTTGTCCTGCCGCAGAAGTTTAGAGGAAAATTCACTAAGCACTTCCAAGAAAGCAAGATTAGGAGGTGGATATTCCTGTCCTTTCTGGTTTTGATATTTAAAGGCAAATTCTATGCCATCTCTGAAATAGAATACAAAGGATACAGTCATTTACAGCTACAGAATTACATTTGTATTTCTTCAAAGAATACTTTTTAAAACCGTATCAAATGTTTTAGCTGAATGCCACAAATTCAGAGAAAAATACCAGGTGAACTTTTTTGCCCAGGTGCATATTTTTAAAGATGCAATGCACAAACTGGCTTTTGTGGTCACAGCTAGGTATTGGCTATTCTCGCAGCGGTTTTCAAAGGTACTTCCAACACTTACTGAATTCCGAGGGACTGAGCTCAAATGTCTGCATGCAAATCATGATGTATGAACTATGACCTCTCTTCTACCAGATGTATCTTTGGATAGATAGATGGGAATATGTATCCCCAAGGAGGGCATAAGTTGTTGCATGAGACTAATGGCCCCCAAAAGAACAGGATCAGTCTGTTTGCACTTAATAATTTCACAGTGACAAACAGTTCTGGAAATCCTGTAATTTCTGCTATTTGCAACTGTTTCTAGTGCTGCCTACTTATGTTTTCTCACCTATCATTCCAACAGCATAATTTCTACCATAACTATCATTTTCATTTGGAAAGCTACAGTGATTCCCAATTTAAAGAGTTTCATATAAATTATTTGTCTTTTAATGTATTTTCACTACTCACTTGTGCAAGGTGGCTACAGCCTCTCTTGTCTTGATCTGGTCCAGGCCAAAAGTAAGAGCAAATCTGCGGGCCAACTCCTTAATACCACTGACGTGTGCAGATGTTCTATCCAAGTTAGGACCTTGCTCTTGAACAAGCTCATTAAACAACTAGAGAAAGAACTCAACAGTTACAACCTTAAATGCAATTGAAGTATTTTAAGTTCAAGTCTTCAATGATGTATTACAGAGTCAGATGCCATGTAAGAACAGGTTGCTTACCTGTAACTGTGGTTCTTCGAGTGGTCATCTGTGCCATCATACACTAGGAGCTTTAGCGCCTGCGCAGTAGCGTTCGGAAACTTCTAGAGCTTGTTCGCTTGGCGGGAACCCCTCCCCCACGCCGGTACTGCGCATGCTCCTCCCGCCGAGCAACGGTCTCTCCTCAGTTCTGTCGTCCGCCGTAGAACCTACAGGGACCTGAGAAAGAGGGGAGGAAGGGCGGGTGTGTATGATGGCACAGATGACCACTCGAAGAACCACAGTTACAGGTAAGCAACCTGTTCTTCTTCTTCGTGGTCTCTGTGCCTTCATACACTAGGAGACTGTGTAGCTTACCGGACGGATGGCGGGTCAAGTCCTACAGCACGGAAGCCAGCACCTCACGTCCAAACCGGGCATCTCTGCGCGACCGGCAGTCGAGCCTGTAGTGGCGCACGAAGGTCGATGGTTGGGACCAGGTTGCCACACGGCAGAGTTCATGCAGGTCAACTCCTCGCAGGAGGGCCGCAGAAGTAGTCACAGCTCTGGTGGAGTGGGCTCGAAGCAGGACTGGCGGAGGCTTCCTCGCGAGCTCATACGCCAGTTCAATAGTCCTCACCACCCACCTGGAGAAGCGCTGGGTGGACACTTTGAGGCCCTTCTGACGTCGCCCATAGCAAACAAAGAGATGCGGCGTCTGTCGGAAGGAAGCAGTCCTGTCCTTGTAGAAGGTCAAGGCCCGACGCACGTCCAGGGAGTGGAGGGACCGCTCCAACGGTGTCGTCGGGTTCGGGAAGAAGGCAGGCAGGATGATGTCCTGGTTGAGATGGAAACTGGACACCACCTTTGGCAGGAACGAGATGTCAGGTCTCAGGACCACCTTTTCCCTGTGGAAGACCATGAAGGGCTCATCGGACCGAAGAGCCGTGATCTCACCCGCTCGCCTCGCTGAGGTCACCGCTACCAGGAAGGCAGTTTTCATGGTCAGGAGCCTGTCATCCGAGGTCGCCATCAGCTCGAAGGGCGGCTTTGTCAGCTGCGAGAGCACCAGCGAGAGGGACCACGGCGGTAGCGGCGGCAATACCGGCGGGTAGAGATGATGAAGTCCTTTCAGGAACCGCTTAACGGTATCGTTCCTGAAGAAGGCCGATGCCGCAGATCGTGGCGGTTGGTATGCCACGATCGCGGAGAGGTAAACCTTCAGGGATGGAAACGCCAGACCCTGTTGCCGGAGGTGCAGGAGGAAATGCAGGACGGTAGAGAGTCCCGCAGGCGATACCGGCTCACTCCTCTCGTTAGCGAAGGTCAGGAAGCGTCGCCATTTGTATTGATAGTTGCGACGGGTGGATTCCTTCCTGGCCGTGACGAGGACGGTACCGAGCACGGGATCTTCTAGTGCGATATCCTCCAGGCATGGAGGGCCAGGCGTGGCAGGTCTGGATGGAGGACTCGGCCGCTGGAGTGGGAGAGCAGGCCCGGTGTCGGTGGCAGCCAGAGCAGGTCGCCTCGTGCAGCTCGTAGCAGGGGTGTGAACCAGTGCTGCCTCGGCCAGTACGGGGCTACCAGGATCGCGTCGGCTCGGATCTTCGATATCGTCCGGCCGAGCAGCGGGAACGGCGGGAACGCGTAGAGGAGTTCCCCGGTCCACGGAAACTGGAAAGCGTCCCCGATGGAAGCACGATCGTGGCCCGCTCTGGAACAGAATCGGCGACACTTCGCGTTTTCCCTGGTCGCGAAGAGGTCGATCGATGGTTCGCCCCAGCGGTCTCGAATCAGTCTGAACGCCTCTCCGGAGAGAGACCATTCGTGATGGGATGAGGTGTCCCTGCTGAGGGCGTCTGCCGTGGTGTTCTCCTGCCCGGCCAGGTGAACCGCCACGGGATGCGTGTGCAGGCGAATGCACCATTCCCACAGGTCGAGCGCGATGTTGAGCAGGGTCGTGGAATGAGTCCCTCCTTGTCTGTTGATGTAACAGACGGCGGTGGTATTGTACGTCAGAACCAGGATCGTGCGCCCCGCTACGAAGTGGCGGAACGCCCGTAGCGCTTTCGAGACGGCGAGCAGCTCCAGCGCATTGATATGGAGAGCGGTCTCGTCGTCGGTCCATCTGTCGCGGACTCTGAGATCGCCGCAGTGGGCACCCCATCCATACAGGGAGGCGTCGGTCGTTACCGTCACCTTCGGTGTCGGCTGTTGGAAAGGCATCCATGACATCAAATTGCGTCGCGACTGCCACCATCGGAGGGATGAGCGGACGTTTTCCGGCAGCTGCAGTCGGAGTGTCTGTTCGTCTCGCAGGGGGTCGAATATGCGGACGAACCAGTGTTGAAGAGGTCTTGCTCTTAGTCTGGCGAGATATGTCACAGCGGTTGTCGCAGCCATGTAGCCCAAGAGCTGTTGGACACTTCTCGCAGATAACGTCGGGGCCGTACGGGCGTGAGCGGCGGCCCGGATCAGGGTTTGAGCTCGAGTCTCTGGCAGCTACGCCCTGGCGGAGGTTGAGTCGAGCGTCGCCCCGATGAAGTCCAAGATCCTCGCCGGCTCGAGGTGGGACTTCTTCGGATTCACTCGTAGGCCAAGGCGAGTCAGGAGTGACAACGTCATGTGGACGTCGTGGTAAAGTCTCTGTTTGCAGGACGCCACCAACAGCCAATCGTCGAGGTAAGGGAAGACAGAAGCACCCTTCGTCCGCAGGAAGGATACCACCGGGGCCATGCACTTGGTGAAGACCCTTGGGGCAGTCGAGAGTCCGAACAGCAGCACCTTGTACTGGTAACAGGTGTCGTCGACTGCGAAGCGGAGGTACCGTCTGTGCTGCGGGCGAATGGCGATGTGGAAGTATGCATCTCGGAGATCGATGGAGGCGAATCAGTCCCCTCGATGTAGGAAGGGCAGGATCGACGGTATCGTGACCATCTTGAACCTCTTGGGGCGGATGTAGTAGTTCATCCCTCTGAGGTCGAGGATCGGCCGGAGGGTAGCGTCGGCCTTTGGTACCGTGAAGTATCTGGAGAAGAAGCCGGTGGTCTTGGCTTCTTGTGGGAGCTGCTCGATCGCTCCTTTTTGGAGGAGGGACTGGATCTCTTCCAGGAGGACCGGACTCGACGGGGTGGAGTAGTAACGCCTCGAGGCGGAATATCGTGAAACTCGATGGCGTAGCCAAGACGGACGATGGAAAGCACCCAAGAGTCCGTAGTGACATGTTGCCACTCCAAAAGGTGCCGAGCCAGAGTCGGGCGGTCTCCGAGCGCAGATGGTAGGCTGAAGAGTGGGTATTGGTAGGTCCTGCCAGACACGTCAAAACCGAGACTTCGCGTCCGAGGAGGACTTCTTAGATGAAGCCGGGCGACGTCTAAACGTGCGTCTGGCCGACGAGCCAGAGGACGGTCTTGACTGTCCGGACTGGGTCGAGCGCTGGAACGATGAGGTGGAAGATCGTCGCCAGGATGGGCGGAAGGTGGAGGTCCTGCGGGCTTGCGTGGCCGGCTGGAGCCCGATCTTTTTGGCAGTCAACCTCGCCTTCACCAGATTGTCCAGCACCTGGTCGGTGGACGAATTGAAGAGGCCCTCACCGTCGAAGGGGAGATCCTCGATCCTCCTTCGGGTGTCCTCTTGGATGTCGGCCGGTCGCAGCCAGGCATGGCGGCGCAAGCCGATGGATCCCGCCATGACCCGGGAGGCGATCTCCACGGCGTGCCGGGAGGAGGCCATCTGCTGCCGAGCAATGGATGTGGCCTCGTTGAAGATCACCGAGGCGGCTTGACAGATGTCGTCCGGTACCGACTCCATCGCCGGTTGAAGGCGGTCGAGCACTTTCTTCAGGTATGCCGCGAGGCAAGCCTGAGTGTTGGACAGCCTGATCTGCAAGGAGGCGGCGGAATAAAACCTCCTTGCGTAGGCGTCCAACTTCCTGCCTTCTTTATCCAGCGGGGTGGTGTGCTGCCTGCCGGTGCCTTTTGTCTGTGCCGACTCGACCACCACAGAGTTCGGTGCAGGGTGGTTGAAGAGATAACCTGCGTTATCCTTCTGCACCCTGTAGAGGTGGTCCAAACGCTGCGGTATCGGCTGTGCCGAGGCCGGTCTATCCCAAGCGGCCTTCACCACTTTGGAGATCCGGGGCAGGAGAGGCAGCGGGGCCGCGGCAGGTTGCTTCCCCTCGAAGATGGAGAAGACGGGATCGTCGTCCTCCGGCTCCGCATCCGCGATCTTAAGGCCAAGGGTAGAGGCCATGCGGAGCAGCATCGCAGAGAACTGGTGGACGTCCTCTGGAGCTGAATCTGGGATCGGCTCCCCGAATCCCAGCGGAGGAGACTCCTGGGAGGCCGCCTCAGACACCTCCGACTCCGCGCTCGAGTCGTACGACTCTGAGCTCGGTGAGTCCTCTCGCCGCTCGCTTTCCAGCTCCTTCACAGTCGTCGCGGGTGCTGCCTTCTTGGGCTTCTCCGCAGCCGGAACGGTGGTAGTGGCAGCATCACGCTTGGGCTGGCTGACCACAGACTTCACCTTTCTAGTGGTGACCGGCGTAGTCTGACAGGCTGATGTGGTCTTAGCCTGCTCAGTCACCACCGACTCCGTAGGGCGCGTCGCCGTAGCCGTAACCCTAGGAGGTGGCGATACCGCTCGATATCGAGGCGAAGGCTCCCTCGCGCTATGGTATCGAGGCGAGGGAGAGCGGCTGAAGGAGCGGCGGTCCGACGGCGAACGGCTTCGGTGCCGACGGTACCGAGCGTCTTCTCCTCGAGGCGAGCGTGATTCGCGCTGTCTCCGAGGTGACCGGGACCTCCGGAAGGTCTCCCAGCGTCTCGGGTCACGATGGTACCGATCCCGGTACGATGGAGAATGTGACCGGTAAGAGGCCGGGCGCTCTCTCCACTCAGACTCCCTCGCGTACCTGGCCACGTAGGACGCCGAGGTGTATCTGGAGGCAGACGAGTGAGGTTGTTCCTCTCTAGTCTCCCTAGGAGGCGGCGAGGCCACCGGACGCTCCGAAGAACGGGACCGGGACCTGAACGAGGTCGAACGCCGCTCCGGAGAAGCAGAGGGCTCTCTCTGCTGCAGGTCGGCCGACCTGCGACAGCTGGAAAGGCGGTGGTGCTCCTCCACCAGGGTTGGAGGGTCTACCACAGGCGAGTCCGAGCGCTGCTGGGGAACGTCCTCGATCTCATCGTCCGAGAGATCGACGGACTCGCCTCGCCCTTTGGAAGGCTGCAGAGTTGGAGGAGGAGTGGGAGGTTGAACGTCCCCAGCCGGGGAGCATTTCTTCTCCTTCTTCTTCTTCTCCTTCTCCTTGCCCTTGTCTCCGTCCGGAGCAGGGCGCTTTTTAGCAGGCGTCTCCTTCACGGGAGCCTCAGCCTTCCTCGCCGTCGAGGATCCTTTCGCTGACTTGGCAGCCGCCGACAGCTTTGGGATCCTCGGTAATGCCGAGATCGGCCTTCTCGCCGGTACCGAGCCCGATACCGACGAGGTGGACGGAACGGCAGCCGCCGATACCGTCGATGGCGTGGTCGTCTTCTTTTCGGCCATCTTGGAAACGGAGGTCTCGTCGATCGCCCGCAAAGACTGCTCCCAACAATACGATTTAAGTCTTGCGGACCTGTTGCGGAGAGTCTGGGGAGTAAAATCCCGGCAAATTGGGCAAGTCCGAGTGTTGTGGGACTCACCCAAGCAGAAGAGACACTCCTTATGGCCGTCGTTGAGGGCAACTCTGCGCCCGCAGGACACGCACTTTTTGAAGAGCGCGGACATAAGACGAAACGCCAATTGGAAAAATCCGAAAATCACCAAAAACCAAATGGGAAGTTCGAAGGAGAGGTCAGAAACAATCCAAAAATCCGAAAAACCGTGAAATCAGCAAGCCAAGCACAAAAGCAGAGGAACAAACCGAAGAACCTTCCGTACGCGACGGCGGACGAGAAAGAACTGAGGAGAGACCGTTGCTCGGCGGGAGGAGCATGCGCAGTACCGGCGTGGGGGAGGGGTTCCCGCCAAGCGAACAAGCTCTAGAAGTTTCCGAACGCTACCGCGCAGGCGCTAAAGCTCCTAGTGTATGAAGGCACAGAGACCACGAAGAAGAATCAGAATACAGTAATTAGAAAAGATTTCTGTATTATTCAGAGCTCTTGAACAGCTTCAGAGAGAGAACGATTATTACTCAAGTTTGTTTCTAAAGTTACAACTCCATTTAGAGATTAATACTGTGAAGAAGATTACAATTCTGGCTATGCAATCCTCAAATGCCAGACTCTTCTCTTACACCAGCTACAGAGCGTACCTTGGTTCTCCCCCTCCCATACTCTTCCATATTTCTGAGTAAGAAAGAAATACTGTAGTGGCTCAAACAAGCTGAACCCAGACTTACACTGTAATCACAGGACTGCAATAATCAAACATAAAATTTTGATTACCTGCTGTAAGCTGAGAATGAGGGTTTTTGCACACTGAATTTTATCAATCTGTCTTGTTTTACTTAATGTCTCCTTAATGATATCCCCATAATCATTGTAGTACTAAAAGAAAGAGAAAAGCATTCTTTTAATGGCCCAGTCTAACTTTTTATCATGACAATCATAAAAAACAGCCCCTCATTTGTGCTTTTATATGGTCTTTTCCCATCACAATTCTCCTTTGAAAAATTGTTGAACTCAAGGAGAAGATAGTAACAATAATTCAGTCAGGTAGCTGTGGAGGGGTGGGGATGTTATTGGGTTGTGCTCAATGGCAGCTTTTGTTTTAGCAGAAAGTGTTTCCTATAGCACAAGCCATGACACTCCACTTTCTCAGATTTTCCCCCTGCTACTGCAGCTTTTCATGGCACACTTCTGTTACAGAGGATTCTCCAATCATCAGCAATAGTTTTTCATAAGTGAACAGGAGGGTGAGCATATCAGGGTAAAGGTCAATAAAAATTATGTTGACATGTGCTTTCCATTAAGACAGTGGCACTACTGCATAAAATCCATACAGTCTAAGGTACAGTCCAACTTCCTACCCCACAAAAAAGAGCAAATTATGGAACCACACCTTCATATAATGCTTGAAGATATCAGCTGCTGCATGCATGTCTACAATATCATAAATTATAAGCTTGCTAAAGGCAGCCAAAAGGTTTCTCCTCTTGTGCAAAGCTTCAATTTTATTAGCTTCATCCTCTTCATCTCCTTCTAAACAGTAAAAAAAAGAAAAGACCTCTTGTCTTTCAAGTAGATACTCAATGGTCTGAAGTGCACACACACCATACAAATCAGTAGAACATGGATGGGGGGTTCAAAATGTACTTTTATTCAGATAGCAACAAATGGAAACTGCAAGAAAATGTTGCATTATAAAATGCTCCTGCTCATGATTGAATGACTAGAACCCTGCCCAATTCCAGAATACTCTCCTCCATTTGCCCTCCCCTTCTCCACAGGTTCCCATTCAGTTCCCTCTCTGTCCATGTCAGCCAATATTTCATGACCACTGCATATATTCAATTCTTACTCTTCCTTGCGGCTTCCTCACCCCCAGGCCAAGGATCTCTTTGTCTAAACATTTTTATGCTTCTACAAAACTTGGGATTTCAACAATCCTGCTGACATCTCAACAGTTTTGTGTAAATGCGTCTATGTCCACCACGTAACGATTGACATTTGGAGAATTAATTTTGCTCTTAACACATATGATTCAGTTATAATTTACACTGGCACAGTCAATTATGAGAACCTGTAAGAATTTAAACTCTGAAAGTTGTGCTTTCATTCCAATTATAAAAAAGCATACACATTCAACCTCCTGACTGAGCCAATGTTTTATACCTGTTTAAGGAAGAACTATACTTCAAATTCTTATCACTTCACAGTTTTACTAACACACAAGCACACTATCATCAGTCTAACAGAAACATCTCTGTCCATACTACTTTTAAGACTCAGTTACACTACAAGGACTACCATCTTGTCTTGAAGTACTTACAAAAGCAGTGCTGTGAAATACTGTGTTTTGGAGAAAAAACAGAATAATTTCTACAAGCTTACTGTGCTCTCTCCAAAACAGATCCTCTCTCCAAAACAGATGAATTACTCATATTACATTTTCCACACATCCATAAAGTAACCTAGAAATGGAGTGCAGAAGATAAGAAAACTGCTGAAGAAAGATATATATGGGAAAATTACAGCCCATAAGTTGAAGAATTAATTGGGCGATTTGTGCTACAAAACACTTGTAAGTTTTTTCTACTATTTTTGGAATTATCTATAAATATTTATCAAGGTAACTAACACATACCCATGCTCTGGTTTTCATCATCTTGGTCAATGAAGACATGGTCCATTACAAAGCTAAGGAGTTCAGATTGCAGGCCTGAATCGGGGTTAAACACCAAAGGTTGAAGACCTTCCCTGCCTCCACTCATCAGCTGATGGCTAAAAATCATCAAGAGATCACAGAGCAGCATGAAAGCCTAGAACAGAAAATCACTGCAGTCAGTCATCATATACATCTAGAAAAGGTCCAGACCACAAGATTCAAAATGAACCTGAAGGAAATCAGGTTTTTTTAAATTTTAAAAACTGTACTTGGTGGACTCCACTATGTATATGCTTATAGTTCTGACAGAAAACAAGAACGGAATACAGAAAATATTTTCAGATAGCATTATAAGAACAAACCTTGCAATTAAGACTTTTAATTTGGAATTATGTGAATTCATATTCATATTTGCAATTAACTGAATTCATATCTACCTCACTACGTGGCTATTTACATTTTTGCTTCATGAAAACCAGCCAAAGAGAACATGAATTTCATTAGAAGGGAAAATGACAAGAATAAAACAGGTTTTTGAACTGATTTTCAAAGTTAATAGTGGAGAGTCAGTAGAGTAAGTTTTCAGTGAAACATGTATTAAAAATTTCTTTTACCTGTTCTTTGACTGGAGTATTGACATTTGACAAACACTGTTGGCAGACAGCCAGAAATGATTTAACTGTTTTCCTCAACACCAGTAAGTCTTCCTGCAAGGAAAATTATGAATGGGTGTTTATATATTAGTTAAAATATGACAAGTTCAAAAATAACTATGATAGTGGGATTATTGAACAAAATCTCAAAGGTTAAGAACACATACAGAGAAACACAAAGAGAGAGAAGGAAAGAGAAAAAGAGAGAGTGGGACCTTCAATGTGGTATGCCACCACAGAATTTAAAACAAATGGCAAGACAGGAAAGAAAGGGTAATATGTATGCATGTGTACATATGAAAGTCATAATGAATGAAAAAGATATCAGATAGCCATGTCCACTTTCACTTTGACTCAAGCCACTTTTGAAGGAAGGCTCACCACTACTTTGCTACTCCCGTTGTGCTTTAAAAGCTTCTCCATCTCTGTTTTAAATAATAGCAACAGTGATGTCTCCCCAACTAAAATTAATTCAGTCTTTTGGATTTAGTTCCAACAGCAGCATGCAGTGTTGGATAAATCTACCTGTAAAATGTTCAGAATATTTAACCAAACTAAGCATGAATATACAACAGGCCGTCATCACAAGTGACCTTCGCACATGCGGATTTGTGTTCATGAGAGGTGTCATATCCCTATATGTAAAATGGTGCTAATGGGCACAGGTGTGCACGTCACCATCATTAGGTATTATGGGATGTAAGCAACAGAACCTCCGCATACACAGAGGGCCCACTGTATATAAGGACACATAATGTAGAAAAGTGAAAAATCATATGAAATCAATTGCATGATTCCTACAGAAAATCTTGGATCCAAAAGATCACTTACTTTTGAAGGGGATCCTTCTGTAATTTTTACTAGCTGCCACAGAATAGAATAATGGGAACACTGAAGAGCTTGAACCACTATCTGAAACAAAAAGGAGATAAAATGAAGATACCAAAAACTAAGTTCATAAAATTCTGAATATTTATAAATTATTTTCAAAGAAAAACTGCAGCCTGCATAATATTTAAGGTGTACTACTTTACTGTAAAAGCTTATATTTTGACGGAGAGACAAGAAAAGCTGGAGAGAGAGTAGATTATAGTGCTTTGCCTTTATTTATGGGAAGAAATATTCATACTTTCAACAGAATGCAAACATACCCTGGACATCTCAACATACAAACTTCTAATTTCAACTTGGTTCTACTAAAGTGGAACTCATCTAGCTTGTTAACATGAACAAAGATAGGTCACAACATTAACATCACCACAAGCAACCTCAAGGAGGCATCACAGAATTATAAGAAAACATAAAATAGTTGGAAACACGCTGATTGATTCTTTATTACAGATACAGACAAACCATACTATAATCAAATCAATAAATCAGAACTTTGAGATTAACTTGGTACACCTAGCAGTGGAGCACTGACAAACCCCTGAGAACTGTATAACACAGGCTTCCTAAATGTGATCTTTGTCTAGAGATAGTATTTATCTTTCTGCTCTTCAAATGTTCGCTGTGATCTCAAATCTGCGCGCAACAGTTCTGCTGTGTGCCTCTGAAGCTGCCTTGCAAAAAAATTATGAAAAAATTCCCAGTGTGGTTCACATAGGGAAATCAACAAATAGCAAACAGGCAGGGAAGCATCAGAATATTCCTGTCTTCTCAAGGAAAAGTGGCAAAAATTATGGACATTTGTGGGGTGAATGGAAGTGCTTTTCTGCTTAGACAAGAAAGTCTTTGATCTAAGTTATTTTTCAGCTCTTTGTAGGCACATATGTAAGAGCAAAAAATACTTAAGTAATAAATGGCTCACTGACAGATACTGTAATAGTACCATTTCCAGTTCTCAGATGAGGAAACATGAAATAATCAGAAGACAGACAAGATGGCTAATATCCAAATTTGCTCCCCTAACAGGGTTTAAATAAAAATGATGTGAGATATGCTTTACTTTCTTCTAAAGTATTATAACTCAATTCATCTTATTTTAATTTTTCTAAAAGGAAAAGTTGAAATTATTAAGGCTGTAATTTTATATCCACTTAAATAGGAGGAGTAAAGCTAATTCAACTCAGATATGTATCTAAGTAAACACGTATGGGATTGCACTCTAGTTAGACTCTAAACATAAATTGTTATTATTACCTGCTCTGGCATAGCTCCATGTTCAATTCCAGTCCTCAATAATCTGTAGCAGTTACTAAATAAATCCCATTTAGTAAGATCATGAGCACTGAAAAACAGATGTAAAAAAATTAATATACCAAAATAAAAATTGTCTGTATAATAAACCCATTGCTATGATGCGCTGGATTAATGATTTAACTGTGTGTCATCTCTTAACTATGAACTTCTATCACAACTTGGACATTTCAGAGCATTTTTCTCAATGTGTTTCTATACTTTAATAAATATTTCCAAAATATGTATTTAGTCCTATACAAGACTCAAAATAATCTGCCCTTTTTTGAATTTTTCCAGATACTGCTCAATATATAATTTTTCAGAACTTATTTATTTATTTATACATGTGTTTTGTAGAGTCCTTTCAAAACACCTGATCGCAAAAGTCCTCTGAGCAGTGTAAAAAAATATAAATTCAGAGACAACACATAATAACTACATTATTTGTGCAACTATATAATTTGGCATGACTAAAAACATGTAAAGCCACATACTTGTGAAAAGATGTTAACCTCTTTAAAGTAGAAAGAACATTATATACATCATCATCATCAGCTTCCTCTCCCTGGAAACAGAAGACAGCAGATAAAGGATTCAGCATTTTATACTTCAGTTTATATGGTTAAGAAATTTCATGTATACCTGTACATAGAAACCTGAATAAAGCTGAATGTGTTTTTCAATAACCAACCTCCCTGGTTTCCTGACAGTATAAACTTTTATTTTAAACTTCCAAATTCCAACATGAATGATTCTTCCTTTTAAACAAAAACACACTGCTAAATATCGAATAGCCGCAGATGCTGCAATTAATTACAAGGTCAGAGAAGAAATAAAATAAAATAAGACACCAACTTTTATGATAAATACTAGGAATATTAAAGAACACAGTATAGATGAGCTGGCATAATTTCCTGCAGATAACAGTACTGTTCATTTAACATATATCTGATTTAAACCAGAAACCACTTTTAGTTTCATGCCATTTATGAACTAAATAGTATTGATTTCCTATCCTTTATAGGTAAACAAATTAAAACAACTGGCCATGAATTTCATATTACAGTAAGAAAGTTTGTTGCTGTGTGCCTTCAGGTAATTTCTGACTTATGACAACCCTATCACAGGGTTTTCTTGGCAAGAATTGTTCGAAGAAGGTTTGCCACTGCCCTCCTCTGAGGATGAAAAGTGTAGGATACCCAGTAGCCTCCATGACTAAACAAGGCTTCAAAACCTGGTCCTCCAGAGTTCTAGTGCAGCACTCACTATACCATGCTGGCTCTCAGTAACAGAGTACTGTCTGCTATTTGCCTCTATTTCAAAATAACAAATATGAAAAAAGTCACTTTATCATAACAAAATCCATAACTGTCATCATAACAATTACATAAAGGCTCATCGCCTTTTGCAGAAGGCAATGTCTGTTTAAAAATTCTTTCACTGTACCCTCTACAACTCCCCAATTAAGATCACACAACTAGACAAAATAAAATGAAAACATCTCCATTTCAAATTCAACAGAAGCAACAATCATGTTGATTGTTCAATTTCCTTGCATCACATCACTCCACAATGTGCTACTAATCAAACTCTGGTATCAATCATTAAACAGAAATTGATGTTTCTTTCTTCATGGTAATCATCTTCCTGTGCTTTTTTCAATATTGTATCATATTTCTGGGTGCCTATCTTATGAATCTCCTATATAATAGAAATTTTGTTTTGGAATATGAACAATCATTCAGTCAAGACTAGTAAGGTTCTGTCACCAATGTGTGTGGGGGAAAGAGAAGATGCAAACCTCATTTAATAGATCCTCTACAGAATGGTTGAATCGATCCACAAATTCATCAATAAGCTGGCTGTGAGCAATATCAACTCTGTTCTGAATGGTATACTCTTCACTGCATAGAATGCTGTATGTTTTACTGCACGCTTCAAGAACATCTGATTCCACATGCTTTTCTACAACAAATTTAATCTGTTTCAACAAGGCATCTAAATGCTGTAGAAGAGAGAGGAAAAAAGGGCATTTCTAAAGCTACACATGAAAGCACCGGCAGATAGCTACATAAGATTACAATGAGACAGAAAAATGTCAATGCAACTCAGTATTATTTAGTTTTCTGAAAGTTCCCCAAATAATCTGTTTTGATGTACTATACCTTCTCCATTCTTCCTGTACTGTAAATTTCTAAGTCAAAATACTGAGGGATTTGAAGAAGGTTTGCGACCTTCTCTGCATCAGCAGAATACTGGAAACACAGACAGAAGGGGAAAAAAGAAGAAAAACACGCAAGTTACAAAAAAGAATTATATAATCAGCATTAGGAAATAACAGCTTAACTGATATACCTTTGACAGTAGCATGGGAAGTGCAATAATAAAGTGTTCTGTTAATTTGTTTCGGTCATCTATCTGAGTTTTTCTTTCTTTTGCTGTTAAAACCTGTAAAAATTAGAAGTACATCGCATCACAAAGATCCATAGTATCATTAGTGCCCAGGACAGCTTAATATTATTACAACAGCTAAAAAGTTTTTGATGTGTTTTTTTAGTAAGTTATATCTATGTTTTCATTGGTATTCCAGTGTAATTTCACCATATCAAAACTGTACTTGAAAGCTGAGAATGCTGCATTGTATGTTGATAGAGTAATATCTTGTTAAATTATACATGGATCTTTTAACATTTTATATTTAAAAGACTTTGCTGGCTTAAGGATAAAATAATTATTAAAATATGCACATTAATGATAAAGCTCTAAGTTGATAACTTACTCTCTTCCCAGTTCCCCTGCCCACTGGAGGATGTGCTTCTGCGGCTTGTCGAATTGTACATACCATAAGTTCTATAAGTGCACTTTCCTGTCGATCAGACATTGCTAAGGACATAAAAAAAAAACCCCCACAAAGGGAATAAGGTAACTGTTCTTAATATTAAAGGAGGTAATATATCTGAAGTAGTAAGTACTATAAATATCTAGCATTAAAAAAAAATGATTTATTGGAATCAAAGGTTTTATTGTATCCAGACTAAATTACATTGTCTGAGTTGGCCCACTGATTTCAATGGGACAAGAACATTATTTAGTTTAGTTAGTATACACCTTAAGGCAGGGGTGGGGCAAATGTAGTCCCCTCAAGTTAAGTGTACCTTGCAAGGCTTTCAATATTTTTGGGAAAAAATGGGCCCCAGAATGCCCTCAACAGCTCCTAGGAATTTTGGGGCCACCTTGGCATGTTTTTGCCCTCCTGAACCATTTTAGAAGACTGGCTTCTGAATTACTTTCTGTTTGAAAAAGATTTCTCCCAGCCTAAAATGTCCAAAGAAGGTCAAAAAAGTGGCAAAACTGCCTGACATATCATTTAGAGAGCATGGGGGGGGGCGGGGAGAGGAACATTTGAGGGCAAAAAAATTGATTTTTTTTTAATGGCAGTGCAGTCCTCCAGGGTCCCTGGGGTCCAATGTGGTTCCAAATCCCTGATAATTGCACATTCCTGCCTTAAAATACAGCAATTTAGGTTACTGTCATCTGAGCATTCTATGTATTTCTAAAATGAAAGGATCAGTCTATACAATACTGAACAAACATGACAAGTACCTTCTTCGCCTTGTACAGGTTCTTCTAGCAGCAATTCTGTCATGCATTCCCAGTCTTTTAACAATTCTTGAGAACTCTCCCATAAACTGTCCACCAAGTAAGCTGCATGTTCGTGTAACTAGAAATAATAGAGAATAATTTAATATCTGGTATTGCTTGTAGATATATTGTTACTTAATACTTGCATGTTCTTGATGCTGTGTGCCTTCAAGTCACTTCCAAGTTATGGCAATCCTAAAGCAATCCTATCATGGGCTCTTCTTGGCAAGATTTGTTCAGAGAGGGTTCACCTCTGCTCTCCTCTAAGGCTAAGAGTGTGTGACTTCCCTAAGGTCAGACAGTGGTTTTCCATAGGTGAGCAGGGATTCAAACCTTGGTCTCCAAAGTCATAGCCCAATGCTCAAACCACTATACTATGCTGGTTCTAGCTAGCACTCTGTAAAAATACAAGTAATAAACGGCTAAGGAATAATGGAAAGTCCATTTCTATCCCTACTGCAGTTGTTGCAAGATAGACAGATGTCAGTACTATAGTAGCTAAAATGTTTCAAAGACAACACAAACAGGGTGCTATGTAACAACTGTGCTGTTAATTAACAGATGAAACACCTTTGTTGTCTTTCTTCTTTCTTAAATCATTTTTACTGAATTAAATCTACATAAAATAAAAACTGAATAAAGTTTTACACACAAATAAATTACACACAAATCCAAAGTACCTAATCTAACAAAAGCTACAGCTAACACAATAGACAAACTAAAAAGATGATTTCCAACTACCTTTTCTAGTTACAGTTTAACCCTTAAGACCTACCTCTCTTTATCTTATTTATAAATGACTACTTCTATATAATTTAGTCATATTAATTAATAACATGAACAAACATCAAATCACCTTTATTTTTTTTAAAAAAAGGTCAGTTAGGGGTTTGCAAACTTTCAGAAAAATAGATAATTTCATCATTCCTCCGCTTTCCCCAAAAATGTATCAGGAAGTAGCAATCAATCAAAAACATTATCTCTATGAATTCCTTTCCATAGCTAAACATACAATCTTCTTGCTCCAATGTTCACTTCAAATTTTCTGCCTCTAACTCTATATGTTAACACACTTTATTTACTTCTCATTCAGCTTTCAAATACATATATCTAACATCTCACACTTTACTCTCTCTCCATTTAACATAATCAAAAAGCATTTTTATAAGGTAATTTCTTTTTTTTACATTTAACATCTAATATCCAATAATACAAACTATCCATCTTTTCAAAAACTAAATGGAACCATCTTTTACAATTTTATCAATACTTATAATTCACTTGCATTCCCCCCCCCAAATTTCACTCATTAAAAAGGTTGAATTTGATGTGATCCGGCCATAAGAATCTGGATTAAGGACCACCTCCCACAAACAACATTACTCTCAGTTTTAGGCATTTTGCTCCATTCCACATCATTTTCACAGGCAAATAGCCCTCATTTAGCACTCTTAATCTCTTTTCTAATTCTTCTGAACTTGAAAATCTCCATGTCTTCTCTCATGTAAAGAGACCTTCAATTCCATGAACCTCATCTACAAAGCCATTTTTTGCTTTGATGCCAGTACTTTTAAACTCAAAAATTCCTCTTAAGTCCTTTCTGGCTTCCAATCCACTTCTGCTCCTCTCTCCAAGGGCTCATAGGTATCCTGAACACTCTCCTTCTCTGGATTTGTTGCTACAAGTCAAATGTCCACCTTTTCCAAATCCCTCTTCCTTTTGGCTGATCTCTCCTTCAGAATTCACCTTGATTTTTTTCTAAAATTTCCAAGTCTACTTTTTTCCATTTCTGGTTTATCAATTCTATTAACAATTTCATTTCTTTAAATTTCTCCTTGTTACCTGTTCTACTGGCTCTTCCAAACCGTCATCCAAAAATATATTCCTCTCTCTCTTTAGACGTTAGCACTTCCACTTTTGCAGTATTTCCCAAACTTTTTTTATATAGACAGTAAGTTAGTATTTCCAATGTCTACTAGATTGTAGCAGATGGCAGCAGTTTGCAATGCAGGTTGGTTTAACTCAGTCTATCACAGATTTCCACAGCAACCTAATCACATCGGCCCATCTTTCCTGCTACCTCACATTTCAGAATGACTCCCATCATTTTCTCAAGCTAGGCAAAAAATCTTTATTCTTTACTTGTTCTTAATAGTTTTATACTTTTCTCTTTGAGTATAGTTACTTACTTGAGTATAGTTACTTACTTACTAGGGACTTTTTGAATTTAAAATATAGTTCTGTCCTTTCCTCCCTTCTTTGATGTACTCAGTCTTTTTAAATAGAGTCAAGAGACTTACTGAAGCTCTTATTCACCACTGCAGAAAGGATAACTTCTTTAATTAGTCAGAAACTTCAAAATAAAAACTTTTTAAAGAGATGGAATAGGCATGCTTATCAATCTGTTTAAATACAGCTTGGCATCTAGCTGTCAGACAAGCTGCTCCGTTCACCCCACTGCTCTACTGCTACTGACTACTGTTGCTGGTGGTCTCCTCACAAGGAACAAGCTTCAGTGGCTGGTATGGCTGATCCTCTCATTCTCTCCTTATTCAGAGAGAAATTTCTACTGCTGAAGCTTCACCCACTGTTGGCAATTGTTGCTGGAGTTGTTTCTGAGAGCTAAGTGCTCTCAAAAATATCAATGCCCCATCTTCACTGGAATCACAGAGTCCTGTGAAATTCTATGGTATATCTTTCATTTATTATTTATAATACCGACTGGTCTGATGAGAAGGCCTCCCAGGCAGGAAAGAAGGAAAAAAGCCTTCCTTTTATCACAAAGTGTTCTTATTTCCTGGTTTCCTGTCTTGGGGGCTTGGTTGGACCCTGATGAGAATGGAAGAGGAACTGAGATTTTGTCCAGGTAGGTTTAAACGACCTCTAGGGTAAGTAAAGGATTGAAAGGACAGTGATGGTTGCTCTGTTTCTTCATTTTCTTTGTATAGAAGGCATAGCCTTTTTCTTATACCTTGTCTTGATGAGGATGTGTTTAAGAATATCCACCCTGAAGAGTTGGTTTCTTACCAAAGAAACTGTCCTCAGATTTGTTTTGGACTGCCTTCCAATGTTTGAGCCAGACTGATCTTCTGGCTTCTGTCGGGGTAGAAATGGAATGAGCAGAAAAAAGTAAACAGTCTCTAGTAGCATCTGCTATGAATGCCATGTGCATTTTTTAAAAAGATCTGTGATGGAATTTTGCATCTCTCTCTTGCTTAGTGAAGATCTCCTGAACCCAGAGAATGGCTGCTCTGGTTATTAGGGAGGCTGTAGATGAGGCCTGAATGGAAAGGCAGAAGCCCTATGGGAGGATTTAAGTGCTGTATCTGCTTTTTTCCCCATTTGGGTCTTTAAAAGAAGAATGTCCTTTCTGGGACACAATAGTTCCCATGAGAAGAGCAGAAACAGGATAATCAGGAAGAGGGACCTTAAGGAATTTCATGGTGTCAGGTGAAAGGGTTATAATTTTTGAGCTATATTTACATCTTTCTTGCTCCAGGTAGGTGAATTTCATTCTGATTTAATGAGGTCTTTGGAATCCAGAGAAAGTGGGCAGCACATGAAGAGATTTTAGGTTTAGGAAACACAGCTGGTAACCATAGCACCTGTACTGAAGGCAGAGTCAGTCTAAGCATCTTATAAACCAAGAGCTACAACTGCTTTAGATAAGAGAGGGGGAAACGATTTAAATTAAAATCTCTCTCTCTCTTGTTGATTCCGCCAGCTGTTTGGTGACCAACCATTCCACTTCCTCTAAATTAGATGAGTCCCTCAGAGAGTATGCACAAAGGGAGGCTACATTTGAGCCCAGATGAGCACAGGAGAATTGAGATCTGGTTAAAAGGTAAGGAAACTTGAGTCTTCATCAGATGAGTTCTCAGCTACTATAGTCTGCACTGACTGAGAAGGCTCTTTAGCATGATCACTAAGTAACATCCACCAAGGGGGGCATGGTGGGGATGACAGGAGGGGAAGCAGATGCCTGCCTAGATATTTTAGTTTCATTACCACCAATATAAGGAGCCTGGTTCATCTCTTTTAATTTCTTTGCCACCACAGAGCAAATCTACCAGTGCTATGTATTTTGGTCAAAAGTGCATAGGAAAAGGCACAGACACTGGAGGACAAAGCACATTGCCTTGCTCAAAATGGCTGGTGCCTGTAATATGAGTTTTAAAATGGCTGCTGTGAGAGCTATTTTGGGTTTGGGAGGTACCATGGAGGAAACTGAGCCTGCGGCACCAGTGGCAAGGATCTGTGAATTTGGAGGGGAAACAGCCCTATTAGGATCAGTTTCCATTTATCCTTCCATGGCCCCTTCTGAGCATTTCTCTCCAGTGGCTCTTTCATCAGGTTCTAACTCTGTTGACCAACAGAAGCAGTGTCCCTAACTTCAACTGCTTTGATGTCAGAGGCAGAGGAAAGATTAGTTTCAATTTGCATTGCTTCAACAGCTTTGTTAGCATAGGTGACTTTAGAGGTACCCACTGCTTTGGGGGTATTGTTGTGCACACATTTTTGCCGCTCTGGGGAAGGCAACTAGGAGTGCATGCATATCCTGGACTATTCAAGCATACTTAAGAACAGAAGAATTCCAAGAAGTAGAGTTTGTCTGCCCTGTTTTAGCGTTAACTTTTCCCGTGCTCAAAAATGTGGTTGAGAGGAAGCACGAAGAGAAGAAAAGAAACAGGGGGAGCTAAGAAGTAGAAAGCTATGGGGAGAATAGAAAGCTAAGAGCCTTTTTAAAAAAGTCAACATTATGTTAAAGAAACTGGAGAGGGAAAAAATATTAAGCTGAAGATACAAGGCCAGGAAAAGACAGACACACAAACTTTCCTGGGCAAGGCAAGATCAAGAACTGAAATAAGAGGAGATGAGGACTACTAGACAGTTTTAGTTCATGTGATATTATGCCTAGCTGGAGTGGTGACAGGAGTTAACTCACTATGCATGGTTCTTTCACCACCAGCTTAAAATGTGACTTGCTCTATGTTTTCAGTGAGTTTATTTTTTAAAAATTTTATTTTTATTAATTTTAAACGAAACAATCCGAACAAACAAAGTTATAAAAATCAAGTGAAAGGAATAAATGATAAATGAATACAGGGTTGCTAAACCATGAGAGTAAGAATAAACGTAAAATGAAAACTTAGAACTAAAGACCAACCCATAACCACTACCATGTATCTTCCTCAATATCTTGATATTTCTTATCTTATCAGTATCTCCTTTACTTTTTTCTTTACCTTTTCCTTTCACTGATTTCTCCCCAACCCACAATTTCAGAACCCCAAGAAGTAAGTGCTAATCTATCTATAACTTACCTTCTATCAAAGAAGTAATTATAATAGCAATGTGTCACTCATTCTATAATCTATCATTCTCTTCTATCTTCAGAGTTGAGTTTAGCAATATTAATTTGGATTTTTACATAACTATATCTTAAACCAATTGTTTTTAATCAGGTATTGATCAAATAACAGTGTCACTTCACAAGTCACCTAACCTTTATCAGTTATATTTTATCAACACCCAGAAAGGGATTTGTTTATATCCAGCTTCCATCTCCTATACCTATCCAACTTACCCCAATACAATTCCCATAATGGGAATATCATACTCTAATCTTCAATGAAATTCATCTTCACTTTATCTTTTAATGAATTCATAATTATATCAGCTTCCACTATATCATGTAATTTTAAAAGCCAATTCCCTATCCTGAGAATTGATTTTTGTTTCCACATTTGTGCAAAACATATTCTAGCCACTGTGACCATATAGAGCAGAATTTTTTTTTCCTGACTTATCTGTGGTAAACAGTCCATCATGTTAAGTAAATAGAGTTCTGGTGATAGTGAAAATTTTATCTTCATCATTTCTTGCATTTTGTCATGTAAAGTCTTCCAGAACGTCTTTGCAACCCCACCACATATGATAAAATGTGCCCTTTTGATCACATTTCCAGCAGGAATCTTTCGCATTACCTGCAATCTTAAAGATTTGAGACGGTGTTAAGTACCATCTGTGGAACATTTTATAATAGTTTTCCCTTAAACTAGCTGCTTTTATGAACTTCCACGTGGTGTTCCATGAGTTCTCCCATTGTTCTAAAATTGTATGATTAAAATTCTGGGCTCATTTTATCATAGTCTGTTTAACCACTTTTGGCTCAGTTTCTAAATTGAGTAGTATCTTACATATTTTACGAACTCTATGTTCTGATTCCAGTTGAAATATTTTGTCGAATTCTTTCTCCTTTATCTCAAAATCTTCTGTTTTTTTATCTATCCTATATCTCTGCACCAGTTGAATTTGTAACAGCCAGTGGGTAGTAAAGCCTTGAGTCGTAAATTCTTCTACTGATTTAAAATATGTAGTATTTCCTTGAATCCTCAATGTATTTTTATACATAATCCATTTGTTTATTATGGAGATCTCTCTATTATAGAAAGCCTTGTGAACCGAAACCCAAAGTGGGATTTTTAAATATATTTGTTTTTTATATTTTAGACAAACAGTTAAAAGGGCCTTCCTCAAAAAGTGTGTTGTAAAATCTATCTATTGAGGCTTTCCCATACCATACATATATATGCCAACCGAAGTATAATCCTTCACCTTCCAATTGTAACAGTCTTGAATCTCACAATGTTAATCAATCAGCTACCCATTCTAAGCAGTTGGCATGATAATATAGTTTTAAATTGGGCAAGTCCATTCCTCCTCTCTCTTTAACGTCTTCCATAATCCTTAATTTTATTCTGCGTTTCTTACTTTTCCGTATACATTTAATCAGATCCTTTTTCCACTTTCTAAAAGGTTTGTCATTTAATATTATGGGAAAATCTTGAAATAGATAATTTATCTTTGGTAAAAATATTCATTTTAATAGCTGCAATTCTTCCTAGAAGTGATAAATCTAACTTTTCTCATTTTTTAAGATCCTCCTTTATCTCCTGCAAAGTTTTTCTGTAATTATTGTCAAATAAGTCAGTATTATTTTTAGTAATATTAATACCTACACATTTTACTTTTTTTTACAGCCCCATAAAGCCTGTATAATTTACTATTTCTTATTCCTCATATTTAGTCATTTTTTGATAATTATCTTTGTTTTGTCCCTATTAATTTTGTATCTTGAAAGCATTCCAAAATTGGTTAATATTTCTATTAATTTTTTAATACCAATTAAGGGGGTCCTCTAATATAATTACTAAATCATCAGCAAATGCACTAATCTTATAAACCTGATTCTTAATTTTGAGCCTTGTATTCAATTTTCTTGTCTGATTCTTTTATTTAGTACTTCCAAAATTATTATAAACAAAAGAGGTGATAGGGGTAATCCTGTCTAGTACCCCTATATACTGGTATACTTTCTGTTTTCTCCCCATTTACTCTTATTTGGGCTTGTTGTTTCTTACGTAATGAAGTAATCCATTCTATGAATCTAGATCCTACATTCACTCTTCTTAAGGTTTCTTCCAAAAAAATCCAATTCAACCTATCAAACGCTTTTTCAGCATCTAAAAAAAGTAAGGCCATTCCCCCCCCCATAATGTTCATGACAATATTCAACAACATTTAACACTGTCCTTATATTGTTTTTAGTGATCTCTTGGACAAGAATCCATTTTGATCTCTATGTATCCACTCTTGCAATATCTTTTTTTAATCTATTCACTACAATTGCGGTATATTTTATTCAGCAACACTACATTCAACTACATTCAGCAACACTATCGGCCTATAGTTTCCTATTTCTTGCAGATCTTCCCCTTCTTTTGGGACCAAAGTAATACTTGCCTCCCCCCATGAAAGTGGTTTATCCTCAATACCTATTCCATTTATTACTCTCTGTAGCAGAATCAATAATTAATCTTGAAATGTCTTATAATAGAGAGTCGTGTACCCATCTGGCCCTGGAGCTTTCCCTACCTTTTGATTCTTTATGGCTTGTAATAGCTCCTCTGTTGTAACTGGTCTGTTTAATTTTTCTCCTTGACTTTCTGTAATTTCTGACTACTCACGCTCTAGCAGGTATTCCTTTATTCTATCTCTTTTCATCTGATTAATTCCCGGTTCTGGAAAGAGATTTGTATAAAATCTAGCAAAGGCATTTTAATGTCATCTTGTTTTATAAGGATTTTTTAAATTCTTTTTTATTTGAAAAATCATTCATTTCTCCTTTTCTCTTCTCTTCTAATTCTATAGGCTAACCACTTGTTTGTTTTGTTGGCTTGAAAGAAATTCCTTTGCCTCACAAATTTTAATTTTCTTTCTATTTTTTCTGTTGCATTCAAAGAAATCTGTTTTTGTAGTACTTTCATTTTATCTAGAATTTTCTTATCTTGAGATAGTTTTAACTTCTCTTCCAAGTGTTTTATCTCTTTAATTAATATGTCTTCTTTCTCTTTTCTTTCCCTTTTTAATTTTATTTCTTGTTGAATAAGAAAATCCCTCATAACTGATTTCCCAGCTTCCCATACAGTTATTGTGGATACATCTTTGTCTAAATTCTCCAAGAAGTATTGCTCTAAGATTTTCTTACCTTTCTCAATTACTTTATCATCTTTCAGTAAACCTTCATTCAGTCTTCATCTATATTCTTGTTTTTTATCTTCCAGGATTAATAATAATGGGTTATGATCTGATAGAGTCCTAGGGAGAACTTCAATCTTTTGCATTTAATTGTTTAATGTTTTAGTGGCCCAGAACATATCGATTCTGGACCAAGTTTTATGATATTCTGAGCAAAAAGTGAATTCTTTCTGATCTCCATGTAATCTCCACATATCTGTCAACATCAAACTATCTGTTAATTCAAAAAATGAATTAGGAAGTTTCTCTTTCTTTTTGTTTCTGATGCATGGTTCTATCTAATTCAGTGTTTACTACTCCGTTCTAATCTCCAATCATAATAATTTCCTGATACCCAATATCTCTAATCTTTACCAAAAGTTTCTCATAGAATTTTTTTTTTTGTTATCTAAAAGGGCATAAACTCCTATAAGTAGGACCTTTACACTACAAATATTTGTTTCTACACTTATATATTTACCTTGTGGATCTTTCAAGACTTCTTTTGCGTTATATTTTTGATTTACATAAATTGCTACTCCCCCCTTTTTTTCCCGCCGAAGCTAAGAAAATCTTCCCTAATTTAGGGTTATTCAGTAATTTTACATCTTTACTAGATATATGAGTTTCTTGAATACAATATATATCACATTTTTGCTTCTCAAGATAATGAAAAATTCTTTTCCTTTTAGGTAATGAATTCAAGCCTCTAGTATTCCATGAATATATTTTCGCCCTCATACTTAATTGGTATTATTCTATTCTACTGTTTCTGTCTCTGATGAAGTATCTCTTTCTGCTTCTTCTTGCTCTGTTCTTCTCCCTCTTCTTGTTGTAAGGGGTCTTCTGATAAATTCACTGTCACTGTTAGTGCTGGTTTTGTCAATCTGTCTCCTTCATTTTTCCATTCCAACTTCTCCTCTTTGTCTTCTCTCATTTGATCTTTTCTGAGAGTCTTCTTCAAATTTTCCTTAAATTTCTTCAAGAACTCTTCTGCCTTCATCACAAAATTCATTACATCTTTTTTGATTATATATAAAAATGACACCTTCAAATTTACTCCACCTATAAGGTATCCCGTATTTCTTCAACACTTGGGTTAAAAAGGAGTAATCTTTTCTTCTTTTTAAGACCTGGGGAGGAACATCCTTAAAAACTTTGAGTTCTGAACCTTCTATTATTAACTTATTCATATAGCTTTGCTTTATTATCATATGCTTCATGTGTTCTTGTACAAAGTAGACGACAACATCTCTAGGAACTTTCCTTTTCTTTGCAATTAATGAGTTTATTCTGAAAATATGATCCATCTCCATATCCATCTGTTTTGTAGGACAGTCTAAAAATTTTGCCAATGTTGGGATTATTCTAGTATATAACTCTTCCCTTTCCTTTTCTTCTAAACCTCTTATTTTCACACATTTTTCTCTGTATTTTATTTCTGTTAATGTATTCTTCATTTCATTTTGCTCCATGATCGACTCTAAGCCCCCTGTCCGTTTTTCCAAACTCTTTGTTTTGTCTTGTACTTCATCTATTCTTTTATTCATGTCTTATAATCTTTGTCACTGTTCTAATTTAAGTCCAAAATTCTCCATCTCTTTTTTAACTTCTTTCATTTGTTTCTTTACTTCAAAAGAAAGATCCTTCATTCCTGAACACATTTCCGCTCTTATTTTTTTCCAGTGAGTTTAGTGGCTGAGTGAGAATTCAAATTGTGATTTCCTGGAATCCTAGTACAACAGTCAAGCTATTACATCATGCTGGCACTCTAAACAAAGAGACTATAGTATACAACACAGTGTACACCATTTCAGCATCATATTTTAAATTAGGAAACCAAACCCTTTATTTTGGTTCAAGACATGACAACCTGAAGTCATCAATAATTGAGCACAATCACTCATGGATAGCTTCAGTATGTCAATGTACTCATTTTCTTAAAAGTAACTTTCCAAACTTTGCTTTTAGTATATAACAAGTGCGTAAGACATACTGTTAATAAAAACAGGTTGCTAAAATTGAACATCTTATATGAAAATTGAAAAACAGAATTTTACCTCACTTTCTAGAAAAAAAAGAACAAGCATCCTAATAAGATTTCCATTTGGACTGTTCCGTCCTCTCCTCTTGGCTAGAGCTTCTTCTGCTTGAGGATCATGACGACTAAACAGTCTAGAAGAAAGAAAACAGTACCTTTCAATTTAACAAGTTTTCTGGCAAATTTATTCTTCCCTCAGATACAATAAAACCAAAGCAAGGTGTTTACTGGCAAGCATAGGTTATTCTGCAGTAACTTTGCCCAAACTAGATCTCTAATATTTCTGTAGTAATATTATGTACAATTATGTGGAAGAACAAATATAAAGGAGATTCCTTCCAGTTTGTCACTACTAATTCCACAGAAATGAGACAAGTGAGGGACAATGAAGGGAAGAAATAAGAGCTTCGTAAAGAGGCCAGTCATATCTAGACCAGATTCAAAACACAGAAAGGTGGATGGGTGATGATCACATAGATGATGATGATAATCATCATCATCATCACCACTTATTTATATAGTGCCATCCCTGTACATGGTGCTTTGCAAGTAAAAGAACAACAAAACAGTTCCCTGCCCTCAAACATACAATTTAGAGGATTGTAGAGAGGTTGTTAACATTTTAATCTAAGTATGCCAATATTCACTATCTGTGGAAGAGCTTTATTTATTTACTGGATTCATTTATATCCTGCCTTTTCTCTAACGAGCTCAAGGGGGTATACACAACTCTCTCTCTCCACTCTTTATTCTCACCACAATGCTGTGAGGTAGGTCAGGCTGAAAGACTAGACCAATCTCATCCAGTGAGTTTCATGGCTCGGCAGAGACTTGAAACTGGATCTCCCAAACACTAGGCCAACACTTTAATTATTGTAGTATCACTAACTCCTTACAAACTGGTGATTACAAAATTAAATGTAATCTTTCATAAATCTATTTATGGCACAATAAAATTATTATGAACATCTGTTCTACTGCTTCCTTTTCATTGTTCTCATACCATAATGTTTTGGTTATATGGGGAAACTATTACTAACACTTTAATTCAAGTCTAACATCAGAATGTATACATTTATTCATGAACTCAAAACAATAATAAGACAGACAAATGTTTTGATGCTATTTAAAACACTATTTAAAATAAATTTCAGATAATTATATGATACAGAATTTCTATATTCCGGTCAAAGCAAAAAGTATAGGACTAAATCCAATGTTAGTGCTATGAAGAGCAGACTTACTGAAATTATTGGGTCCCGTTAGGCACCACTATGTGAAATGCCTACTTTAAGTAGCATTAATGTTGTGTTTAGGCCATAATATGAAGTCATGTGTACTATGACAAACTCTGTATTATCTGTATCAGATATATCCACACTTGTATAAATCATCAGCCTCAAGGGGAAGAGTTGTATAATTTCCTACTTAAGAATCATAGGCCATCTCATTATACAAAGGGTATTCATACTCCCATTTCATCAAATCCTTTCATTCACATTTTAGAAGTTACGCAAATGAAAGAACTATCTAGATACAGACACAGATGATGTAACATGGGTAACTTAAGCTACATATTGGTAATCTTAAAATGTTCTGTTCTAGAGTTGGGTTTCTATGGATATTTTTAACAGGATACTTGCATGGAATATTCAACCAATACTTGGTCTTGCAAACATCTATCTAACAAATGATCCAAAATAATTTTTAGTAAATTACTATTAACATAAAAGTTAATCAACGTTTTACAGATAAACTGCATATTTTATACATATTTTTATAGCACAATTAGTATGCCAAATTCTTTGCAGCAAGTTTTATTCACAACCACAAGGACCTTCTGAAGGAGACCATTTTTCAAACTGGGTACAGAGACTGAGGCAGTGATTTAGAACGTCTTTGCTCCTTTATGCTAAAGACTACACCTCTGAAGGAACACCTGTAATCTGTATGTAAACTAAGTTGTGTTAATTCACAAATAAATACCAGTATAATAAGGAAGCCTGTTACCACAAACAGCTATACAGAACTCAGGTGTTCAGCAGAGTGAGGGCCACAGTTATTAAAAATGCTTCAGAAGTTACATTGCAGATATGTTTAAACTTATATTCTACCTTTCTCCTAGAAATGGGACTCAAGGCAGCTCATGAGGGCGCAGTTTGGGTGTAGTATGCACACACCTGCTTCTGTGTCCCTCAGTGCCCACAGCCCCTGCTGCTATGTCCCTGATGACAGGGACACAGTGGCAGGCATGTGTATGCCCAAGCTGCTCCCTCATTTGCAAACAGGGGAGCAGTTTCAGCACCCAAACCCCTCCCCTGCTGCCATGTGCCTGCTGCTGTTGCTGTTCTCGATGTCCAGCAGCAGGGCTTCACGGACCCCAGGTTAAGAACCACTATTTTCTTTATCATTTTTAGGGCACCTTTGAATTCAAATTGTGGCTTACAAAACTGAAATCCAAAAATAAGCAGTTCAAAGATCTCCAAAATTCTACTTTAGCAGTTTGACCATCATGCCTTCAATGATCACCTTCTACCTTTGCCTCAATATTTATTTCTTTTTCCAGATACATGACACAGGCTTACTTTTTGTGAAGAAACTCTCCTGCTGCTACTGCGACAGGCCGATGTGCAGAATAAACCAAATGATAAACATTCTCGCAGTCTTCATTGGACAAAGCTTCTTCACTTCCACTGAAATTTTTTTAAAAAAATTCATTTGAATTGAAGCATTTGGTTTCAGCTCTACCATCTCCTTTAAGTTACTTTTAGAGTACAGATAATATACTTGATTGAAAGTAACAACATGGCTTCTTCTCTCCAATAGTTGGGCTTGACTGGGAGCCTCCATGGATCAGATTATGCATGCAGGCCAAAGGGTTCCCAAGCCCTCATTTATAACAAAAAAACACACACAAATTTATCTAGGTCTCATTTATAATTAACATATTGCAATCAAGATCTTTCTACAAACACCAGATGCTGAAATATGCATTAACAACATCCAAAATACTATTTCAAGAAAAAAACCTATTGTTTCACAGTATATGTTGGGAAGTTAAAAGTTTGGGAGCAACTAAACACTATCTGTGGTAACTTTTACCAATGCAAAACAACCTTTGTAAATGACTCAGTGACAAGCACTTATATATGGGGTCTAGGAAAGAGCCTGAGGTACATTTTCCTAAAGACAGGTCTCAAGAAATACTATCCCAACATTTGTCTTTTGAACCAAACTTTTGAAATAAGAAAATAAAATAAATCAACCAGAAAAATCTCTCTGAAAACTGGTGAGATTCCATTATACTTTTCATTCATATGATTCTATTTCACAAACATAAGGAAGTGCAATCTTCAGTCGTTATGGTTTTAAGACATTTATTAAATGTGTTAGTCCCATATCAGTTTTTTGCATGTGAACTTCAAATACATGTCTCCCAGTTCTACAGCAATCTTTTATTTCTTCACTATACACACTGTGAAAGGGATCCCAAGGCCTACTCTGAAATAAAAAGAATATTCACTTTATTAACCCTTTCCTGAACTGCATGCCATCACATTGCCACTACAAGTTTCCATTCATTGTTTCCCCTTTACATGCTGGAAATAATGGATTACAGTCTAGTGCAGTGCATCACTAATCTGCCAAACACATACAGAAAATCTTGTAGAAGGAAAACAGGTAGGGAACATACACAATCCTTTCTCCCTTCTGTAATTTACTTTTCCATGACCAAGCTGCGAGTTGGCAATTTATTTTCAAGATTTATATTCTGCTCTGCAGACACTTTCCCCCAGTGACAAAAGTAGTAAAATAAAACAGTAATAAAATAAAGATAAAACCTTAAGAGACTAAAGCAACAATAAAGATAATAAAAGCTATAAAGCACCACTGGATGTTAAACTAGCACTTCAAATACTAACACAATCTGTGTTTGCTGCTTCAATGTCTGGCAAGTCTTTCTGGGAAGACCAAACCATAAAGGGGGCAGTAGAGCTAGCTGCATTTAACACTAGTTAGAGCTGTACTTGTAACAGTTTGGAATTGGATTTATGTTCTGATTTTACATAGACAACTGTGGTTATCAGCAGACATAGAACTACTCCACAATTAAAACAAATTATGGGAAAGAATGTGGAGCCAGATATCAAAGAGAAGACAGACAGGAGAATAAGTCTATAATACATATTCCAGTCTGTAATCAAGTCTTAATATGTTTAAAAACTTTGAATTTCTTTGGGAAGAATTAATACAAAGATATATGATCAAATAATATATATTATCTTTTGGTTAATCCAAGAGTTAACCCAAAGGTATATAATCCAATATAAACAAACAGAATTTGAAAACCAGTATGATCCAAACCCAGCTATACTGGAACATTAATATGTGAATTAAGCAATGAGCCATCTTTCATTACATGAAGAAGAACTATATTGCTAGTATAAATATTGCTGGCAAATTGAAATTGTACTACCTTAAAATATACTCACTGAAGTATTAGAGTAACTAATCGAATGGCTTCTACAGCAACATCATATTCCTTATCAAGTGTCATTGATACAATGCGATCCTGCAAAAACAAAACAAAGATGTTTCCAAAGCGGAAGGTAAAGTCCTAAAAAACAAATTAACAAGCAAATCTTTATATTACACATGACAACTGGCTTTTCCAAACAATATAGGACTAACAGTAAAGCATGTTCAACTTTCTCCTCAACATCAAGTATTACATGCAACAGTATACAAATATGTAGAAAGTCATTCTTGTACAACAGAGTGGGCAGCTTGTGACCACTGGTCTAAAGACATGAGGCTCTTGGCTAATTTTCAAAAGCCCTCTAAACGTGCTCTGTTTACATCCCAGCTCAACCAGTAGGACAAGGAGAGAAAAGAGGATGTCAGAAATACAGATATACACAGACAGAGGAATTACTGCTGTTCAGCTTATATTTTTTGGTGCAACTGTTTCATTCGGCTGAAGTTCGAATATTCTGGCAGTCCTGTGGTATGAATGGGCATGGTTCTCCTCTCCCTTCATATCTGCAAGCAGGTGAAGTCACTATGCATCTTGTGTCCAGACAAAGACGACATCACAGTACATAGGAACAATGTTGCTTTTACTCTGTGCACTGGAACATTTCTCTTTTTTAAGATTTGTTTTGCTTTAATTGCACAACTGCACTGCTATGGTGGTTCCAGGCTGCTGGAATTACAAAATTACAGCAAAAGAACAGGTTGCTTGCCTGTAACTGTAGTTCTCTGACTGGTCATCTGTGCCCTTACACAAGTGGGTCTTGCGCCTGCACAGAAATGTCCAACAGAAAATTCTAGAGCTGAGTAGTTTGATGGGAGCCCTGCACCCTGCATGTATCCTGTATGCCCAGGACCTCCATGATACTCCCCTTTCAGTTTTGAAGTCTGCCAAAAACACCAAGGGACCTGGAAGAGGTGAGTTAGGCAGAGGAGGGCATCATCTCTTTGAAGGCACCCACCTTGAAGCAGAACTTGCAACATTTCCAGTTGAGGCAGAAGGCAAACAGGACTATTCTGGGCAATCCCCACTTCTTTGTGATGCAGTGGAAGACTACCCTGGTGAGGGATCATTCAGTGTAGAGATGCCTTATGCAACTGAGGTTGTCTGCAGGAGTGTTGTCTGCTCCAGCAATGTGGATGGCTAGTGAATGAGTGGACTTGTGGATCCACCAGGTCCAGAGGTGGGAGGCCAGGTCTAGGAGTGCTAACGACTGTGTGCCACCCTGGTGACTGATGTAACAGAACGGTGTAGTGTTATCAGATACGACCTGAACCACGGTGTCCATCGGAAGTCTCTCGAAAGCTTGAGGGCTTTGAAGACTGCGAGAAGTACGAAGGCACTGATGTGAAGACACAGTTCAAAAGGTGACCAATGGCTGTGAACGGTCAGACCCTTGCAGTGAGTATCACAGCCCTTCATGGAGGTGTCTGTGGTCAGGGTGGCAGAGGGTTGACGTGGAGTGAGGGGAACATTTCAACTGAGATTGGCGAAAGAAGTCTACCAGAGGAGCAAGACCTTGACATGTCTTGGGAGGATGAGTGTCTTGGACTGGTTGCTGTGGAAAGGATCAAAGTGTTTGAGAAACCACACCTGGAGTGGATGGAACCTGAGGCAGATGTAGGGTGTAACCATTGATGTTGCAGCCATGAGGCCTAGTAGATGTTGAACACGGTGGGTTGAGAGAGAAGGGCAGTGAATGGTGTTGGGGGCAGTATTGCAAAGGGTTCAGGCACACTACCTTGAGACAAACGCCCTGCCACGGATGGAGTCGAGAGTAGTCCCAATAAAGTCTATGTAGCGAGTAAGGGAGAGGGTGGACTTCTTGGGGTTGATCTGAAGACCAAGGTGGAGAAGAGGGGAGAGAGTGCCATGGAACTCCTCCTACCAACAACTCAAAAGGTGACCCAGGAATTTTGGTCACCTCAAATTGTGGGCAATGACGCACTGCAGCCCTCCTGTACACATAACACAATTAATGACACACTACACAGATATTGACTGTGGGATCAGCATAATTCTGTGGGGTTACTGATTCAGTACTTCAGTATGGGCAGGAGTTGACTGTGCACTGAAGTACTGAATCAGTAACCCCACAGAATTATGCTGATCCCACAGTCAATATCTGAGTAGTGTGTCATTAATTGTGTTATGTGTGTAAACAGTGTGTTCTTGAAGGGGGTTCAGTTCAGACTTTAGGAATGCAAAAGATTCTCCCAATACTCCAACTCAAACCGTCCATCTGAAAAAACATTTTTGGCTAACATAACTAAAAACAACTTCAATGCACTTGTATATGAAATTCTGGCAATCTCCCATTCAAACAGCAAGAACTCCTCCTACCAACAACTTTAAGAGTTAATTGAATTACAAAGCTGAAAACACTGTTCATCTCAGAAACCAAATGCTCATCTTAGAAACCAAATTTATCCTAGAAGTGTGAATGCAAAGAACTTCTTTATTCTAATTCTGATACAAATAACTTTAAGGAAAGGTTAGTTTTTATGCAGTTTTTAAAATCTTTCACTTACCTTAAATCTATTTGTAAATAGCTCCAATTTGGGGAACAACTCTCTGTTGGTGTACAAACTCTGCAAAGCTTTCAGACACTTCAACCTCACTTCACCTTGCTGAATAAAGACAAACAAAACATTACTGAAATGCACAGGAAAACCAAGTATAAATGTTTTAATAGCTCTTTATAATATTCCTTTGTTTTATGACATCAAGTTACTATGTTTCTCTAATTTATTAAATGTCTTTCACCCATATGCTTGATGTGTCCTACAACACTAAAATTATACTGAAAAATTAGAATTTAAAACCTGCAGCTCTTCAAGTAGTCATCTGTGAACTCACGTATATGGGTTGTTCTGTACCTGCACAAAGTCTGATTTGGGACTTCTAAAACTCAATGGAGTGATTTTGGTGGTAACCTTGCTCAGTCTCCAACACTTCCTGCTCCTTCCCTCACTTCCAATTTGCTGCAATGCACAGGAATAGTAATCAACAAACAACCACAGCAGGAAGGTGAGTTGTGTGAATTCAAAGATAACCAATCAAAGAACCACAATTAGAGATAAGCAACCTCTTCTACTTCTTTGTAGTTTCTGTGACTCACACATATGGGTGAATACTGAATTATCTCACTTGGAAAAGGAGAGAACTGTAGCATCAAAATTAGCTGCTGTACGTGCCCCCAAGTCCAAACTACAGTGCCTGATTAAGGTTAGAGGTTGCATTCAAGTTACTGTTTCGTAAATGTCCTGCAAAGCACTTTGCCACAGCCCTGGTGTAGTAGCTTCATAGAATCACAGAAACATAGAATTATAGAGTTGGAAGAGACCACAGGGGCCATCCAGTCTAACCCCCTGCTATGCAAGAATACACATCAAAGCACTCTCAACAGATGGCCATTCCAGCCTCTGCTTTAAAAACTCCAAAGAAGGAGACTCCACCACACTCACAGGCAGCATATTCCACAGCTGGACAGCCCTGACTGGCAGGAAGTTCTTCCTGAAGTTCAGGTGGAATCTCCTTTCCTGCAGCTTGAATCCATTGCTCCTTGTCCTCGTCTAGGGAGCAGTGGAAAACAAACCCACTCTCTCTTTGACATGAATCCCTTCAAATATTTAAACATGGCTATCATGTCTCCTCTTAACCTTCTCTTCTGCAGACTAAACATACCGAGCTGCTTAAGCTGCTCCTCATAGGGCATGGCCCAGACCCTTCACCATTTTGGTCACTGTCCTCTGGATACACTCCAGCTTGTTGATATCCTTCTTGAGTTGAGGTGCCCACAACTGGACACAGTATTCCAAATGAGGTCTAACCAAAGCAGAATAGAGTGGTACCGTTACCTCCCTCAATCTAGACACTATACTCCTATTGATGCAACCAAGAATCACGTTGGCTTTCTTGGTTGTTGCATCACACTGCTGACTCATGTTCAGCTTGTGATCTACTAAGACTCCCAGATCCCTTTCACATAAACTATTATCCAGCCATGTGTCCCCCATCTTATATATGTGCATTCCATTTTTAGTGCCTAGGTGCAGGACCGTATATTTCTCTCTGTTGAAATTCATTTTGTTAGCTTTGGTACAGTTCTCCAATCTGTCAAGGTCATTTGAATTTTGACCCTGTCCTCTGGCGTATTAGTAACCCCTCTCAACTTGTTGCCAACCACAAATTTGATCAGCATGCCCTCTACTCCTTCATCCAAGTCATTGATGAAGATGGGCCCAAGACAGAACCCTGCGGCACCCCACTAGTCACTTCTCTCCAGGATGAAAAGCAGCCATTGGTGAGCACCCTTTGGGTTCAATTCAGGCAACCAATTACAAATCCACCTAACAGTAGCCCTGTCCAGCCCGCATTTTACTAGCTTCTTTGCAAGAATGTCATGGGGAATTTTGTCAAAGGCCTTACTGAAATCAAGATATGCTACGTCCACAGCATTCCCTTCATCTATCAAGCTTGTAACTCTATTGTAAAAAGAGGTAAGATTCATCTGGCACAACTTATTTTTGAGAAATCCATGTTGACTTTTAGTGATTACGGCATTGCTTTCTAAGTAATAACAAACTGACTGTTTAATGATCTGCTCTAGAATCTTTCCTGGTATTGATGTCAGGCTGACTGGGCAATAATTATTTGGGTCCTCTTTTTTAACCTTCTTGAAGATGGGGACAACGTTCACAAGACTGAAGATTAAAGCTTCTTGGCAATCTCATAAGTGAGGTAGGTGGTAGCTGCCATTAATTTGGAGACACACTGAGCAGAGACTGGGTGTCCATTACAGGAGCCAGTGTCCATTACAAGAGCCAGTGTAACAGATGAGAATTCTGTTGGTCTGATAGAACTCTTTAGTTCATCCATGTAAAACGCCAGGTCACTCCTCAAATCCATAGAGCACCGGGTGATCTCAGAAGGTGTAGTAGGTTCAGAAAGAACACGAGTAGCATTATGCCCTGATGGAATTCTGACACTATCTTAAGGAGAAAGGAGATCTCAGGTCAAAATACCACCTTATTCTTTTCAAAGAGGAGAAGCAGGGGTCTGTAATGCTAATTCATCAGACTGATATAACCACCATAAGGAAGAATGCCAGCAGATGTAGACAGCCATTGGCTCAAATGGCCATAAGGGTATTCAAGACAACTTGCAAATTCCATAAAGGCAGCACTGATATCAAGGGTGATACAGTTGGCATGGCCTCTGAGAAAGTCAGAAGCATGAACTAGGATGACAACATGGAGGACAGCAAGCACGCTACTACAACTGAGATGTCACCTTGAGAGAAAGGTGGTCAAGACACTGTTGGAGGAGGTAGAGCATCTATCATGAGGTAAGAATATGCTCCATTTGTAGTGGTACCAACTTCTTGTGGAAGGTATCCTAGAAGCCTGTATGGTTGTGAACATTCACTCAGTAAGGCTTCCCACAGGCAGATGAACCAGCCTACCATTTGTAATATACAAAGGTCCACGTCCAGTCTTGACCTCTTCTCTATGTATCAAGATATGGACACACTGGAAGATGCCAGTAACAACATCTGGAGAGGCACATGAGGAGCAAAAACCACATCTCACAAGGAGACCACAGAATTATAGAATGCAGTGGGTACAATCATTGTGTAGTTTCGCTGTAACTGTCATTAGAAGAGGAGCATCTTCCCTCCCCAATCGCAGAGGAACATGGTCCCCAGAGAGAGTGGTGTCCTGCAGCTCCATGAGCAGAACTTCTTGCAGTAGGCAATCTCAGTCTTTGGCATCTTCCATTAGTTGATAAATAAACAAATCATGGAGAGTGCTAGAGTTCATGTGTGTGACACTGTGCATGTACAGCTGGGGACATAATGGCCCTGTTGTTCTCCTCCCTTGGGAGGTTTATAGCCAGAGGAATAATGTCTCTGTCTTTTTTTAAATAGGCACCCACCCAAGAACATACATTTCCAGTCCACAGAGTTTGACCAGTGGAAAGTCACGCCAGTCCCAAGATGATACCTGTGTATGTAACTGCAGAAGCAGAAGTCAAACAAAGCAAAGAGTTCCAAGCCAGGTCTAAAATCAAGAAGGGAGTTGCCAGAGAGATTAGTCCAAATCCAAGTGAAAAGTCAGAGATATACAAATCTGAAGATATCATACAAAGTTATCAGGGAATACTGGATCTATTGTTCACAGCACTAGAACAGCCTTGGCTGAGCTAATTTATAGCCAGCAGTAAAATAATTTAGTTAAGATGAACGTTTCCGGGATTTTTGTCACTGTATTTAAACTGTTGATGTATGACGGGGCACAGAGACTGCACTTGCTCTTCCAAATCCTTGGATGATGTGTGGGACTGACCAGGTTCTGCTTTTTGTCACAACAAGGCTGCCAGCCTTCCTTGGCTCTGGCTGGAGCTTCTCTTCCTGACATCCCTCTTTCTTCATCTAATCAGGCCTCCTCCAGGTAAGGCATGACAGCTTCTATGTGTACATTAAGTCCAGAGGTGCACCGTGAGATCTTGCAGAGGACTTGAGTGCACCCCTCCTTGCTTGTTGAGTTAGTACATGGCAGTGTTATTGTCTGTAGACACTTGTACTACTTGCCATCACAGTAGGGATTCAAAAGCTTAAAACATTTTAATGATGGCTAACACCTCTTCCTCAGTGATAGCACTGTTAGCCAAGGTTGAAGCCAGTGGCAAAGTAGAGGATATGAGCATGGTAATGGCTGAAGCTGTGTTTGCCACAAGAGGCTTTGGTGTTCTTGATAGAGTATGCCACTCTGTTTCAGGAGGCAGGTATGAAATCATGGCAGATGGTAAGGTTCAGTGGCTGTGAACTGGATATCTTCATGGATCCTCACTGGATAGTTGAGGGTGATGCTTTAGAGTATCCTGCAGGACATAATAATGACTGAAACGGCCCCAGTGGATCAGAGACTGGTAGCTCTGGGTGCCTTGGTGGAAAGTGGCAGAGGTTCTAGTGGAGAGAATACAGAATAGAGACAGAAGAAATGTGGGAGTGTTTGTGAATCAAGACCAATACTGGTAGTGGTCAGACCTTGGGAAGGAAATGGAGAACTTTCTGATTTTAGTAGGGGTCGGAAGATGTACTTCAGGGGGATGTTCCCACTGAAATTGTTGGAAGGGAACTGAATCTAAGAGTTCTGCCTCTGAATAAACTTCAACAAATTACTCCTTTTCAAAACAGAGAAATAGCACAGATTAAATTCTTTTGTAATATGGATTTGAGCGTTGTAAGATCTGATGGAGCTGGTTTGCAGAGCTGAAGGATGACGAAATGATCCTCCAAAGGAATGATAGATTGTTTCCCATCAGATGTTTCCCACCTGGGAGGAGACTGCTGCTGTCTTCTTAGCCTGCTGAGTTTTGTCTTTCTTTTTCTTCTTGTACAGGGGAGGAAACTTTGCATTCACTAGTCCAGTTGAATGAAGAGAGTAAAGCTGATATCAGAAGTGGGACTGGGGGATCAAGAAAAGGGCAGATGGAACTGAAGTTACTGGATGAAAGAAGGCTGGATTCAAGAATGAAACTGCAGAAGAGCAAACAGCCCCAGCCTGAAGGGTTTTCTCCATATCTATGTTCTTTAGCTCAGAGAAAACTGAAATGTTTTCCAAGTTTTGACGCTATGACTGCCTCCCAAGCAAAGTAAGCAATAAGAGTGCCTGACAGTTTGGGGAATTTTATCCCCCACCCACAGCACACATTTATTGAACACAGCCTTAGAAGCCATGAACAAAAGAGCTGCACCATGGATTTAACTGATCTGATGAAAGGAGGGATGAAAAAAATATCAGAAGAAAGTTGAAAGGACAAGCTTTAAGAAAAATCATTTAGCTTACTCATTCTTTGCGAGTAAGAGAAATTCCCAATATAATGCTCCAGCTGCAAAAGACAAAAACTAATTGAAGGAATGAGTGGGAAATCTAATATATGCATCTTGGAGAGAGGTTGAGGTTACTGCCAAAAGTTCTCAACCAGGCTTTATGCAGGTATAGAATAACCCCTATGTGAAAGTCACAGAGACCACAAAGAAGTACTACATACAAAACAGACTGTATTCCAGAAATGTTGGATTATCATAACATAAACTCTACTTAGTGTTCCCTCACTGGGAAAACTTTGAGAGGTGTCATTATAGTCTAGGTGTTACACACTACTTCTTAAAAGCACCCATCAACAAGTATTACTGGCATGATTACTGATATACGTTATTTCTTCCAATGCTACTTTTTCTAACAGAAAAAAAAATAAGCAAATCAAACAAAAACTTTATTAGATGGTATCTTAAATCTTGTAATAATATTTCGTAAGAACAGCTATTCAACTGTTTGGATTGTGACAGGAATCAAAGAATACTGTGTCCTCATTTGCAATGGTTCCTACATATTTAAAAAAGTGATCTCCATTTTCAGAAAATGAGGTGAAACTGTAGGCCTGTGGAATTTGAGATGCACAGGTCTGCCAGCTGAAATCAAGCAAGATGTTTTTGCTATAGGTATAACTCTACCATTAAAGAATAAAAGCAAAGGGGGAATTAAAAGGAATCTCTAGAGGATTTTTGCCAAGAAAGGTAAGGAAACAGAGCTTATGAATAATGTTACATATAAATGAACCAAACAGCTAATGTAATTAAACTGAACTAATACAATTAACATAGCTTAAAAGAAATCTGAAGAAGTAACTTTTTCCTTTGAATCAAAAGAGAACAAAAAATGAGAAGAGATTATGCTTCATCAGTAGATATAGATTACAGCATGCAGCACTTACTCTGTCATGAAGTGTCCAACCAACATATTTTAAGTAACTATCATTCAGGAAGGCATCACTGTACATTTTCATCCATACTCCAATTTCTTCAATACAAACAGCTCTAATTTCAGCAATAGCATCGCTGTGAAAACAGGAAAAAATATGTCTACCTACTTACTTTATTTTATGTGGGTGCAAAGTCAGTTCCCCAACATTCTGTGCTATGTAACTTTTCTCTGTTTTCAACAATCTGGCACAGTGAACTATTTTTCTTTTCTAAAATGAGACCACCCTTCTCCCTTGCTAATTGTTATGCACAGAACTCTGAGAGTCTACATCTCTTGCTTTTTCAAACTCAACCTTTTTCCATGAAGTCTTTAGCATAATCCTTTAGATTACATACCTCACTTGCCCTATGCTTGCGCAATTGAAATTAGTACCTGTCCCTTCTCTCTTCATTTTTCTTACACTATTGTCCCATTCCTCAAAATTTAAATTATAAGCTTCTTTGACTACGGGCCTATTCTCTTATTCTTGTACAATAATGGTACTATGTGTGCACACGTGCACACACACACACACAAATATACAACAGAAATATTTATTATTTTTATCCAAAAGCATTTTTAAGATTGCCACAGTTTCTTTCATAAAATGTCCATTTTTATGCATGACTGAACTTCAAACATTTTAAGAGATATCCCTGTAGCATACAGAAGCTCAAAATGTTTCTTCCAGGTATTCATAACTTTCAAGCCATCAGAAGATCCGTTATCCACTTTGACTGCTACCAAAACCGAAGGATGAAGTTTCCTCCCACTTACCGATATCTATGGACGAAAATACCCTTGAAAATGGAATTCATCATATTTTCAATTTCATCCTGATTTTCTTGCAGCTGGAATACAAATTATTTTTTATTTAAATATTTATAAACCTCCATTTTGGTCCCAGTCTGCTCAGTTAAAGTTACTAACATTCCAGAAAGACAGTATGATATATTTTGTGCCTATTTTGTTCCTAAATACTGGAAGGGAGTTATAAGTCAGGGTTTCATGCCTTGTTTTGTGAGAGAGGACATACTTGTGACACTAAAGCTTCCCTTCTCACATTCCTAGGCTGAAGGCAATCTTTGCCCACTGCGGATAAGAAGGATCTGTTTAAATACTCAACTCCAGCAGCCTTATGTATCCAGATGCTTTCTGAAACTCTTGGAAATCTTTCTGTTGATTCTGGTCAGTCTTTATCATAGTTTCTTAGCTGATCTGTATAATACGTAGATGATCCCTATTCCCACATATCCCCTCCAAAAAAAACAGCAACTTGACAGAAACAGAAAGTAATGTTTGGAGGTGCTTTTGCCTCTGGATTAGGTGTTTATTCTGGATAGGATTTCACTCCTCCTGAAGCCAAAACTTCAAAGATCTGGATCTGGATATCCACATGACAATAGGGTTGAGGACTGTCAGGACCCATTGTAATGTACTCTGCTCTATGTGGAGCTGCCCTTGAAGAATAACCCTTGGCTTGGAAAACAGTCACAGTCTGGTATTCTGGTCTTAAGTCAGTTTGGCTTAGACAGTTGTAAAGGTTGCCAGAATGAACTCTGGAACAAATCAAAATCTTGCTTCAGAAATGTGAAGCTCTGTGCCTCACAACTATAATCCTCTCCCTTTTCTGGCTTTTTGACAGAACTTAACAAATTCAAAAGCACTGTTCTCTCTTCTAATATGAACCTTTTCAAATTATATGTTCAATTTTTTTGTACAAGGGTAGTATTCTTATTGTTTATTTTCAAACAAGGCGTTGTCAATGCTCTGGAATTTTTTGAGAAGGGGCAATCTATTTTAAAACAATATAAAAGAGCAGTACCAAGCGAATATGCCTGCAACATTGCAAAGAACAGGTTTCAAGTGAAGTAGGATAAGCGCTTTTAAATGCTGCAGCTGTGAGCATGCAGTACAGCTCTTGCTGTTGCAGGTTTTGTGTTTTGAGAGTTGCCTGATTATTTTTCATTTTTTTACCAATTTGTTTTAATTTCCAAATCTACTACTATTTCCCTTGTGTTCATATTGTTTTTATTTCTTGCCTTCTCTGAGTAATGCTTAATAGCATTTGTAGTTTTTTGTATCAGAATGAGAATTTATGACACAGGTGGCATTAACTAGGATAAGGAATAACTTAAAGGGAAATCTCCACTGGTACGGGATACCATTATTTCTTTTCTTAATTCTGAAGCATCAGTAAATTTCTTTTTTCCTAAATTTCAGATGCTGGAAGTACATGATTATGTCCTTCATACTGCACTCTGGTTAACTGTTAAATAAACATTTTCCTTTCAGGGTGTGTTTGTGAAACATATAATGAAAGACATTGTCCTCCATTTTGTGGTTTAACACAATGGGTGTACTCAAATCCTTCTAGCCTTATATGACATCTGCAAATATCTCTTACAACACTTTGATGAGGAATTTTATTGTCATGTTCTTCTGCATTTTCCTTAATGTCTCTTTTTCTTTAAGAATAATGTCTCTTTTTCTTTAAAAATCTCTTTTTGGAAATGTCTATGTACACACAAAAATAAAAATAACTTACAAAGTTTTGAGACGACATAGACTCAGTTGAAGCCACCTTAAAAATCTTTGCTTCACTCTGGACAAATTCAAAAACTATCTAAATCTATCCTTTTGGAATTCATTTGAATCCAATGAATATCCCTGGAACTGAGGCACTGAATCTCATGAGTTCCCAGGCCAAAACCTGAGTCTGAATCAGCCAAAGAGAGCAATTTAAAAAAAAAGAAAAGAAAAAGATCCTATTAAGAATGCAGTTGTGGCTTGCTGCAGTCATATTGATTTCATAAGTATGGATTGTTCAAGGTTGGTAAATCAGACTTTATAAATGGAATATTCACAGAGTATTGGCATAATGTACAAAGAATACAAAAGTGCTGCCTTGCTTGACCAAAATGATTAGTGTATATGCTCCATATTGAAAAACCTCAGTTAGTTTAAAAAGTATAACTTGGGAAGCTAGATATCATAAATTTTGGGGTCACTAAACAAGTGTCTTGCCTTGTTTGTCTTTTTTATTCACTGTATAAAAGAACAAACTGTTCCTGTTAAGTATCAATCGGAGTGATATGGCGACTCAAGAAACATGAGTTCTTTTGCTATGTGATTTTCCATTCAAGTGTTCTCTTTCTGTACTAAATGAACAGGATATGTGCAGAATACATTTCCAACACCACAGTAATGATTTCTGTGTGCTGCTAGTATGAGCTATTGGCATACCACATGACTGGAATGCATTAAATAGTTGGAACCTTCTTCCCTTATACTTGTAGTAGGCTACTTTTCAGATAATATAAATATATTTTCAACTAATTTCTGGAAAGTAAACTACCTCATAATAACAGAAGGAATTTCCCCTTCTCTTGGATTTACCTCTTTCCTTTTCTGAAGGAGCAGCTCCAACCTTTCATTGGCTCTTTTACCAATCATCTTATTTCTCTCAGCTTCATACTGCCTCTGTGTATTATCCTGATGAATACTCAGGTTTAAGGCAACATTCACAAGAGCAGTCATAAGCTTCATAGCTAAGGAAAATGAACAAAAACAATTGAAGAATTTTAATACTTGAATTCAACTGCAATTCAAGTTAGTGTTTTCCATGCCAAAACACTTAATTTTTTTTAAAACAAGTAATTACATATATAGCCTTTCCTAAAGCCAGCTCAAACTGAGTAGTGCTTGTATCTTATGCTGAGAGAAAGGCAGGATATGAATTAAATAAAACAAAAAACTTTCAATGTATGATCAAATAAGCAGCAATGGAGGCAGTCCAGGACCTGATGTATCTGGTGTTCTTCCTACATTCTGAAAACAAGCAAATATGCAGTATGAGTTTGCATGCTCCTTTCTTTCCTTCCCTCTTGGGGGAGGAGCAATTAGAAATGTTTATGTCTATTTAGCAGCATAACATGGTGTTATGTCCAAATGCACAATCTGATTTGTTCAATCTAAAACTTGCCAGAAATCAGGATATCAAAGCAGGATCAAATGATGGTTTGAGTAGATCTGCTTGTCATGCTTGGACAAAATCAAATTATGGTCTGCCTTTAACAGAAAATGAAAACTTCCTAACCCTGCCCCCTTGCAGAATGGAGAAAGGGAAGGAATAAGTGTGTGAGCCTGAAACTTATGTTCAAAAGGTATAACAAAAACCATGATTTGTCAATACATTTTCATTCAGACTGAATCTCATAGAAAACTTGTTGTAATTTGGAAGATCAACCTACCAGCAAGTGTACTGGTATGCCTGAAAGCTCGGACCTGTGAATCAGACAAACCAGTCAGGAGTGAGATCACTGTGTCCATCATGTACTCATCATAAATGATGCTGTATTGACACTGTCGTATTAGAACGCCTATAAATTCACAAAAGTTCGATCGAAACTTCTTCCACTGAGGCCCAGGCATTGTAAGTGGATAATCGCCACTGTCCTGAAGAAAGACAAAATGCACATACTACATTTAACCCATGTTCAACTTTTAGTCATTTTTTTTCTTAAAATGGGTTATTTCTAATATACAGTATAACTTAGTTCCATCTGAATGATCTAAGGTAATATCTAACTTACACATGGGGAACCTCTCATGAATAGGCCAAACATAATCCACTTATTTCTTGCTCATCTGGTCTATGAAGGCCTCCTGTGAGTCTCTGTGTATTAAGAAGCAAGGGAGAGTAGCTCCCACTGAGCTGGGGCATCAGGAAGCTTTAGCTTTACATCCTCACTTCAATTTGCTAAATTTGCTTTGTTCTCCATAACTCTTCCCAACTGACAGAAGGAAAAGGAGGTTGGCTCCTGATAAGCTGCAACTCAAGGAATGCTCCTCAGTTCAGTGGCTAAGTAAGCCTGGGAAGAAAGCCAAGTCAGAATAATTCAAAATTACTTAAAACATACTCTCTAGAACATACATACACAAGTTCCAGTAATTATGCAGAATCTATTTATTGCTCTGCTTCCAACGATCGCCACTGATCACAAGAGGTAAATATGAAATATTTTCAATTCAGCTAGATTAAACATCATTCCTTGATAACTTCTAACTTACTGTCCTCTGTTTGTTGACTGATTGTACTTTTATGATTTTTTAACAATTCAGATAATTTCATTTTAAATACTAAGTGAAAGTTTTAAAAATGTCAGCACTGTTCTGTGACTGGCATTAATTAGGTGTTCCTATGCGCTAGATTGCAATATTGAGAGAATAAATGATGTTGAAGCAATAGAATGCTTATTTTGAGGGAAATTATTACATTTGACTTAAACTGTGTAAAGCCCATAAATTTCTTCTGGATAAATCTCTTAACTGACATGGCAATTAAAGTATGGGGGGGTGCTACAAGAAAGCATTAATGAAGTTCATACAAATTTGTTCCTCCTTATGGTTTGGAACTGTACAATTCCCAAACTGTCAGTATGTGTTTATTGTCTGGAGGAAGCAAGAATGACCAGTAAGCTCCAAAGGAAGTTTCAGCTACAGCATTTAATAATGGTGATGACTCTAGAGGAGAAATTCATCTTAAAGTAGGAAGATGTCAGTATCTAAACCAGCGATGAACTCTTGAAATCTGAAACGTGGATGTTTGACCACTCAAATTTAGTTAGAAGATGAAACGCCAGGAAAGTAAACAAGCCTCTTGGCAGGGCAGGTCTTAAAGTATTCCTGAAAAACCTATCCAAGTTTCAAGATACCACTTATTCACCGATCACAGCAACAATGGAATTCTGTCATCAAGATCCTTGTAAGACTGAGAGACTGGGTCTAAGAGGCTGTCTTGCATTTGGTGTTATTTACTTTGGTTCTAACAGTAAGAGGATTAACTTGGTAGAGATTCCCTTGCCTTTACTTTTAGTTATGATCCTGGAATTTAGACAGATGGGAAGAGGAGCAAGGAAGAATATTTTACTCCAATTCAACAGAAATGCATCCAATAAATCTTCAGTTTATTTTTTAGTTCCATTTTTTGCTTGGATGTTTATCCTTTGTTACAAGATACCTCTGACATCCCAACAGTATATAAATCCTGTGTGTTTATATTTTGAGGCTGATTACTGCTTCTTCTTTGATACAGAATGCTTCTCCATAATGACAAAATACTCTCCCTGGACAAACCATAGACTTAATTTCCTAATCATCAATTAACTGGTTTGCTCTATGGCCAGCAAATTCTGGGTTATTCAAAGAAAAAAAATGTTGCAGGTATAGAAGAATGTTACACACAGCCTGTAACTTTAACTGTAGAATTCCTCGGTGTGTTATTTAATTGCTGAAAATCCTCCCTTCATCTGAAAGAAGGCGTGAGAGTCTCTTCTCCTCATTTTAATTTCTTTCTAATGCTAAGGCAGAACTTCAGTGGAGGGTTACATGCACACTCAAATACTTGCCACTGAAATAACTAGGACTTCAAAGTGCTCAAATCTTACTAGATTGTGTCACTGTTCTGCATATGTCTAGCTGCTTCTCACATCTCCAAACTTCTTTTCTTTTTTACCTACAAGTGTAAGTGATTTAGTCAGGCAGTGTAATTTCTTAAATAACTAGACCATTCATCATTAGAATGAAGGTTTCTATTCTGAAGAATCTTCTCAACATTTTTACTTAGAACTGAAAACATTACTGAATCTTTTAACACCATACCTCATCAAATTCTTCAGTCATTTTCCTGATGATTTCTGCATTTTGCATGTTCCTAAACATTTCAATGCGTACAGTGCCTGTAATAAAATAAGCAAGTGTTTTACTGTATTTAAAAATGTTGCTATATAACGCATTTTTAAAATTCTGAACCAAATATTAAAGAATATGATGGCAAATAGAAAAAGCATATTGGGTTCTATTCCTACATCTAGCAGCCAACAATAAAATTTGGTATTATATTTCAGAACAGATGCGTGGTGCTTTTTAAAAGGTGAGATTCCTGTGTGTCTCTGGAGAACTGTCACTCTCAAGTCTGAACCTCACATGAACTATGGCAAGACAGGTCATATCTGCATTCTATACAGGGAAACTCAATGGAAATGTTTAGCTTGCTTCTCCTCTTCGCAGGTAAATTAACCCATGTTCCAACAGAAGAAAAGGAAGTGTTCTGCACCATCAACAAATGAGTATTACCTTAAGAATATGTTAATATTTTCTTAGCTGAAAAGAATACACATGACTTTCGATTTCTGTGCAGAATGTGTACCTGCAAACTTCCACACTGAGATGATATGCAGCTAAGATTAAACTCATCACAGAAAACAATTTCAGGGAGGATAAGTTTTAAGCAACCAGAATAATAAAATCTTCTATTAGTACAATATTAAAGTAATAAAAAAGAAACAGTGGACAATGGGAGGTATATTAAAAGAAATATCCTTCCTGATCATTTAAGCTGAAGGTGAAAACTAAAGAAAGAGTAGCTCAGGCACTGGGTGACCCCATGATGCAAGGAATTTCAGTGTCAAAGCATCTGAGCCTACATTGCTGTTGTTGTGTGACTTCAAATTATTTCCAACTGATGGCAACCCTAAGGTGAACCTATCAGTGGGTTTTCTGGGGGCTGAGAATGTGTGATGCATCCAAAGTCACCCAGTGGGTTTCCATGGACAAGGGGGGAATGAAACCCTGGTCTTCAGGGTCATAGTCCACACTTGAACCACTATACCAGTGGTTCTCAACCTGTGGGTCGGGACCCCTTTGGGGGTCGAACGACCCTTTCACAGGGTCGCTTAAGACCATTGGAAAATAAGTATTTCTGATGGTCTTAAACTCCATTCCCTCCTCTGTGGTGGTGTGCAAGCATGAGCCATGCACTCGCGTCCTCCTGCCCCCTTTGACGGGCCAGGGTCGACACTCTGGAAACTTTTCCCATACTGCCTCCCCCAGCAGAAACGAGAGCGAAGCAGAAGCAGAGCCCGGGGGGGGGGTTCTCAGAGTTTTTTCCCGGGGGAGATGCGTGGCTCCTCTTTCCCTCCATGCCCACCCACCCCCCTGTTCCTGGTCAGCGAGGTGGTCTTTGCCGGGGGGAGGAGGCATTGTAAATAATAAATAAATAATTTTATGGTTGGGGGTCACCAAAACATGAGGAACTGTATTAAAGGGTCGCGGCATTAGGAAGGTTGAGAACCACTGCACTATACTATGTTGGCTCAGCCTACATGCATAACCACTTTTGTACAGGAATATATGCTCAAGTGATATTCCAGTACAAATTTATCAGAAGCATTTATGCAAAACCACTTACTCATCCAAAAAGGAGCCTGGAAAGCAGGAACCATAACCGTTCATAACTCAGAAGATAAGGAATGGCAAAGTATCCATTAACTTATTACACATTTGCTTCTCTCTTTGTCGCTCTACACATCAAAAACATAAACAATACTTCTGTGACTTCATTTCACCCAGCATAAACACATTAGGTAGACCAAAGAGCTCCATTTCACAACTCAGGTATTAAGACCTGGATTGCACTATACATTTTGTTCTTGTAAGCAAGCTCAATCTGCCCTAGTGTGTTTACATGAGCATACAGAGAAAGCATTGGTTGGATTAACTTTAATATATTTGGCAGGAGTGTTTACGAGAGGCCTAAAGATGAATGTGCCCAAGAATCATGTTTTATCATAGAAAGGGAAAATGAGAATACATATGTGTATCTGCATGTGCATATGTGTGTGTGTATGTTTGTATACCACTACTGCTTTTTTGATAAGAGTTTCACATTAGCATGCTTAGAAAGCTTGATCTCCAGAAAGTTGTGGGAGTCTGATTTTCTCCATCTAACTTCAACACTTCAGGATCACTAATTGTCATAATAAACGTCAGAAGCAATCCACAAATTCCACAGAGGAGTTTGAAACTCACCTTTTCCTAACTTGCTCATCTTTGCTAATATTTAGTCTTCAATCAAGCACAATTTTTGGCATCTCAGATCTATTTAGTCCTCCACTGCACTTCTATATTCCCCTATGACTAGGTGATTGCTATTTATAGCCTGGCACTCTGCCCAGTACTCTACATTTATTCACGGCAAGATAGGAGGCTTAGAGCCAAAACAGCTATTCATAAACATTAAGAAATTCTGGTTACCTTACTACATCTGGTGAAACTACAGCAATTAAATGCGAGGGCCAGAATCGGTGGCAGCTTTATTGAAATAATGAATGCAATATTTGTTCTTTGAAGGTCACTTGCATCCTAGTTCAAGATGTGAATTAACATCTACAAATCATTCCAGTTTCTGAAACTATAGTATAATATATTGGCACTTAGCCAGATAAAGGCTATGTAATTGAGAACTGTGAACAGAGTTGGATACCTGCAGGCAATCCAGCAGCCTCCTCTCACACCAGTCGTATTTCATACTATATTTTGTTCAAAATTTCCATTTATAATTAGGCTAGGTGCTATCAGTATTGTGTAGAGATCTCTGCACCGCCAGAACAACAGGACACTCAATCATATGTTTTTGTACCCTGGAAATCTTCTCATTGAGTTTTTAGATATTTACAGGATTCTCAAAATATTTTTTATTATTTGTTGTACTGGAATAATCCTTTCTAGACAGACCCACAGATCAGTGAAGCATGGCTTCTTTCCTCATTAATTTGATTTACATATATAATAAGAATTATGATGCTTCAAAGATGCTATCCTCCTCCTGTTCTTTTGCCTGTTGTACTTGTCATGTCAGTCTTTTTGACAGCACCAAATTCCAAAGCTTTTTACACCACAGGTCTTAGCTAGGTGCTGCAGGATTCTTCCAGTTGCTGGCAATGATCTGCCTGGCCAATAATAATAAAAAAGCAAACCCTTATGTATTATTTCCTTTTTTATTGCCTTCATTCTTGGATCAAAGGTGATATGGTATTCTACCATCTGGACAATTTCTGATTGTATATCTGGTTACCATCCTTGTCGTCACTGGACAGTACAACCATGTATGGAGATAGGACCCTGCCAAACCACAATTTCTCCAGTATGATGAGGAATGTATTATTAGTTATATGTGTCAGTTTTACTGGATTAATATATCATCAATAATTTTATGCATACTTTCTCTATAGCAGGCTGATAACAGATGTCATCAGACATGATGAACAAATTTGCTGTCATTCTCCATCTTCTAAAATGAAACCTCAGTCCTGTTTCCATATCAATTTTAATCCAGTAATACCACAATTAAAAGTTGTTTTTGTAAAGCTGATGTTATACCCTGCACAGAAGTTATAGCACATTACATTTCACAACTGAAGATTAAAAGTAAGTAAGTTTCCTAGTTGCTTGGTTTAATACATCTTTGGGACTCAGAAAATGTTTGACTTGATAAATTTGCCACCATAAATTAGGCTGATTTGGTATTTTTCTTTAATTTGTTGAGCTGTAATTTGGACTACATTTGGGTAAAAATCAAGCAGTCTACATAGGCCATTATTTCTCCAATGAGCAAACTGTGCAGATGATCTGGATGATAACACAGAAGGTGAATCAAAATGGGAATTAATGGTGAAATGGCGGGGTGGGTGGGTGGAGGATGACATATTTACTGCACTGGTACCAGACTTGAATTGTAGTTCTAAAGAAGGGATTTTCACTCATTACAATTTGCTTCTTTGTGTTATGAGAGAAAATATATATATTTAGAGCTGAGTTCTCTGTTAATGTAATTTCAACCCATGGTTTTCAAATTCTGTAACTAATAGAGGAAATATTTGATATAACTGAAAATCACCACAGTATTTATATATATCTGGTACACTCAAACCTCCATTACATTTTTTTTATAAATCACATTTGTTGGTTATAATTGGCCTTTTATAATTGAATATAAGCATATATTTTTTCTATAGCTGGGAGTATTTGAAACAAATAACTTAATTTGGGAAATGCTGACATCCTAATTGCAGCTGCTCACCCTAACTGTGACAGATTAAGTTTCTGCCATTTATTTATATCTTTTTATTTGTTTTATTGTAACATTATAGCTAAGTTTTTGACATTTAATTAAGAGACTTAGCATCAAATCTCCTTTTCAGGGTTCATCTTCTTCAGAAGATGAAGCAGACATCTAATAGCTAGCTGGGTCTTCCTTTGGTTCATCAGATTTCAGAGCAGGAAGAGGAGTTGGAAAAGAAGCCCTCCGGCTACAAGAAAGACAGAAGCTGTAGCGCATGGCTCAAGACCACCCCCTACAGATAGAGAGAAAGGCGACATTCAAGGTATCAGGGAGAACACAGTTGCTGTGATACACCCTCCTTAAATACTACCTGCAACCATGGTGTTGTCTGAGCTTGCTACCTTTATAGGCATGGAATCCCCTCCATCCAAACTGTGGACTGCAAACTTCAGTTCACCTCTTGATGACTTGGCTCTTGTAAATACTTGTAGCTTCGACTGTTTTATGACTCTGCTGCTGTACTTTTCTGGATCCTTTTCTGTTTTATGGTTTTCTTGACTCTGGTCTGTTGACACTAGCCACCTCCTACTTCTGACTCTGCATTTTAAATTGTTCAGCACTGAGAGCAGGACACTTATGGATGTGAATACCTACATAGTTCAAAGATTTAATATCTGTTTCAGACCAGTGATACCATGGAGTGAGTTGCTGACCTGTTTTGAAAGACCTAGGCATAGTGTTTCTGATTTGTGAAAAATTATCTATAAACCAGCCAAGAAACCATACAATTTTAACTCTCATAATCTCAGAGGCCTCTTTTTGTCGCAATGGTGCAAATAAAGCTAATAAAAATAAAACAAATAGGCTAATCTTATGTCTGCTTTTTCCAATTAAAACACCTTCTATTTTAGATTTCTTATTTTTTCTTCCAAGGGTAAAGCGCAATAGCAAATAAAAGTGGTGATGGGGACATTGCAATTTTGTTCCTCTGTTAATTGTAAACTTAACAGAATCACAGCCACTTCAGAGAGGCTTTCAACTGCTCATAAAGTCTTTGAACAAACTGAATAAAGACATTGCCCATTGTCATTTTTTGAAGGGTACAAAAAAAAAAGGCTCATTCTAGTCTATCAAAGGCTTTATGAGCATCGAAACAAGAGAATCACTAAAAAATTTTTTTATTTCTCTTATTGTAACGGATGATATTTAGTATTCTCCTTATGGGATCTGAAATTTTCCAGTGTGGTGTAAATCCAGACTGATCTGTATTAATATATTTCATTATGAACTTATTTAATCTGGTAGCCACGACTGAGGTCATCAGTTTGACATCCTGGCTTATCAGAGATATAGATCGATATGAATCTAAGTGCTGTGGGTCTTTATCAGGTTCAGGTGTCACAATTATATGAGATAATTTCCAAGAATGTGGAATAGCCCCCGCTTTAAAAATATCTATGGTAAATAGTTTTGTCAGTTTTGGAATCAAAAGTTCTTGAAATTTCTTATGAAACTCCCCTGTTAGACCATCAACTACAGGTGTCTTAACTTTTTAAAGTCTATTAATGGCAGCTAGCACTTCTTCATCAGTAATTGGTATATTAAGTTATTCTCTATGTGATTCAGTTATCTGTTTTACCTGTATTTCATCAACATATTTATCCACTTGTTCTGCAGATAGTAAAGTGCCCTAATACAAATTGGCACAGTATTTAAATATTTCCAATATTTTTTACTCCAGATTGGATTTCCACAGCTTTCTTTAACTGAAGGAACTACATTTTTGAATTTTAGTTCCTCAGAGCATGTGAAAATATCTTTGAATTTTTATTTCCAAATTCATAACATTATTTTTTTAAGTACATTAATGCATTTGAGATTTTATTTACCTCCAAAGTCTTAAGTCCTGCTCTCTTTTGTAAAAGCTTGCAATACACTTTAGATTTACTTGTGTTCATATGAAACTTTTCTGAGGAACATCTGACAATAGGATTTCTTTTTTAATTTTATTGTCTTTTTTTAATATTGAAAGTTCATTTATACATCCTTCTCTTACTGCAACTTTTATGGCATCCCATATTGTGGTACACAGAAGATCAGATGTCTCAGTAAGAGAAAAATACTGTGTAATTTCTTTCTTAACTATGCTAAGAGTATTTTGTAGGAGGAATGGACTTAACCTCCAGACGTAACTAACATGTTTTATATTATGCTGTAAAAAGCTTGCCAAGTGATCTGAGATTGTTTGGAGCTATATATATATTGGCTTTTTCTACTATAGAAGCAAAAATGGATGAAATAAAAAAAATCAATTCATGTATATACGTGGCTGAATAATAGATATAGACTTGTGTCCCTGGATTGGTGAGCATCCAGGAGTCCACCAATTAGTATGCTCTGAGAAGGTCCTGAAAAGGTGGTATTGGTCTTCTAGTATCTTAATTCCTAAAGGATTGTTTATCAAGCTTTAGATCTAATATCATATTGAAGTCACCATCCATGATTACTATCCTTTTCTGTAACTGCTCCAGCTTACTTACCATTGTATCTACAAATGTATGCTGACCTGTATTTGGTGAATAAAGAGATGCAAAAGTATACACTGTCTCATTTACCATCCTGCTAACAAAAAAGAAATCTACCATTTGGGTCTGACAAAACATTTTCCATTGCTAATGGTACCAATGATACAATGAGAACAGCAACTCCCTTGGCTTTAAATGTTCTAGGGGCTAAGAATTGTTGTCCAATATACTTGTGCTATAAAGCATCTCTATTTTTAAATTTACAGTGAGTCTCCTGTAGGAAAATTATATCAGGAGCTTTCTTGCTAATAAAGTCTGTGGTTTGTCTCTTTTTCACTGTTGTACCAAGTCCTCTGACATTTAATGAGGAACATTTCAAATCACTTAAAACCTCTGATTCAGAGATAGCTGCATCCTATCCACTAGTCTGCGCCACCAATTGCTAACTGCCCAAGCTCCTTCACACACTATGTGTAGACAGGCAGGCCACTAATGATTTTCCAACAACCCTAACCTCTGATACAAAGCGCTGGACCTGCATGACATCTCTCTTGATATAGCAATATTATCAGGCCACTTTTAATTTCCATCTGACTTTAACCCTGATTGTAACCCTTTTCCTCTGTTTACCAGAGTGCACTGAATCTTCTACAGGGGATAGCTGTGACATCTCACCCAAGATTTCCTACACATGTATATTTGCCTGCACATTCAGGAGGTACCTCTTCAAAAATTCAACATGTGAGGCCTGCAATCCATGGATGGAAAGTTGTTCCCCCATGAGCGGTACACTACAGGTTATCTCCAAAGCACTTTCCCCATCCAACTAAACCAAATTTCCCTTTGGAAGGTTTAGTTCATTTACACCATCTGCCCAAAATGGACTAGTTGGAGAGTGTCTGATTTATCAATAATCACAGACTTCTCTTCAACAGACAATCTCTCCAAAGGAACAATGGCACCAATGTCTTCTATTCTATTAATATAAGTCTACAATAAATTTGTAGTTGATGGCTCTTTTCTTAACGAAGCTCCCTGTGGTGTATCTTGATCCACTGACTGTATCTATTTGTCAGTACTGTTTCTCTTGACTAGAGACAAAGATAAATGGGAGATCTCATTGTGTCTCTATCATTAAAGGGGCTGTCTCATTAGTATCTATAACTTGCTGTACTAGATGTTCTGTCTCTTCATTTACATCAATCCAATGGCCTATTGAACATCAGCCTGTTTCTTTTCCAGTTCTGAGTTCTAAAAGTTGGTAATTTCCTGAAGGCTCCAGAGCTTTCGACGTTGATCTTTGCAGTCTGGAGCAAAGAAGTATTAAAATAGTGTGTTACTCCAATTCCAATTCTGTCTAGGACAGTGGTTCTCAACCTGGGGGTCGGGACCCCTTTGGGGGTCGCACAACCTTTTCACAGGGGTCGCCTAAGACCTCGCTTCAAGCCCTTCTCAGGTTGAGCTTCTGACACTATGATAATGGTTGGGGTCACCACAACATGAGAAACTGTATTAAAGGGTCACGGTATTAGGAAGGTTGAGAACCACTGGTCTAGGAGGATCCTAGCTCTAAGAAAAATTATTGCTAGTTGATCATTAGCACATGTTAGTAATGCTTGAACACTTTGATAATCATAGCAGAGATATTCTACTTTTTCTGCTATATCTCTATATTTTCCTGATTCAGGGTCTGAAGCTGATCTGGTGGAACCGATCCAATAATCCTTTAAGTTTTGGATAGTTACACAAAACTACCTCATGATTCATTAAAAATATAGAAAAAGCTTGTCCACTTGTCTGTTTATTTTACAGTATATTATCTATCTGAAGCAATGAGTATTAGATATATGGCTAAAAGGAAATTCCTGTTACAAAAGGCCTCATACAGCTTCTTGTATTTTACATTCATTGGAGACAAAAGCCATACTCTGTGGTCACAATACTTAAACTACATTTCAAACACAATCTATATTGAGAAAGTACTAGTGGTATACAACAATGAGACAACAACCATTTTCTTCTCTTCATATGCACAAACATCAGTATTATTTGGTTTCAGACATAGTCTCAACTTATTATATTGTGTTTTTTTAAAATAAAGGATTTTTAGAATTATCCCACTGTGACAATTACATTTAGGGTAAATGTAATCATTTGATAATCTTTCCTGGAATGCTAACTCTGTTATGTTAAGCTAGCTGTACATTTTTAACACTTAGAAAAAGGTAAATTATTCTTCACCTACCATTTTCCTATTTCTAAAATGTTATTGGTACTAAATTATCCATAATGACATTTTGCTGAACTATTCATGAGTCTAACTGATGTAACTGAAATCTATCATGGATCTATTCCATGATATTTTTAAGTAAAACTGTAACAATTATTGACATGGAATAGTTCAAAAGAAATCTGGATCGTGGTATCTAAGAAGTATTAGGCAAAAGGTGATGACCTTGATTGATGATGGACTTATAGAGAACTCTGTAGATGAAATACATACCTGCCCTATACCACTGTAAAAGCCTTTTAAAACAAACATAAGCAGTATAGTACAAGATCATAAAACCCAAGAAGGTAGCAAAACAAAAACAAATGCCATCAGATTAGCAAGATTCTGCATTTAAAAGATGGTGCTGGTTGACAGTACATTATTGCAGCAATTTTGATGCAAAAGTAATGCTTGTTTGTAATTGCTTGAGTCACACAGAATTTTCATACAAAATGAATCATTTTCCCAAATGGATGAAAAAACAACAACAGAATAGATCACATGTTGGAATGGAATTCTTCAACAGAACACAAATGTTTTGATAAACTGGATAGAGTTTAACCACACTGAAAATAAGCAATAATGCTGCAGTTGGATTTAAGAAGTTCCCTGGAACCATCAATAATGAGGTCAGAAATAAAGTTGGCCTGAATTTTCATTGCTGCCAAGGCAAAGAGAAAAATCTTGTGAGTTACTCTAGAGTTGGTATCACACACAGACATACACACACATGCAAATTTGAAACAGCATTAAAAAGTATAGGCAAGACAAAATAGAGCTCCAAAATTTAATTCTCAATTCAGAAGACAAACCACCACCACTACCACCACCTAATAATGAGGCAAATTGCCAATTTCTGGAGCCCACAGACAGAGGACCAAATAAGTATATGGATATCTCCCATCAATCATGGCTGCAGGCATGGTTTGAAAAGTTTGTCTATGTATTGGAAATGTAACCATGTAAGCACTTCTTTGAGGGATTAATTTATGAAATCTATACCATTTTGAAAAGTTAGTTAATAGCCTTTCTGCCCTAGTGAACACTATAACCAAAGATAGGCTCACAAAGCCTCTTCCTTGTACTCAGCATAGAAAAATCATCAATAGTGTACAATTGAAGCAAACCGTGATATCTTGAACTCCAGGCTCTGCAGTTTGACCACTGTTCGAAGTGTAAAGAGGTGAAAACCATGACAAGGGATTCTTTTCAAATTCTCCAATAAATACACAACATGCAATGAATGCAGATCTTATAGAAAGAAAACCAATCTTAGCTTGAACCAAAGCTGGAGGAGTGATAGGAGATAGAATTATATGTTTTTTGAAAAATCTGTTCTGTAGGGCCTCCAAATATAGCCATCTGAAAAGCCATCCTGAGCTAGAGCCAAAAGGCCATCCTAGGACCCATCACCTTTATTTTAGCATTGTTAACATTCTACTCTTCTTTAGCACAGAATTAAGCCTCTTAAACCTATTAAAGTAAGTGAAATTAAAACAATGTCATTAGCTTATAAAAGAACAGAAACCTTTTTTTGACCCAACTGAGTGCAGGATAAATTCTGAGAGCAACAACACTAGGACTATGTCATTGAATAATAAACTAAAAACTGAGGTGCCAACAGACAACAATATTTTACATTTTTATTAGTAGGAGTAAGAACAGTTAATGAGTTGGAAATAGCCATGCTCACTCTAGCAGATATACTGGAATTAAGGTTCCTAACTCATTGGACTTTCAACAGACTACCATTTCTGTTTATGCAATCAGTGTAATGGTATCATTTCTCCAAGAAGTTGTCTGATTTTTTTTTTTAAAAAAAACATCTTACATAAGGTACTTTTGCACTTAGGGCTTTTCATTGAAGGCCAAGTCAAAAACCCATTTTCAGGCCATTTCCACACTACACTGTTACAGTACTATTATTCCACTTTCAACATCCTGTGGAATTCTGAGGTTTGTAGTTTACTGAGGTCAAAGAGCTCTCTGGATGAGAATTCTCAATGCCCCTGCGTAAACTGCAAAGCCGAAGATTCCATAGGATGTTGAAAGTGGAATACAGTCCTCTCTCGACATTCGTGAATTCAACCTTAATGAATTTGATTATTTCAGAGGCATGTGCTTGGCTCCTCTCCCATTTTTCTCCTTCCATTCCTTGCATTCCTCACCCCAGGGTTGCCTGGCTTCTGTTTAAAATGGATTTTTTTTTTCCTTTTGGGTGAGCAAAGGCCCTCTTCACTGCTGAAGGCATGGCCTCTCTGCCATGTGGTTGCACATTCTGCTGTGTACTGGCTGTCGATTGGTCAGGTGCTCCCTTCTCAAGATGACCACTGGAAATAATTAGAACTCCAGAACTCCTCTCTTCTTTGTCTGAGAGGAAAGTACCAGTAAGATTTTTAGCTTGCCCTTTTTCCCTCCCCCCTCCCAATGCCAGGCCAGAGGCAAAGGAATGGGAGGAGGGAAAGCTCTGGAGGGGAATGAGAGGGGGATTCCAGGGAGGAGCTATTAGCAGTTTTTCCACTTCTGCAAGGGTTTTATGCCCTGAACCCTCGCAAATGTGGAGAGGCTACTGTAATAGCACTATAACAGTATAGTGCAGGAATGCCCTAAGAATAAATGTGCCCTTGACCAATGATCCATAAGTTACAGATGAACTTCCAGTTCCATGTCATCTCCATGTGTGCCACCACCATGTTGAGAATTTCTTCAAACCTTCACTTTTGCCCATAAACAAAGATAATGAAATCAATTTCTCTCTCTTTTTGCAGTCTTCTCACTTATAATCTCCGCAATAACACAAGAACCATTTGCCCAAACTGTAGTACCATCAGGCACTAAAGCCAGATATAGATTAAAACTCCATGTTCCCTATACTCTCTTCAGAAAAGTTGGCTGAATAACAACTCATTTTAGAAGGAATCCCAATTCCAAAGTCATTTCCCATAAGGTTTTACTTATGCTACATCTTCCAAAACTATCTTCCATTGGTAAATTATAGTTCTTAGATACCAGACCTTTTGCTGCCAGGAGAGAAGCAATGTAATCCTTTTCAAAAAGTGTTTATGGGCCCTTTAGGTTTTTTTTTTTTTTGCCATTCCTTAGCAACACTTCTGAATTCTACCAAATAAAACCAGCTGAAACTGACTCTTCTAATACATGTACTTAATTCAGAGCTTTCCAAACTTTTCATGTTGGTAACAAACTTTTTAGACATGCATCATTCTGTGACACAGTAATTCGGTTTTACTAGCAAACCAGAGGTTAAACTAACCCTTTGTAAGAGATATAGACATAAACTGTAATAAGAAAATGTATGGGGACACAACATATCTCACGAAAACCTTTCATACATTTTAAAAAATATATGATTTATAAATAACAACATACATTTCCAAGATTGCAGGCGACACACCTACACACTTCAAGCAACACACTAATGTGTCATGGCATACTATCTGGAAAGCCCTGACTTAATTGTTCTGAAGACTTCATATATATTCCATTGACAAACTGTCAACTCTCTGAGACACATAGTTTGGCCTATTTTTTCCAGAATAAAAATAAAATCTTCTGAAATAAAATATACAAGCATCTTTTGCCAGAGATTCAGTTTAACTTTTGAGGGGTACAAAAGGGCTATCTGGAACAGAAAGAATAGTTTGGGGACAGCAAACCCACGATTAGGATCTGTAAGTATATAAATGACTTGAACTGGGTATAGCCATTACGACTGCCATTCCTCTTGTTTTGAAAGACCCACTAGCACAATATTGCCTTGCTAACTTAGGATGGGAGAGTACTTTCTTGACTCTCTTGTACTGGTGGGTTTCCTGTAACAAAGCATTAGGGGTTCTAAAACTTTTGATACCCTTTTCCTTCAAAGAATGGAACCCAAGCCAGTAACTTGTATTATCAAAAGTTGCCCAACAGCTTTTTGATGTACAACAACATGACGGCTACTGCTTAGTAAACCTTCTGCATAAGTACCACTAGTGTGCTTGTCAACACAGCAAAAAAATTAGGTCAGAGCACAGGACGTTAAAACCTATAACTGGAAAAATCATAAAAGCAATCCCATAATAATAATCCTTGCCCCTGCCTTTCGAGCATTCAGCTGAGAGATCTTTCCTCAGTAGCTGGCACCTAGATTTCTTGCTCAATGGGATATCCTTATGGAGCAAAGAGCGATTGAAATAGTAACAAACATGCCAACAGTACAACTTCCCCCTGCCTTCCATTCATTTTTCTTCAATGAGTTTTTATCTCTGCCAAACCAGAACATGAACTAAGACAATAAAATATCAGTGGTAGAAACAAAATGGGGGAACTCTGTAGTTTAAACTGTACCACTGCTAAAGTAGAAGCTGAGCTGCCTAGATAATGAATAATAATCGAAAGTCATTAAACCTTCCATTGCTTCTTCTTCCAGCCTGAAATCATATATCTTTTCTTCTGTTCCTACTCCTCAGGGTCCCCATCTGCCTCTTCAAACTCATCTGGAATTTTTATGCCAATTGTTTTCTAAATCTCCAATAGCAATACTCTACTAACACCAACCAGAACCTTCCCTTCATGGTGAACCATCAATTTAAATGGGAACACTCAGGCATATTTGATAACTGCATCTTTTAAAATAGGGCCACCTGGTTTGAATTTCTTCATTTGTTAAGTGTGCTTTGGGTGGCATACTGAAATTATCTGGAATTGGATCACCATAGTTTCTTCTCCATTTTGGTCTCCCATAAGTGCCTGAAGACATCTCTTAGAACTTTGTCACATACTTCAGCATTGTTTTTCTAGAAACTTCTGGAAATTTAATGTTCTGCTGCCTTTCTATTCTCCTTAGAATTTCTGTTGTTTCTAAGTAAATTCATGCATTTTAAAAGATTTGCTTTAGCAAATACGGCAGATGAGCTGCAGAGAAACTGATGTAATCAATTATTCTGATCTCTGACCACACTTCCCAGCTGTATCAGCTGTACCACTTTGACTGTAATGGCTCCACCCAAAAGAATCCTGAATTTGTAGTTTAGTGAGGTACTTAAAATTAGCTGCTATAGAGCTCTGGAGCACTTCTCTGAACTACAGCTCCCAAGGTGCCTTGATTTAAATGTTATTCCCTCTTATCAGGATACCTAAGAAACCTGAGTCAGGGAACTATGTCAGAGGGAACGTGGATGATGGGCGCTACACAAAAACCCCGGTAGCACTTTCCTCCAGCACTGAGCTCTGGCAAAAAGGCAGTTCACTGGAGTCAAGTGTTTAAAAATCACCATACAGCAGAGTTTACTCACACAGCTTGAAGGGTCCCAGCAGAGTGTTAACTTTAGCAGCAAAAACCTTGAAGCCAGAAAAAATACTCCCACACAAATGTTATCTTCTAACAGGAGGCTTTTTACTCTTGAGTTACAATACATACAGTATATACAAGTCTCCAACGGAGTTTTCAGCATTCAACAGCATGCAGAACACAGCCTCCGGCCACTCTCCAGACATCAAGAGGACATAGAGGGCTAGAACACCCCCCTTATATACAGCCATTGCTGATGCAACTCTAGCAGCCCTTGCTAGAGGTATGATGCAACCTTCTTGCCCTTGGTTACACAACCCAATGACTCATGCAGGTATTACATGGGATTACATCATCCACTGTCATTCCCAGGTGCAAAATCTAATTTACATCATGTATATTTTATTTGGACTTAGGTTCTGTCCAACCTTTTCTCACAAACTATACTAGAGTTCCTTAACAGAGAATTCTAATTCTCACTAAACTATCAATCCCAATATTCCTTAGAATGTCGCCATAACAGTTTCAGAAATGCCAAACGATAAAATTAGGTAGCGCATACATCTTTGCTGTTGGGATTTTTCCCCATAACCTGATTTTATTCTGTCCATTGTCATTTATAATTCAACAATTTTGAAGCTTTCATGAAGGCCTCTCCTTCCCTGTGTGTGTGTGTGGGGGGGCAAAGAAACCACCTGCTTTCAGCTGGCGGATCTAGGAGACCACTGGCTGAGGGGAAGCTGAATCACTCCCTCTGCTCCTTCACAGTGTAAACAAGGGAAAGGGGAAGTGATTTCTTCTCAGCTAGTACTTGTAGAAACTAAGTCCCAGACTGGTAATCACCTAGCTCCTGCAAACAGAATGAAAGATCATTCTGGAAAGGTGTAGAAGAACAATCCATGACATTCTGGGTCAATCTCTGAACTGTCAAACCTGAAGCAGGAATAAGCTGGCTCCTGTAAGCACCAGACAGAATCCCTCTTGTCTCTGTTGTACGACAGTAGTGGAAATACAAGGGAATCCCCACTCTTATCTCTGATTAGATAAACAGGGGTTAGGAGACCCTGATGGGCCAGAAGTTCCCTTTCAACTGCACCAGAATTTTCTATACTATGACTGTTCTGAGAAGGACACAGTTTATATTTATGAAGAAAGTTTCCAACTATACGGAAACTACAGATAAAAAAGCAAGTATTTTTGTTAACCAAGAAACCTATATTGCATATCAATGCTAATTATTAATGCGTTCAAATCTCTTTTTTCTTAACTACTGCCACTACCATTTTCTCTGGAGATCTGCACTTTTAAGAAGTGCATGAATACATAATATACAATCTAATACCCTACAAACTCCCCTATCTGATCACAAGAGCACTGGATGGAGAATTACACAACTTTAGAAAAGTTTTATAACACTCTTATTCATCTGTACCTCGGCATCCTGAGCACTGGATAAAGAAGTTGATTAAATCCAGAAGTGCTATGTCCCTGTCTTGCTTATATGATTCAATCCAGTCATCTACCACACACTGTAAATAAAAGAGAAATATATTAAAATATTTATTTCAGAATTTTTATAAAAAGATAGGAGGCCATAGCCCTTTCAAGAATGGCAGATAACTTTAGATCACTCTCTATAACATTCATGCTTATATAGACAGAATTGCTTATTCACAAGGTATGGCTACATATGCACACAATGTTAAACCATGGCTTATATGACATACATGAGCAGAAACAGCATGATCCTCCACCCCTACATAGGAGAGGAGTTCAGAAAATATTCCTTTTGTTTTGGAATAACTACTGACTGCCCCCCCGGAATAGTTCTGCATGATTATAATGTTGAAATGTTATTCCAGTTTAACCTCAATAATAAAATTAACTTGAATGTATAAATACTGGGGGGGGGGGCTTGGTTAACTCCAGTTTGCCATATTATTTGGAACAACAATGTGATTAACACTATGTTTAATTTCAAGTAAGACAACTTCAAACCTTGGGTTATTAAACTGGCTTTTTAAAATCGTTGTTATGCTGTGTCCAGAGGAGGCAGCAAACTGTAATTAATCAAAAGGAGAAGAAAAGATTTCTGATCACCTCTTTTAAGCCACACAGGGGGAGGAACGGGCTCACTGCAGCTCATAGATTGCACACTAAACTATGGTTTACCCCATGCATGGGCAACTATGGACCTCTATATTTTTTGGACTGCAACTCCTATGCTAACTAGATGTCATGGGGTTGTAGAACATAGGTGCCCTTTGTTTAGTTTAACATGTGCATGAAGACTTGAAGTTTTTGTTTGTTTTTTATTATTATAAATTTTAGTTCATTTTGCTGAGGTTAAACTGGAATAATATTCCAATATTATAATCACCCAGAACTATTCTGAGAGACTGTCAACAGTTACTCCAAAAATAAAGGGAAGCTATCTTGTAATCACAGTACTTCTTGGGGTTTTTTTTCACCTCTCTCACACAAGACCTTGGCATTTTATATATCAAAGCCGTAGCTCATTCTTTCAGCAACTCGTCTTACTGAGCAAACTTCTTTATTTTGATGGTAGTTAGAGCACTGTACTCCAAATCTCAGAGTAAAACGTTATACTATTATTTGTTGTTAACAAAGTTAACATAGGTTAACAAAAATTTTCTTTAGGTTGTAATGATATTAGAACAGTAACATGACCTCCATTAACTTCAGCAGGATGGCTGTATAACTCTCTCAGAATAGGTATCTCTAGCTATCTTGCTCTTCTGTAGACTACACCTGCATGTCCATCAAAAACAATGTGTCTTCATCACTCTAAATTCAAATGGTACATGAATGCTAGCTATTTAAAGTTTCCTTAGTGGGAATTTCCACTGCTCCTGGTCTAAAATACTTAAAAGGAACAATTAAACTAGGTCTTATTCTGTATTTTTAATCTCACTTGGGACCTAAGCTGTCTATTAAATACCCTCAGAGATATTCCTTCTATGTAATTTCACAACGAAGTATTAGGATGTTAACATCCAGTTAATTTAACGGAAGGTACAACAGACATCCATATATTTACCTGCATAGCACTCTTGCCCATTTTCACCACTTCAAACAGAGTTACAGGATCCCCTTCTCCATTCTGCTGTGGGTGGCCATTTGCTCTTCCTCGACCTGTTCCTCTAATTCCAGTTTCAGAACGAAACTTTTCCGCTGGAGTCTTTCGAGGCTTCTTATTGGCAGACTGAGAAACAGAAGAATGGGGAGAAAACTTTGATGTCTTTGTATCACATTCATTACTTTTGTGCTATATCTCTTCCACTGCTGGATAAAGAACAATGAAGAATCACGCAGGTTGAAGTGTCAACAAAAAGGCCATCATACTTCAAATACACATCTTAAGGCTGAAACATGCAGCACACAAACAGGTTGTGTACTTGTACTGTGGTTCTCTGACTGGACATCTGTCAATCCATACAAATGGGGTCTGATCAGGGACAGGGCCCTGTTCAGAACCTTCTAGAGTTGGGTAGATTTTTGGCAGGAACTCTGCCCCCACCTCCTGTCACACACATTCACATGTGCTCAACTATTCTCCTCAGTTCTCAGTCTGCCAGAAACGAAATATCTGGCAGGACATGAGTTAAGTGGAGAGGATGGGTTACATGCATTCAAGATAAGCACTCAAAGAATCAGTTACAGATAAGCAACCTGTTGTTCTTCCTGGTGGTTTCTCTGATTCACGCAAATGGGAAAACTGGCTAGCAAACCTACTAGAGGTGACAGATGTCATGCCAGCAGTGAAGAGAGCACAGAACAAAGGAAACAGCAGCACAAGCTTCAGCATCCAGTCTACAGTGTCTAATTAAAGTGGACAGTTAAGACCACATAGCAGCATGAAACAAGTAAGGCAGTAACACTCCTGCAGAAAACACTTGATGTAGCTGTTGCTCTGGCAGAATGTGCCCAAAGACCTAACAGTAAAAGTAACCTGGCCAGCTTAAATTGCCAAATAAATAAATAAAATAAAATATAAAAAATAAAAATAAAAAACCCACTTGGCTAATCTTTGAAAAGATATAGGCATGCCTATCCTACTACCCTCACAGCACAGAAAGTATTTAAGAGTTTTCCTGCTGTGTGGGTGCATGAGACACAGAAAGCAAGAGCTCTATGAATATTTAATGAAGAGATGATCCTGATCATTTCTAGGATTGCACATGAAAAGTGGAAGAATGACTGGCTGGCTGAGATGGAACTGTGAAACTACCTTAGAAAAGAAATGTCTGCTTACAGCATCATCTTGTCCTTATGAAAAGCCAGGTACGGAGGTCAGATCTTAGGACACATAATTCAGAGATTTGACAACCCAAAGAGATGGCCACAAAGGAAGGCAGCCTTGAATGATAACAGCTACAGTTCCCATGTGGCGAGAGCCTCAAAATGCCACATTAGCTGAGAGAATACCACAGACAAGCATCACTGTGGCACAGGCAGTGTAACAGGAAGGTGCAGATTCTGAGACCCTTCAGACAAACCCACAAACAATGAAGGGCCATGATTTTGGTGCTAAGCAGAAATGGCAGCTATAAATACTGTCGTCAATGAGAAAGAAAAACCCTTAACATGCAGAGAAGTGAAAAAGGTCTACACCAGTGGTACATCACAAAGCAAGCTAGACTTTGAGCAAAGTCTAGGTCCCTCCCCCCATTTGAGGGCATAGGAACACAATGTGGAAGGCTTCTGTGTTACATTCAACATCTGTTGGATTTCTACATTGTGTGGTATGGAGGATGGATTGCCCATGGAGTCAGTGTAAGCATGGCCATATTTGGGTGGACTACTGTAACATCAAGCTTTGAGTCAGAAGACTCAAATGATGAGGGAGATGAACAAAACCACTCTCTGACATTAGCAAAAAAAGAAAAAAGGGGGAAAGGAAAATCCTGGGTCACCATAGGGGTCACCAGAATGCTATTTAAATTCTCCATTCGGATTCTGGTGAGTTCACAAGATGAGAGGAACTAGTGGAAATGTGTAGAGGAATGCCCTCCTCCATTTGTGGAGAAAGGCATCTCCCAGAGAATTCACATCTCAACCCATGCAGGTACAAAAGGAAGTGCACTTTATGTTGTGAGGAGATGCAAAAATATCCATTATAAGAAGACCCCATGTGCCCATAGGAAGTCCACCGGCACACCTAGCAGAAGATCATTCATGTGTGGTTTGTTCTATTCTGCTCTGTTCATCAGTCAGGGTATCCCCCATGCTGTCAACATCAATGGTTATGGAAGTGACCTGATCACATATGCACCATTCACACAGAAGAAGAGAGAGGCCAAGTAGATGTTTGGATCAAATATCTCTAGCTTGTTCAAGTAGTACACTGCACTAGAATTGTCTGTGGCAACTTGGATGACCTCCACAACAGAAACAGCACCAGAGGTGCTAAATAAATAAATAAATAAATAAATAAATAAATAAATAAAGAAAGAAAGAAAGGAAGGAAGGCAGGATTGTATGAATAGAATAATGTTTGATATACAACATATAGAATGCTAAAATCAAAAACTATATAACACAAAAATATACAACATATAGAATATAACCGAAAACATATATACATCTTGGATGACCTTGCCTAGCACAGATTCCAAATTCCTTGAGAATCTTGAAGATGGCAAGGAGCTCCAGAAATTTAATATGTAGCAACCTCTTGCCATTTGCTGTGAATCTTCAGGTGGCAATGGTCCCCCTAGCCTAGCAGAGAGAAATTAGTGATGAAGGGCAGACCAGTTCACACTATTGGAAAGGCATGCCTCACAGAAGGTTTAACCATAGAAGATCTCTCCTGACTGATGGAGGAAGAGATAGTTTCTTGAGGGGACTGTCACATTCCATGCTGAATGATATGAGAAAGCACAGCTGCAGGCACAGCTGAGATGTGTCAAGCAGATAATGCTGACAGGTGTAGCCATGAAAGCTAAGAATTGTTGAATCACATGAGCAGTGGACATATGTGCCCTGATTACTTGGAATGCCATGTGTGCCAACTTTTTTGCCTTGTAGAGTGGCAGGGAAGTATAACAGTGACAGGCTCGAATGGACTGAGTTGAGACTTGTCTAGGTTGACAGAAAAGCCCACATCAGACAGCAGATGAAATGTGCAACAAAGATCTGTAAGATGTTTCCACCATGATTCAAGTTACCAGGAGTCAACTGCCAATGTAGGAAAATACCATCACCCCTCTGGAGTGAAGAAAGGCTGTAAGAGGGGCAAAACATGGATATAGTTGACAATCTGTAGGACAGAACTCAAAAATGATACATGGAGCAGCCCATGGTAAAACACAGGTATTTCCAGTGATGATCTCCAATCAAAATGTAGAGATATGCATCCTTGAGCCACAAACCATACCAAACCTTGTGCAACTGAGGGAGGATGGATGATTGTGCAGATGTACCTAATTACCTCTTTGAGATCAAGAGAAGGGCAGCAGTTCCCACCCTTCTTTGGCACCATGAAGTACTGGGAGAAAAATCCCACAGGCCTGTGATGAAAGAGCATTAGTCTACTGCTTCCTTTGGCAGAAGTACAGCAATTTAATCTTGGAGAACACTAGACAGTGATATCTCTACCATAGCAGTAGAATTCCTCATAGTCATCCCTTCAGGAGGCAGACTGTGATGGTACTTCCAGTCACAATGAGGGCTAGTAAGTGACTGTTCACAGTACTGAGATGTCCTCTGTAATTGATGGATCCTGCACCATTTCCCTGTCCTCAGATCTGGTCTGGATATACCAACCTGATGGCCTGCACCAACTGGGAACTGTTTGATCATTTCACTCTCCAAGCACAATCTGATACAGAACACATTGTTGTAATTCACTGGGAGAGGAGAAAAGCTGCACGGCTAATTAGCAAGGCTGTTCCACAATCAGCTTTACCAAAAATGGTACAGGCAATGGTCAATCAAGTGACAGAACAAGTGAGTTATGAGATCTAAAACCCAAAGGAGGCTAGGCAGAAGTCTCAGGATGCTTAGCCAATTTTTTTTCTTTCTTTGCCTTCTTCTTAAGTTTCTGAGTCTCCTCAAGCAGTCAGGGCTCAGGCACAGCTCTAGAAGAAGATGCAGGGATCCCGACAGAATGTCCTGGAGTTGCAGGAGGAGTAGAAGAGTGATGATGGTGAGATTCAATCTGAGCAGAGGAAATCATCTTCACTTGTACTGATGCTATCAGTATTGAAGTTCCAGGAACCAAGGTGGTGGGACTCAATTATCTTGATGAATGAGTTGGTACAAAGATCAAGCTAAAGTAGACAGTGTAGGCATTGCAGATGACATATGGCAAAAAACTTTGGAGAGATGAGGAGTCTCACAAATGAAAGAGGAGGCAGCAGTTAAAGACTGATTTAAAACCACCCAACCTACAATTTTTAAGGAGGATTGCCAGGCACACAGATACAAGAAGAAATCTTGTTTTGAAGTGCCTGTTTGGTAAAACCCCTAAAAATAGAGAAGACTGAGTTTTGTGGTCCTCACTCCCACTCCAAAAAAGGCGCTGATCATGACTGTCTGATTGGGTGAGTTTACCGCCATAAAAAGATCATCGCCACCACCATCACCATCACCATCACCACTACCATTTGTACCTTGCCTTTCTCTCAAAATTGGAAATCAAGGTGGCTTCCAATTCAAAAGGCCTTAAAGGACATGCAAAGAAATAAACTCAAAAGAAAGGAAAAATAAGGTAATTTGCAGTAAATACTGATGAGGAAAAAACAAACGAGTAAAAGGAAAAACCATGAGGAGTAGTTAGCAAGAAATCAGCAATCCTTGAAAAGGTCTCAAAAGTTGCTGATAACACAATGGCTAAAAGAGAACTGAGCAGAGTAACTCGGAGTTCTGGAGTATGCATGACAGAGGATGGGGGACAGACTCCTACCAAAAAGCTAATGAGTTCTAGAAAGTTCAAAGCAGGTCTTTTTGGAGACACAAAACCTCATTTGTGTGAGTCAAGAGACCATAAAGAACAAATGTTCCCCAATACACAGATGGCTTTTACCACTTCTCTATTTATTTTATTCTTATCTTAACATGTAACTTGGTTTGTCTAAAAAAATAAAGATACTTTTCAAAAATAATATGAAGGACATATCACACACAAGAACTGCACTAATGAAGAAGTTCAGCAAAATAACCAAACATACAACCAATGTTTTGCAGTGGCCTGATTATTGGATACAATTAAAATTGTGCCTGACCAGCACTGAATACATTCACTGTAGCTATTTAAAATTTAGGATTTTTTTTAAATTGGAAAGTTATGTAGGGGGAACAGTATTTTACAGTACCCCACAACTTTTATCTCATATGTATAGTTCTTTCACCCAGTTCAGATGGGTCAAGCCCATCTGCAATAACCTATAATCCCACTCAACAGCATGTAATTGATTAACCATTGGGAATATATTGCAGTTGCTTTTCCTTTTGCAAATTCTGGTTCTTTCCTCCACTTTCCAATTCACAGTAACTTTCCCATGATGCCAAATCAGGCAAAACAGTTCTATCCTGCAGGCAAAATCTGAATAGCAATAATTATTTCACATATTTAGACACACAGATAAACTCTATTATGATCACTAACAGGGAATGGACTGGGAAAATCAACAGGGGAAGAAACCTACTGCCATGCTCCTAATGGCAAAATTATAATGTGGCCATTACGTGTGAACTTGAACAATAACCCCAAAAGGAATTTCTTTATTGTAAAGTCGAAGGCTTTCATGGCTGGAATTCATAGGTTGTTGTGGGTTTTCTGGGTTTTGAGGCCGTGTTCTATTAGTATTTTCTCCTGATGTTTCATCTGCATCTGTGGCTGGCATCTTCAGAGGATGAAGATGTCAGCCATAGATGCAGGTGAAACATCAGGAGAAATACTAATGGAACACGGCCTCAAAACCCTGAAAACCCACAACAACCCATAATTTCTTTATTGTTTCTCCTAAAGCTAACCTCTCTCACTACTGCTCATTTTTATATTTTCTGCTTTGCACTGTTTTACTAACATTCTTTTTCTGCTTAGATTAATTCAAATACTAACCTCTGGAGGTTTCTGTAATCTCTAAGATATATTTAATTGTATTTGTGGATACTGCCATATTCTGGCATAGACTTTATTTCACACGTTGAATTTTTTTATGGTCTTCTAATTTTTCACCTCCAACTTTTTTATTGACTGTTGATTCTGGAACAGAGCCAACCATCCTCACTTTTTAATTATTACTGAGAAATATATGTTCTCCATTTATATGAAGAACTTACAATATTAAAATAAATATTAAACCTTTAAGCAGAAATATAAAATACAGCATAAAAATGCAGTCTCAAGAGACTAAAAGCAATATAGCAGTGTTCTCAATAAGACAGAAGATACTTAACCCTAATGCACTAAGAAGATGGGACATTTTAGTCCCCTGCAATCATGCTTTGTTGTAGAATCCACAAAGAATCAGACCTATCTACAAGGTAGTATTCAGTGGCAGTTTGTAAATAATGGCCAGAACTCTCATTAGAGATTTTATGTTAGTGTAACTAGGGGTTATGTCAGCATAAGCTGACAGATGTTCCCAACAAGTATCTAGCAGCTCGGTGTACAGCGGTTTTGCCCAGCTGCAAAATGGTAGCTGGACAGTGTCACATGCAGTTCTGCCCCTTAATAAGTCTAACCACTAGCCACGGGAGTACTCGGGGTGGACAGGAAGGTTCCCATGCCCCACTGCTCCATACACCAATATACCGGCAAAACGTTGTGCTCTGCCAGTTCCAAACAGGATTCTGGCCAATACCCCAAAATTTCACCCACTTTGCTAGGTATAATTAAGACAAAGAAGGCAAAATTTACAAACAATTTCTTTGCTTTTTACCAATGGGGTACATTTTTTACTAACCAATGCAATGTATGAGACTGTTATATCACTTAAGTTGTTTTTTGGTGAACCAGGATGTAGAAGTAATGAACTCTGTCAGTACACTGACCACATTTGGGGAAATGGGAATTCTCATGGAAATATGAGAAATACACACTATATCCTAAACCACAAGAACATTTGATAAACCTTCCATTCATGTAGCTTGCCTGGAACTGTAAATCCAACTGTAAAGTCATGCATCCAACAACACAGAATACACAGCTGTTGAACTCAGCTTGGTGGGTTGGTTATTCAGGTTACAGTGCAAGCCTGATAATGATTCTAACGTAAACAGATTTCTCAATGACAGGTAAATGGAAGTAATACCAAAACAGTTGATTAATACTTTTGGGGGGGGGGCTGTCCTCAGAAAACCTAACATTTTAGTTTTATCAAGAGTTACTTATAACAAGGGTTTCCATGAAACATACATTGTTCAGTTTGAGCTTTCTCCTTGGTTTATACAATTCCATTGCAATCCAACAATGCTCTATTTAAATGCTGAACAACACTCTGTATGCACACATACCACCCAATAAGGTGCTAATGAGTTTCATTTCAAGGTGGTCTCCAGTTGAAGGACCATCCCAATTAAAGATGAAGTCCATAAGATAAGAAGGGTCTTGTAGCTTCCGATCAACAGTAGAGGACTGAACAGGAGTGCAGATTACTAGGTCTTACTCATTAACTGAGACTATTTTTATTCCAGTAATTTTTCCTACATTTACAGCCATATATAGGAACATAACACAAATCAATGGTTTTTTGTTTTGGTTTTTTTTGGACAGTCGATAAGTAGTCTTCTCATCACTAACTCTTCTACTCAAACATTTCTATATATCTATCATACCGTATGCTCTTAGCACAGTTTAGATTCCAAGATTCAACTGTGTTATTTTAAAGAACAGGTGTAATGGACTGTTATTTTTTAGTTCAAGTGTTATTTTTGATGCTTCCATCTGAGAAACTTTCATTCTCTCCTCCTTTTGCCCTTCTACCTTATCCAAACCCCTGGTGACAAACCCAGAAAAGGATATTCCCCTTGAATATTATTTATTTGATGATAGCCTCTCACAGAATGGTGGCAGTAGAGTGTTTAGTCTACACTGCTGATAGCATTTACAATTGCAAATATATCCATGAGGTATGCAAAGACTGTGCCATTTATTCTGCATTATAGTATAAAAAAATGACAATTTTTAAAACTATGCTCAACATGTACATTTTCTTTCTTACACTCTAACAAGAAATGAATTTTTTGAAAATGATATTTTTACTATTTCCTTCCAAGGAAGATTGCTGATCAGAGTTTTTGAGCACTTTTTCTAAGCATACACCTTTTTCTGCTGGTTGTATTTACAGAGAGCAACAGCCCACTCAGCTCGCCTAAGACTTGCTAATATCTCCTGAATATCTCTCTTATTATCATTTCTTTGTACTCACAAGTCATTCCATCTGCTGTAGTTCCCTTTACTGCCATCCTTTCACAACACTTGCCAAAGTTTTGAACTGTGCTCTGTGACTTCGACATTCCAGTATCAGCAGCCGAGAATAAATTACAGTATGCAACCCTACTAAACACTGCTGAATTCAATCACAATAACTGACATCCCAATATGTAATGTTTAATGCTGTGTCTCATTCCACATTTCTCAAGAACTTTCAAATTATCATCAACTTTGGAGAAGACTTGATACAAAAAATTTTAAAAAATAAAAAATCCACTATCAGACTCGTTAATGATTCAGATGAAACAAGCAAATATACAAATACACTCTTCTTCCATTTCCTCTTTCAGTAACTCTGTGAAAGGAACACTTGCACTGTAGATGCTCCTGTTTCAGGTTTACAGTAGGACCCCTGTATCGCGGTTGGCCAGGATCAGTCTGGGGCAGGCAGCAGGAGGTAGCGAGGAGCATGATTCCGCACTCCCTGCTGTTTTCCCACCAGCTGCCACTGTGATTGGCCTCAGGGCCGGCAGCTGGAGGTGGGGAAACAGCGGGGATTGCGGGATCGCACTACTTGTTGTTCTCCTACCTCCAGCCGGCTGCCCTGGGCCTGATCACAGCGGCGGCCAGCAGGAAAACAGCAGGAACTGCGAAATTGTGCTTCTTGCTGTTTTCCCACCTCCAGCCACTGGCCCCAGGCTCGATTATGGCGGTGGCCAGTGGGAAAACAAGGGGGAAGCAGGGATTGCACTTCTCTCTCTTTTCCTACCTCCTGTTGCTGGACCCAGGCCCGATCGCAGCAGTGGCCAGGGGAAAACAACGGAAAACAGCGGGAAGAGGGACTGCGTTTCTTGCTGTTTTCCCACTTTCTGCCGCTGGTCCTGATCACAGCAGTGGCCAGCAGGAAAACAGCAGCCAGTGCGGGATCCTGTGCTCCCCGCTGTTTTCCTGCTGGCCGCTGCTGCAATTGGGCCTGGGGCCAGCAACAGAAGGGACCGGGTATTTGGTACTATCCACGGATTTCAGTATCTGCGGGGGGGGGGCGGAACCAATACCCCGCAGATATGGGAGCCCTACTGTACAGTACGAAGATGTTGTCCTTTCTGCTGGCAGCTGATCGGGAAACTTCCACTCAGTATATAAAGCATCAACAATGTACCATTTGCAGCAGGTTCCAGAATTATGTTAATTATTCTGGCTCTATATGAATTGTGGTGAAATGGTATTATCTCCTACAACTGCACAGAAAAAACCCAGAGCTAAGTATTGTCAATTCCTCCACCCCCTCCTTCTTAATTTGTTATGGATTACTGCAGTCTTCAACTGCCATGCCATATTCATTACCAAAGTCTTCTAGGTTCATGCTATAATTACCACTATAAACCAAAATCACTGTTGGTTTGTTAACGTACACTCGCACTCCTCACTAATCTATGGATGCTCCTGAAGGCCAGCAGATGCAACCTCCAGCTTATACATCAACTGACTGGCCATGGTTTTCTCTGTCTGTCTCTTAAACACATACGCATGCGCACATGTACGCACACACACACACACACACCACTTTCCTAGCATGAAGCTCTATATCCTGTCATTCTCTGCTGTTCACTAAACAACAGAAGTAAAGCACATCAAAACAGAATTGGGAATAGTTCCTTTCATGAAATGACACTCAAGATCAGAGGAAAGTTCTACTTCCTAATACAGTTGCAGCTCAGTTTTCATATGATGTATGTATGTATGAATGTAAAGATTTCTGGACTTCACTGACATCTTGTAATAGTTTGAGTACTTACCATACGTGGCCAAGAGACCTATTCACACTATGAATTTCATACATAGTTCAAAATGCTGATCGCTAAGGAAAAGTCTACATGGACAGGTGATGAAATATGGTGTTTATAGTTCAGGACACCCTGATTACTTGAAGAAAGCACAGAGGGTGTGTATGAAGTTTTGTGTTTTTCTTATTTGAAAAGGGGAGCATGAAGTCTCTTCCAAAACTGAAAATTTATTTCCAGGTTACATTTGAAACAGTGCAAAAGTAATGTGCACCACATTCATATGAGTTGTTCTAAATCTCTCAAAATATCAGAAATTGAAGTTTTCTTCATAATAATGGGGGGGGGATATCCTACGTACAGCCAATTATATGCTAACAGAATTCAAGTTTCAGTTCAGTCATGTTTTTAAATTACCTACACCTCACTAACTAAAAAGTCTAAAAATACTGAGATGCTTCCACATGACCTAGAAAGTTGAAACGCAGTGTAAGATACAAAGATTTCTAGAGAGATCTAAAATTAAGCATGGTTATAGCTAAACTGTTCAACAGCAGGGCATGAAGTTACCTTGTAAGAAGCAGCATTCTAGCACAGAGAAAGAAAAAACCCCCCATAATTTATAGAATGTAGGAGAGAGAAAATGCAATACCTCATTCCTGTTGCTGGCATTTCTAACCAGAAAAATGAATATATGATAAATTTCTACTGCTTGTGCTAAATCTAGACCCACACCCTATGTGAGTGTTTGACACTCTTTTACAGACAGCAGTATCAAAAGAAGTCTTGAAATAACTTCAGAAAATTTATAGCTCAACAAACATTTTACTAGCCAACCTGTTCTCAAATATTTGGGTTTCTAAAAAGCAATTAAAATTATGTATTTTAATAGGTTGAGCAATATGCAGGGGGGAGCAGTTGATTGATGCTATTTTTAAGGTTGGTATATACTTTTTAAATGGGTTTTAATATTTTTAACATTGAATGTTTTAACTTTATAAATGGTTTGTGTCTAAAACTTATATGTATACTTTTATTAATGCTCTTATATAGTTTTTATTTGTATTGTTTTAAATATGTTGCTAGCTGTTTTGAGTCCCATTACTGGGAGAAAGGAGAATAACAATAACAGTGGTGAATACACAGCACTTTTAGATTGCAGAATTTCTACAAACAAATGGGTAACACTGGGATTTGATTTATAGCTGAGGAAATGTAAAGGATCTTTTTCTCCTCCCTGCTCACCTCAAAGGAGAATCCACTACTTGGGAAGGGGCACTTTCAACTTGACTAAGTGCTCACTAGCCACAACATTTTTGTATTGTTTTGGTTTTAAGATTTAAAATTAGCTACATATATGTATAATAGATTAAAATTAGAGAAAATTAAAAACAATAATTCATTATATGTTACATTAATTAAAACATTCAATTCATAACAAATAAGATCTCCTACTCATTATTTTATTATTAAATAATTGAAAGAGTTAAACTGACTTTAATATAGTATTGAGTATTGATAACAGATTAAAAGGAATTACACTGACTGTATTACTGACTATAGTGTCCCCCCCAACTGTAGTACATTTAGTGATATACCACTGAATTTCAGCAGCAAACTGCAATGTAGTTTTTAAATAATAAACATGTGGGCCACTGGGATTGCAAAAAAAGACTTGGGGAGATGCATGTACCTAATGGGATATTCTCTGTCCATCCCTGGTGTACATGTAGCATTTCTACACTTCCACAACAGGTCTTCTATTTCTGAAACAAAATCCTTTCCTCTCAGAACTGCTGCATATAATAAGGTAATATGCAAGGCTGTGCAGATACAGACACCTATCTCCCTCTGTTTTAATTTAAGACAGTGCTGAGACTTCTAACCAGTTTGATGGTTGGGCTTAGTCTTAATCTGCACATGGCCAAAGAGCATTCATAGTTCATTAAATAGCTGTAACAAAGTAACTGCTACTAGTTCCACCATAAAGAAACACAAAATAATTGGTGTACAAATGCTATTCCATGCAGCTGTCTCTGAAATTTCTGGGTAGCAACCACCTAATTATTACAACAACTGCAACTCATTTCTTCTCAGTGACTCAGGACCAAATTAAATGAGAACCGAGGAAATCTCTAACAGGTTCTCCACATACTTGTTCTTTATGTTAAAACAAGAGGCATAAATGAACTTGATGATACCACCAGGAAAGGGTTTCCTGGTGGTATTATCAAGTTCATTTATGCCTCTTGTTCTTAATCCACTTTCACCTCTCACCCACCTTTTCCCTAATCAGAGGTAAGGCCAGAGGGATTACAGAATTATCTGCATAACAAAGAAAGAGACAGCTTTAAACTCCTAATAAAAGCACATGAAGGGGAAGAGATTCTCTTTTTTGTTAAGCATGTCGGGCATGAGGGGTCTGAGTTAGCACTCCCTTAGATGAAAGTTTGAAGTTGCCCCAAACAGGTGAGTGGCTGCTGTCTATCTAATTGAAGTTAAGGTACTCACACTGCTCACTGAAAGCTAGAATATTGCAGACATGTAATTACTTCCACCTTCTGTATGTTCAGCTAAAGATATGAAAGAACATGCTACACACATACAGTTCTACTTGTAAAGGACCTTCACTGTGACCGTATTGCACTGAACACCATACATAGTGTTACGTACATGCAGAAGAGGCATACAAAACACCATCTTGTTTCCTCCTCTCATGCATCCACTGTGTGAAAGAAATGTGCCTGAACAAAGACAGCGGCACAGAGGAGGGCATTTCACATGTCAGTTAGAAACTGAAGTATGAAAATGGGTAGACACCACTTCCTTCTCAATTTATCTTTTCCTGAGTGGAAGGGACTCTAACTCTCCAAGGTAGCCAGGAAAAAAAACTGTTTTCAAATATAATCTGTATTCACTAGTATAACAGATTTGTTTCAAAGGAAATAAGTAAACTATTGTTTTTTTGGATTGCCCAATCAGAAATATTTCCTGGAAGGTAACACTATGTGCATGCTCAGTTACCAACCCAATAATACTTTGTTCCATCTTCAAAGCTTATTATTAAATCTGCACATCATCTAGAAAGAAACACTAGAATGTTATTCCTTTTAAGTCAAATGGGATTGAAGCACCAAACTGAGGTGGGAAATGACAAGTATTTTTACCACAAATTGCACCAGAATCTCTATCTGCATTGCATGCAGTATTTGGTAAATTAACACTGATAAAATTATTGAGCAGAGTTATCGTGTTTTGGGTTTCAGACCCCTGGGAGGCATGGCAATTGAACTAACAATCACAAACTGCTGCCAGTAGCTGAAATGTTTAGAAAAGTATTTGATACCATGCTGTTTTAGGGTTCTGTGCTAAACCTTGTAGAATGTTACACCTGCATATTTTTCCTAAAAGTATAGTCAAACAGTGTTAACTAATCAAAAGAGCTATCTATCAAAGTAGTGGAACTACTCTCATATGAATTCAACTTCTATTTCTAAATGAGAAAAACACTGTTATTGGGGCTCCTACTGAACTGTATTTTGGGGGTGCTAAAATAAATACTTTTATGTGTTTAAACTAACTGGCATACAACCAGGCTGGTAAAACGGTCATGTAACCCTGATGACTTTATAGCTGTTAACTGATCGAAACACCTTCTAAAGCAGGGCTTTCCAAATGGTGTGCCGCGACACATTAGTGTGTTGTCTGAAGTGTATAGTTGTGTTGTCTACGATCTTGGAAATATATGTTATTATTTATAAATCATGTATTTTTAAAAATATATGAAAGGTTTTCATGAGATGAGATGTGCTGTGTCCCCATGCATTTTGTTATGTAATTACAATTTATGTAAGTGTCTATATCTCTTATACAGGGTTAGTTTAATCTCTGGTTTGGTAGTAAAACTGAATTATTGTGTCGCGAAATGATGTGTGTCTAAAAAAAGTGTGTCACCAACATGAAAAGTTTGGAAAGCTCTGTTCTAAAGAAATGTCTGTCTGTCTGCTGCTCACAATATGACTTTATTCTTTCCTGTTTAACAAGGAGAGATTATTATGAGTCATGATTTTATAATCCAAGCTGCATTACTGCAATTCACTGAGAAAACAACAGAGATTGAGTTTAGCAGATACTTAAAGATCCACCACTGAAAATTCTTATGGACATGTGCTGTGCTCTGACTGGGTCAACAACTTAAAAACAAAGAAAATATTTAGTATCTGAAAGGTACCAAGTATAGTCGCCAAATTCATCAAGGTACATTCCAATGAAGTATCCTAATCCTTCCTAAGGAAATTTTAATGCCAATTTGCAAACATTTCAAATTCAAAAATACATGATTTACATGAACTCAAGCCCAACAGCAGTGTTCAAGGTCTGAACTAAGGAGGGGGAACAAAGGGCACTGATGACAACATAGATCAAAAGTGAAAAAGAAATGCAAAACGTTTTGTTGGTTGACCCTACACATGTTTCTTCCTTCAACATCCGCATCAATTAATTTATTTAGGCTTACTTCCAACTATAGGAAGACTATAGCCTTAGTTTATAAAATAACTGAATTTCTTCAGAGAACATCTTAGCTGTTAATAGTTAACCACTATTTGAAACAAAAAGGGACGGCAGCAGACCAAAAAGAATTCACTCTCACACAGATACCTGTCATAAAACAACAATGAAATCATCATCTGTATCATTTTTAATCAATGTAGTGCCAAGACACAATAATCTAATGCAGCACTATAAAATTAAGCTGCTACAGCAAGGAACCAAAAGTAAAAAATCTGAATAAAAAAATAATGTATATTTGGATGGATGCCAAAATCTTCATATTTGAGTCTCCTCATTGAGTTTGTTTTACTATTCTCTGAAATACCAACAAAAGAAAACCAGTTAGTTTGTGCACGCAGAGGCAAGTTGATAAAATACAAGGAATACATACAGGAAGACATGACATATGAGAAATAAATACTATGCACGGACTTTAAAGGGGACATGAAAGCTAGCTTAATATCAATCTTCAAATACTATATTTAATAGTAAATGTTAACCAAGCCATAGTAGGAATACCTTTTAGCAACTCCATAATACCAAACATCCCTAAATGCCTAGCTAGGGACAGAGACAAGGGACTTTGTTTAATGTGTTTTCTTCCTAGCCCCCTTCTTAGTTAATCCATGCAGAGTAGCTGAGGAGTGGGGACCATTTCCATTTCAGCTATGACACACATGGTGGGAATGATGGGAAGAACAGGTTGCTTGCCTGTAACTGTGGTTCTTCAAGTGGTCATCTGTGCCTTCACACGATGGGTTTGTGCACCTGTGCAGAGCCTCAATGCAATGTTTCAGAGCTTAGTAGCTTGGTGGGAAAACCTGCCCCTTCCTGGGCACTGCACATGTCCAAGCCTGCCAAACTACTCCCTCTTCAGTTTCAAGTCCACAATGAGGGACCCAGAAGAGAGGGGAGGTAGGGTAGATTGTGTGAGGGCACAGATAACCACTCAAAGAACCACAGTTACAAGTAAGCAACCTGTTCTTTTTCATGGTCTTTCTGCCTCACACAATGGGTGATTATCAAGGAAGGTGGGCCTGGTCACTGAAGTATAGAAGAGAAGACAGCCCTTCTGAAACAGACATCCCTGAGAGCTCTGCAATCCAGCTGATAGTGTTTTATGAACAATGATGGCTGGGACCAGGTTGCGGCCCTGCACAAGTGCTGTAAAGAAGGCCTCAGAGGACAGCTGCAGAAGTCAAGATGGCTCTTGTGGACTGGGCCCAGAGTCCATCTGGCAGGAGAAGTGTCTAGTCTCAACCACCCACTTGGATATGTGTTGGAAGGAAACCTTTTCGCCCTTGAGTTGACCACCATAGCAGATGAAAAGGCTATTAGAACAGCCGTAAGATGTAGTTTTCTGCTTGTAAAAGGTGACAGCACGGAGGACACTCAAGGTATGGAGGGACCTTTCCAGCGGAATTGAAGGGTCTGGGTAGAAAGTCTGCAGGATTATGTCCTGGGTGAAATGGAATTTGGACACAACTCTGGGTTAAGAAGGAACTATCTGGATGGATAGTCTCTATGAAAGATCAGGAAGGGTTCATCCACTCAGAATGCAGCCAGCTCAAGGGAATGACGGGCTGAGGTAACTGCCACTAGGAAGATGGTCTTCAAGGTAAGGAGTCACTCATCCACTGTCACAACAAGTTTGAAGGGATGATGGAGAAGTTGCAAGAGGACCAAAGACAGAGACCACAGTGTGTATGGTGCAGGGATGGTGGGTAGAGATAAGCAAGGCCTTTGAGGAATTAGTTCACTATTGGATCAGCGAAGAAGGTTTCATTGGAGGCATGTGGAGGTTGATGAATGACTATAAAAGCCAGGTAAAGCTTTACAGATGAAAAAGCAAGTCCTTGTTCCTTAAGCAAGAGAAGGAAATGTAACACAGTTGACATGGAGACAGGCATAGAAAGCTCAGAGCAAGAGATTGCAAAATCAGAGAACTTCCACCATTTATACTGGTAAGATCTAGTAGTGGATGGTTTGCAGGATGCATACAGGACAGCTCAAAGGGCAGGTGAATCTAAGGGATTATCCTCCAAGCAGTGAGGCACAGATGGGGAATGTCTGGGTGAACGATTCTACCACTCGAGTGGGAGAGGAGTGTTTTTGTGTTGGGCAAGTAGCCCTGAGAGACTCTGAGAAGGAGGTCAAACCATGGCTGGTGGGGCAAATGGGGAGCAACTAGGATGGTATCTGAGTGGTCTATGGTCAGCTTGGTGATCACTTTGGAGAGAAGTGGAAATGGGGGAAGAGGTAGAGGAGGTGACCTGTCCATTTGAAGAAGAAGGTGTCTCTGAGGAGGCCTGAAGTGGTCTCCACCTTGGAGCAGAACTGTCCAAATTTGGCATTGTTCTCCAAGGCAAAAAGGTCGATCTCTGGGTTGCCCCAGCTGTTGATGATGAGACAGTAAGTCTATGGGGAGAGAGACCATTCATGATGGAGGTCTTTGGTCCTGCTGAGGCTGTCTGAAAGGGTGTTGCTGGATCCAGCCAGATGAATCGCCAGGAGATGAACTGACCAGCAGGCATGCCATTTCCATAGGAGGAGAGCAAGATCCAGAAGGGTACATGAGCACTGCCGACAACACTGTGGTGTGTTACATCAACTGTGGTGTTACATCAACTTACAAGTTGTTGGAGGCTATCTTGACCATCTTGCCTGTCAGGAGCTATCTGAATGACTTGAGAGCTTTTAGGACAGCAAGGAGTTCCAGTGCATTGATATGTAAAATTTTCTTGTTTGACCAGTGTCCCTGGCCAGAGACCCCTGCAGTGAGCCCCCTAGCCTGTCATAGAGGCATCTGTCATGATCATGACAGAGGGCAGAGAGGGTTTGAAGGGCATGCCACAGTGGAGGTTGTGTTAAGAAGTCCACCAGAGGAGAGCAGATCTGATGTGAGAAGGAACAGTTAACTATCTGAACTGATGGTGACATTGAGGGTTGAACTTGTTGATGAACCATCGTTGAAGGGGTCACAGTCTAAGCTGGGCAAGTGGTGTCAGCATTGTCATGGCGGCCATGAGACCAAGAAGGCACTGTATGTGATGAGCTATAGATCTCAGGTGAGAGATGAGGTGATGTACCACTCTTTGTAAACCGATGGTCTTGCTACAGAATGCTCTTCCGCAGCGGGAGTCCAGGACACACCAATGAAGTCTATCTGGCAAGATGGATGGAGAAAAGACTTTCAGTTGACTTTGAACCCAAGATGAGAGAGGAAAGAGAGAGTGATGTGTAAAGTCTGATAAAGTCTGGTTCTGCAGGACGCCACCAACAGCCAGTTGTCAAGATAGGGACAGATGACAATATCTTGGGTCCTTAGGTGAGCAACGACTACTGCCGCACATTTTTGAATACCCTCAGGGCTGTGGCAAGGCCAAAGTGTAAGACCCTATACTGAAAGATGCCATCACCAATCGAGAAATGGAGGTACTTCCTGTGGTGAAGTCTCATAGGAATGTGAAAGCACGTGTCCTTGAGGTCTATCAGTGCAAAGGAAAGGAAGAATAGTGGCCAGAGTGACCTTGAATTTGCAAGGACAAATATATTTGTTGACACCTCAAAGATCCAAAAGGGGGACAAGTCCACTGTCTTGTTTTGGTACTGTGAAGTAGTGGGAGAAGTAGCTGCTTCCTGCAGACTTGGGTGGAAATCTCCAGATTGCACCCTTGGTAAGTAAGGTGTAAATCTCCTCCAGTAGGGTTGAAGCTGGAGAGATGGATTGGAAGATGATGATGATGATGATGATGATGATTATTATTTCTATCCCGCCTCTCCACATGGATCGAGGCAGTGAACAACATGAAATACATTAAATATATTAAAAGACATTAAAAACATACCCAATCCTTCCCACCCACCAACCCATCTAAACCAACCCCTTAGAACACACAACTATTAACAGTCCATCAATTAACTATTAACAAATCAGCAAGACAATTGATGCCAAAAAGATGCCAAATGGTGGAGTATTTGAAAACTCGATGGCATAGCTGGAGTAGATTCTCATGAGGACCCAGGTGTCTGAGGTGATGGTCTGCCTGTGATAACAGGCAGAAAGGTTGGTGATGGCAAGACTGACATTGGAAGAGGGGCTGGTCGATAGAGTCCTGCGATAGAAGTCAAAAGCGCAACTTTGTAGAAGACAACTTCTTGGAGGATTGCTGGCACTGTTATTTGAAAGACGTGTGGGTAGATGAGGACTGTGTAGAGCCATTGCGAAATGGCCTGGCGGGAGATTCTGAGTGATAAGATGATGCTGAGGGCTGATGCCAGGAGGACCAGGAGTGACAAGGGTGTGGTAGGGATTGTTGGTGGATTCTCATCTTCTTCTCCAGTCTAGCTCTAGAAAGGTGTTCCATGGATTTGTCTGTGGAGAAGTGGAACAGACTTTGCCCATCAAATGGAAGATCTTCCATCTGTTTGTGAGTGTCCTAAGTGAGGCGAGCCGATCACAGCCAAGCAAAGTCCCTCAAGACTACAGAGCCTGCCATTATCCTGGCTGCACATTCAACTGAGTGATGTGTGGATTGAATTTGCTGGGTCACAAAGGCCTGTGCTTCCTGATGAAGATTAAGTGCAGCTGGTGCATCTTCATCAAGCAGGCATAGGATGAAAGATGACATACTGTCCCAAAGGAAATTCTGGTATATGGCCATACAGGCCTCCATGTTGGAAACCCTGGCCAAAAGGGCTGCAGCTGAGTAGAACTGCCTACCAACAATTTCCAAGCATTTTCCTTTTCTATCAGGAGGAGTGAAATGTGGTTTCTTTCCACCTTTAGTTTCTGTCACTTCAACATTGATGGAGTTTGGAGTGGGATGGGTGAATAGATAAGCCACATCCATTTGGTATATTCTATAAACCTGTTCCAGTCAGCATGGGGTTGGAGGTAGGGAAGAAGGCTGTGCCCAGGGCTGCTTTATAAACTTCTGGAGTGTGGGTAGAAAAGAGATAGTTGCCAGTGCAGGAGTACAGCTATCCATTATCTGAAAATCTGGGTCTGCCACTGGTACCTGAGAAGCAGAGACATCAAGACAAATGGCCTCTGCCATATGTATAATGATGTCCACAAATCCTCAGGAGGAGGGTCTGTCTCTGGGATGAGAACTGCAGTGGGAAGAGAAACTGTAGCTGGTTGGTCTGTCCCCTCTGATGATGCAGAAGAGTCATTTATCTCTGAGTCTTAAGATGAGGCCTGAGGCAAAAGAGATCCGTAGCAAGGAGGTTGAGGTCAATGAGACAGTACCAGTGGTGGATGGTGGATGACAGGTGTTAAGGCAGTAATAACAGACGTTGCAGTTGAAAAGGTGGTCATTGTTATTGGTGGAGGTGACAGTGGCGGGCAAGAGTCCGTGGCTGTCATGCATTGAGGAGGAGATATTGGTTGGTGTTGGCGGGACTGTATCATTGGAGGGACAGGTGGAGGTCGTAGAGAGATGTCTCCTGTGTGGGACTGGTTGCATTCCGATAATCAGGATTGGGATCGATGAAAATGGGAGGAACTATCTCAGGACTGATGAGAAGGCAGTCGGTACCAACGCAGATACCAAGGTTGAGATCGGGAGTGAAAGTGGCTAGGATACTGGGAATGAGATTGACAACAGGACCAAGATCAAGAGCAGTGCTGGTGTTGAGGAGCATCCTGATGGTGAGGGGAAACCGGTGGTGAATAGAGGTGTTGAAATTCAGGAATGTCACCACAGTAAAAAGGCTCATGGTACCTGTCTCTGTAAGAAGGCGAGAACAATGGGTAAGAACTGGGATATTCCTTCCAAGTGTACTCCTGTTGGTATCGATTGATGTACAATGCTGAGGTGAACGCAGAATCCTCATGGATGCCATGGGCTCTATGACCAAGCGAACAGGTACGCAGAAAGGTGATCTGTCCCAGGTATGCCAAAATCAGTAACAATCCTGGGACTGAACCTGAAATACAGAGACCTGTTCCAAGGGAGGAGTCAGTAATGGGGGAAAAGGTCATCTCATTCCAGCACATCACCCAGCACATCCTGGGTGTAGTTTCCCCAAAAAGAAGAACAGAGTGCGCTTGTCCTCCTTCTTCTTCTTGGGGAGTTGGGATGAGTCCTGAGAGCCATGAAGTTTCTTCTTGGAGGATTTGGGCCTCTCACCTGATGGCTTGTCTATCTGAAGATGTTTGCAGCAAAGAGACTGGAGATGAGACTGCTGCAGTTGACAGCAACAGAAGAGCTGATGGAGATGATACGGGTGCGTAGAAGGAGTCGAAGAAGTTGATATTGTGGTAAACTATACCAATGTCAGTACCATAGATGGTATTCTGGTCGGCAGTGAGAATCCTGTTGAGGTTGAGATCAATGTTGAGGTTGGGACCGATGTAAGAGGTACAGCCATTGACACTGAAGCTGAGGTTGATGCTGACATGGTCAGTACCATGCATGCTCAAGGTCCAGGAAGGTACGTAGGAAAGGACGGGGTTTCTTGCCAAGTTACCAAGCTCTGAAATATTCAACTGAGGCTCTGTGCAAGCAAACAACCCATTGTGTGAGGCACAGAGATTCATTTGTGAGGCACAGAGACCACAAATAAGAAAGAAAAATTGCCCTCCTACTCCTCAGATGACTATAGAAGAGGGAACTGCAATTTCATCTCCATCATGTTAAAACCTGTCTACTATGTACACCATTAGAGGGATAAAACAGGAGCCAGGAGAGGTAGGGAAATCTTCTACCAACAGCTGGCAAATCCTTTGGGGTACATCCAAGCCACAAGTGAGAAGGGCTTTCACAATTATTTTAGTGTACATGAGATAAAATAAGAAATACAGCTATTTCAAATATTTCAAATATTAAATATTTTAGCTGGTACATATCACAAATCAAACATTCAACAGCCACAAACATAAACCATGAAATAGCCTTTAATGATGCTAGTGCAAGTAACTACTTATATGACTCAAATTACATATAATTACATTTAACTGTCAAAAGCAGCTTTTAAAGGAAATGCACCCATTCTTTGACATCTAAGCTTCTCACTTTGCCACACACCTCCTCCATATTGTGATAATCATAGTTGCTACCATCATCGTGACAACTTTGTTTTATCTATATTCTGCCCTTTCCCAAGAATTGAAGGTCAAAGAGATTTGCAAAAATTAAAACAGAAAAAATTGCGTACAAGCAAAAGCATTAAAAAGTAACTGTTAAGAAATAACCAAACTATCTATAGAATTAAAAACAATATAAAACCTATATCTACTGAAAGGCAAGCAATAAAAACAAGACAGCACACTACTGAAATCCCTTTTCTTCTAAACAGTCTAAAAAAGAAAATCTGACCTGCTTTCTGGAATAAAGCCTTCACTTGCTGGCAGAAGGACAACCAGAAATGAATCTGCCTAACCTACACAGGAAGGGTGTTCCAGAGCCTGAAAGGCATGTCAGCATTGGAGCATGTTCCTTCTATACCAACGGCACAGAAATTTCAGGTCTGTTTCATTTGGCTAGCAAAGGACTCCATATAGCAGTCGTTCTCAACCTTCCTAATGCCGCGACCCTTTAATACAGTTCCTCATGTTGTGGTGACCCCCAACCATAACATTATTTATTTATTATTTATAATGCCTCCCCACCGGCAAAGCCTGCCTTGCTGGCCAGGAACGGGGGGGCGGGCAGGGAGGGAAAGAGGAGCCGCACGTCTCCCCTGGGAAAAAACTCCGAGAACTCCCCCCCCCGGGCTCTGCTTCTGCTTCGCTCTCATTTCCGCTGGGGGGGCAGTGTGGAAAAGTTTCCAGAGTGTCGACCCTGGCCGGGGGGAGGAATCCCAGCACCTTTGTCTTTTGCGCCAGGCGCAGCTCGCCCCCCGGAAAAGCGCCGCTTTGCGGCCCCCCAGCCCTTCTACAGCGCCCCCCTCCGTGGGGAGTGCGGCAGGGGCCGTGGCGAGGAGGAGGTCTGGCCCCCATGCTGCCACCGCCCCCCCCAAGCTGGCCTGTCAGACGGGAGATTCTCCCGGTAGCGAAGAAGGGGAGTGATTTCAGTCCCTTCTGAACAGGGGGCAGGAGGACGTGAGCACATGGCTCATGCTTGCGCACCAGCACTCCTGCTGTGGTGACGTTGTGGCCGCATCCGCTCCCGCCAAAGGGGGCAGGAGGACACGAGCACGTGGCTTGTGCTTGCGCACCACCACTCCTGGGCCTTCTCCTCATATTACCTTATCGCAGAGGTGGGGAGTGCTGTTCACGCAAGCAGGTTCTTGTGCGAGGCGCTCTCTTCGCTGTTCCTTCGTCCCGCAGCTGGCTTCCTGATCACGCAACCACCCTGCCCCTTCCTCCCCCAGTGCAGCCTACAGCTCCCAGGCTGCACTGCGGAAGGAAGGGGCGGGGCGGTCGTGCGACCAGGAAGCCAGCTGCGGGACAAAGTAGCAGCGAAGAGAGTGCCTCGCACAAGAACCTGCTTGCGTGAACGGCACCCCCACCTCCGCAATAAGGTAACATGCGGAAAAGGCCCAGGAGTGGTGGTGTGCAAGCACGAGCCGCGTGCTCACGCCCTCCTGCCTCCTTTGGCAGGAGCGTATGCACCTGCACGCACTCCCGCCAAAGGGGGTAGGAGGACGCGAGTGCGTGACTCACACTTGCACACCACCACCGAGGAGGGAATGGAGCCTAAGACCAAGCAGAAATATGTATTTTCCAATGGTCTTAGGCGACCCCTGTGAAAAGGTTGTTCGACCCCCAAAGGGGTCACGACCCACAGGTTGAGAACTGCTGCCATATAGGAAAAACTACCGGAAAATAATGCAGGAAGAAACACACTGAAGAGGGCAAGAGGGATGAAAATTAAGGAGATGCAAAGAAGTAAGAGAGCTGCAAGAATGAAATTAGCAACAGCAGGCTACGATGAGATTAAGGGACTACTTGCAAAGTTGATTTATGAGTACTCTAAGAATGCTTTACTAAATTTCCTAGTATTTCAATGAAGCAAAAAACCCAGGTATTTCACCATAGGTGTATTAAAATAATTAAGCAAATAAAATGCCCAAGCACTAAGAATTATTCATCTGGCAAAAGCAAAATATTTTAAATCGTTCAGTCTTCAAATCACATACTCATTATATTTTGCAAATATTTACATTTACATAGTAGTAAGACTGCTCAAATGCTTACATTAGTGATACTATGAGGTAACATGTAGTACTCTCAAAAATGCAAATATAAAAGACTAAATCCTCTTACAAGTTAGTATTTACTGTCTGGATACCAATGCACTGTATATATTACAAGTTTTCACAAAGGTTAAGACAGAAAGAACTCTTCATGTGTAAAAAATTAAGACAATAAGATAACAGTCTTTAAACACGTATTCAAAGAAAAAATTAAGTGGCATACTGGAGGCCTGCCAGGACGACCACGTTTTCTTTTCCCCTTCAGTTCAGTTTCTTCCAATTCACTACCAGCATCTGAATGTGCAGTAGTTTCATTTGTAGAGTCCCTGAAGGAAAATACCAGTTAAAAATGAATTAGTAACCAAAACTGAGGAAGCAAAAGCACTGAGTAAACATTTGATAGTAATACAAGCACTGTATTTTAAGCAAACTAAGGAGTTACTCCACTTATTCTTTTGTGCAAGCTCTTATACAAATATAGCTTCTGGTCTACAGTAAACCAGGATGAGCAACAGGAAAACTGAAACACAGACAGGAAGGACTGACTAAGAAGAAATAGGCAACTTGATCAAATTCCACGTTTTTGACATAG
>CAOLHI010001560.1:0-250000 GCA_948474755.1 Ctenosaura bakeri | reverse complement strand
CTACCCCTATACCTCCTCCAACCCACAATATTGTTTCCCACATTCAGGATCTGTCCGTACGTAGAGCAGTGCGTCCCTGGTAGCAACTGCAGTAGGGCCTAGTCCCAATCTTCTTTCCTCTGCAGATGAGGATCTGGCCATGCACCAGGTGTTCAGCTTCCCAGAATGTGAACACAGCAAGGCCTAGTCCCCGTCTTCCTTACCGCTTTCTGGTGATCTTCATCTTCAAGGGTTGCCCTATGATTGGGGCGGCAGTCCAGTCACTATGGGCCCTTTTTATCCTAGTGTAATGCACCCAAGGCCTCTACCCTGCTACCTTCACTGTGGAGGGAATTGTCAGTATAACCTAGTAAGGCCCCCCTCCACCCGGGGCTGAGTAGCTCTCCTTTCCAATCCTTCACCCATACTTCATCTCCTGGTTGGAAGGGATGTGCCTGTAGGAAGGGAAGACGCTGCTCTAACGTGTACTCCCTCATTTTACTCAGGGCTTTCCCTAAGGCGCTAACCTCCTCCTGTAAGGCCATATTCCCCAATTCCTTTGTATTTCCCCTCAGCCCACTCAAAATAGTAGGGGGTCGTCCATACATCAACTCAAAAGGGGACAGCCCTGTGGTTCGATGTGGTGTGCACCTTATCCTGAAATGGGCTATGGGTAGAGCATCCAGCCACTTCAACCTCGTTTCTTGGCACAATTTGGACAACTGTGTCTTTAGGGTTCGATTCATCCTTTCCACCTTCCCTGAACTCTGGGGTCGGTAAGCAAAGTGTAGCTTCCAGGTGATTTCCAGAGCGGTGGTTAAGTCTTGGTTGATCTTGTGGACAAACGCGGGTCCATTATCTGAGCCTATATGATGTGGTAATCTGTGTCGGGGAACGATACCTCAGAACAGGACTCGTATGACCTCCCGCGTTTTCTCAGTGCGGGTGGGGTAAGCTTCCACCCATCCAGTGTAAGTACAAAGACTAGGAGGTAGCGATAGGCTCTGGCTCGGGGCAATTCAGTGAAATCTACTACCAGTGACTCGAAGGGGCTGTTTCCTTGATACTGTTGTCCTTCCTCTATCTTGGGTCCCTGTTGGGGATTACTTTTGGTGCACAACTGACACCGTGAGGAGGCCAAGGCAGCAAATCCATGTATCCCATTAAGATAGACTTTCCTTTTCCAGCAGCTGCCTGTGCATGATGGACATCTCCTGCTCCAGGCTGTTGACCAGGCTGGCCTTCCTCTCAGATTCCTGGAGGCACTATGACATTTGCTCCTTCCAGCTCTCCTCGGACTTGCCCTTCTCCTGGGCCGAGACACACAGAGAAGCCAGCTCCTTCTCAGCTCTCAACACAGTCTCTCTGCTTTGGGCCAGTTGCTCTCCCTTCTCAAGGAGGTCCCTCTTCAGTTTCTCCACAGCAGCCTCCTGCGTGGACCTGGAAGCCTCCAGCAGCTTCTAAAGCTCAGAGGCCCGCTGCTTGTGCTGTACCACCTCCTGCTTTACAGCTTCAATCTCTGTTTGCCGCTCTTGCCCCGAGGCGGCCACGGCCTTCTCCAGTTTGGCAAGGGTGCTCTGGTGCTCCTTGCACTGCCACTCCAGCTTCCCCATCTGGCCGCGCAGTGCCTCACACTCCTTCAGCTGTTTCTCATAGAGCTCCCGGCTGGAAGCACATTCTCGTTCCTGAAGGCGCTTCTCCTCCTCCAGGTTTTTCAGGGAGAGGTCTTTGGAGTGCACCAGGGACTTGTTACTCTTCAGCTCTGCTTCCCGGGTCCTGGCCACCTCCAGGAAGCCCTGCAGCTCGTTCTGCATTTTGGCTTCCCTCTCCTTCAGTGCGTCCACGGACGCCAGCTCCCCTTTCAGCTTGCTGATGGTCTTCTGCAGGTCCCTCAGCTCCTCGCTGTGAGAGACGTTCTTCAGGCACAGTTCTTCCAGCTCCCTCTCTTTCTCCCTAACTAGCTCCTGGGCTCTGACCACCTCTTCCTGGAGGCCAGAGAACTCCATGTGGTGCTCATTGGTGAGGTTCTGCAGCCGGACCTCCAGCGCTGCCTTGCCAGCCTTTTCTGTGGCTAGCTCTGTCCTGGCTCACTCCTCCTCCCCTGCTAGCTGCTTCGCTTCGTCACGCAGAGCTAGCTCCCGTTTCTGCTGCTGCGTGGCCTCCTCTAACTTGCTCTCCAGCGACTTCACCTGCGTAGAGAGCTGCTTCACCTCGTGCTCCTTCTCCTTCAGGGAAGACCTGATACTGGAGAGGCTCAACTGGACTTTATGGCTGTGCTCACCCAGTTGCGTCACTCTTGCCTCCAGCTCTGCTCTCTTGAGTTTCTCCTCGGTCAGGTCTCTGGTGGCAGCTTCGAGGGCCTGCACAGCTTCACGCCCATCCTTTTTCGCTTTTTCTGCATTCTGGGCCACTTCTTGGTGAACAGCCACCATCTCCTCCTGCAAAGAGGCAATCTCAGCTCTGAGTTTCTCCTTGGCACCCTCCACCACTTTGGCCTGGGAATGTGCAAGAGACAAACTGGCCTGAAGCTCAGCCAGAGTTTCTTGGTGTTTGGTGCTCAGGTGCCTCGTCTGCATTTCTGCTTCTGACACATTCGCTTGCTCAACCTGCAATTTCTGCAGGAGCTGCTCCCGATCCCTGCTTAGGGCTTGGACTTTCTCTTCCAGCCTCCCGCACTCACCTGTCTCCCCTCTGGCAGCAGAGGACAATTCTGCCAGCTGCTGCTGAAGCTCCTGGACTTTGGTCCCGGATTCTTCCCCCAGCTGCTGCACCTGACCTTCCAGCGCCAGTCTCTTGGCCTTCTCCTCATCCATCTCCTGCCCCTTCCTCTTCCCCACTCAGAGTTGCCCTTCTGAGTGCTCAATGCAGCTGCCAACAACTCCATCTTCTTATGCATTCGCCTGTAGCCTCCTTCTTGCTCGTCGCCGCTGCTGCCAGCGCCGCTCCAGCCTTGCCCTCCTGTCACTTCTTATTGAGTCTGAAGGAGCCCGAGGCGCCCGTGCCCTTCGTCTGCACCAGCATGCCTTTGCTCACCAGGCTCTTGAAGCTTCATGCAGCTGTTGTTCTTCTCCATGTCATAGCCGGCCGCCGCCAGCGCCCTCTTCAGGGCGGCCAACAACACCCCGCTGCGCTCCTTGGATGCCGCCACCACCACCTTAGTCAGCAGCTTCATCACGCTCCTTGTGGAGCTTCGAGCCATCGCCATCGGGGGGGCCATGCCGCCTGCCCGCCGCCTTGCTCAGCCCCAGCCGCATCCTGTCAGCCACCCGCCTGCTGCCGCCGCTGCTCCGACTTCGGCTCCGCTGGCTGCTGCGGCTCCCTCCGCATCAGACATCGCTGGCGATCTGCCACCGCCATCCCCCCACCGCTTACTTGGCCTTCTTGGCGGGTGCCTTGGCTGCAGGGGCCACCGCTGTAGCCATCGTCGTCTCTCCTCCTCTGGGAAGCCTTTTCCCTTCACAACGTCGCATGCCCGCAGTCGGCACAGTCCCTGCCGGTCTCGCTCCCTCCTCTTCCTCTCTTCTCACCCACCACACACGCAGAAGCTGGCTGTGGCTCCCACTCCTCGGCGCTGCTGCCCCCCAGTCCGTCTCCGCGGTGGGGAGGTAGGCCAGCAGGCTTGGCTACTGTTTCCCAAAGAGTCGCCGCTGGAGCTTTGGGAGCCGTCTCGGACACGGTGCCTGCTGGCTATCCTGTCTAAGTGGAGCCACTACCTCCTCTTCATCCCCTTCCTCTTCGTCCTGGGCCTCACAAAGGGGCTTCTCTTGTATTCTTTTAATTTCCTTGGTCTTTATCTTTGGCCCAATTCTGAGATCATAGGCATCAGATGGACTAAGGGGGGTGGATCCCCCTTTCAGGTCTGACAAGTCTGGATATAAAGCAGGGGATGATGGCAGCAATGGTACTTTTTCTGGGTTTTTTTCCTTCATCAGCACCATAACTTTACTGCATTGTTCCTTACATTTTGCAAGCCGGGGGGGGGATTTGGTTACTACTGTGTCCCATGCATCTATATACGGGTACTGGTCTGGGTGTCCAGGGCTCCCCACCACCACTGCATACACAGCCCCGCCTTGAATGACAGCCATTCTACCTCACACAAGCTTCACAATCTGTGATAATGGGGCTTCCCATTATCTAGACTTGGCTGAAGGGGAATACTTCCCTCTTCAGGTAAACCAAGGGTTAATGAGGTGTTGGGGTTAGGTTACACTTTTTATTGTGGGCCAGCCTCACAGGTCACAGGGAGAGAATTGCCCAATCAAAGGAAAGAAGTGAGCATCTTCAAGATGCTTTGAGATGCTTCGATGGAGAAGTTATAAAAATCCTTGGGAGAGAAACAACAACAAAAAACCTCCTGGAGATAAAATTTTTGCCAGTCGCAGGCTGCTCCAAAGAGTACCTATTGCCAGATACCCAAAGAGAAGAAAAGCCCTTCTCTCCCCCTCCCTGCTGCAAGGAGGATGAGAAAGGGGAAAAACCTCAAAAGCTGGTTTAGACAAACAATGCCACTTCAAGCACTCCCCCCTCCTCCTCCTTGCTGGACACAAAGGGACAGAGAGAGTGAGAACCGAGAAGCCTGCCTTCTGTAATTTAATGCTTAACTCTCCCATCTAAACCCTTTCTTGAAGTTTTTCAACATACATTGGAGCGGTGTTTGTCGGTCACCGCCCCCACCCATTTTCCTCCCCATTGGTAACAACACACAGTAGGTTGGGGGGGTTGGACTGTGGGTAAGGTGTCCCAACAGTCCAACACAACAGGGTTTAGACAGTCACACACACGCACCAACTCAGGCACCCGGACTCTCAACGGTATTCACTAGGAACTGCGGTGCCAGTCACACGTTCTTTCACCCAAACAACATGGCCACCCTCTTTTCCCATTCTCCTAAGGAATCCTGTGGTTTCAGTAGCCCCCTCTGGGGCCACTCTACTAGGGCAGGTCCTAAGGGGGTGATCAAGCCCCTCTTCTCCCCTTTTCACACATTTTGTGGGGAGGCACATACCTAAGGCCGTGTCTATGTTGAATTTCCAAACCGTCCTGGGTTCCCAAGCTGGCAAACCGATCCCTTGGTCCGGTGCCCTCACGAGGAGGACTGTCTGACTAAGCGTCAGGGGTGCCCAAGGTCCCTGTCGGTGGGGCATGGATACCAGGGAGGCGGTGGCCGCTTAAGTGGGCAAAAGGTCCCTCAGATCCCGGATAATGAGCCCCCAGAAAATGTTGCAGAAAAATAGAGATCGAGACCCAAGGAGTGGAAATTCAAAGTTTATTCAGCCAGCTGGGCCTCGGTGGAATCGCTTCCAAAGACTGAGCGCCCCCCTCATCAATTCACAACGCTTTATAAAATTTTTGCACAGTGTTATCTTTAGTACAGTGTCATCATGTTCACATAAGGCGCCAGATGTGTTGTGCAAATCTGATTGGTTACTCTACGTAATACAATAGACCATTTTGTGGCTGTGCATTCTTTAATGTTGCAAGTAGAACTTCTACTCTACTTTGTTTCTTTTTCCCTATTCCTCCTCAATACCAGATGCATAACTGTGTAATACAGATGGACTTTAGGAAGAAATCATAGATATTCAGTGTTTCACAGATTTCTGAAGACAGCACATTACTAATGAAGGATATCTATCTCCACAGTGTTTAGTGTTTAAAATAATTTGGTGATTACTTGGACACACTAATAAAAAGTGCACTTTTAAGCACTTTTATTTTTCCCATCTCACTTCATCTTTTTGGATGAAGGATCACCAAACAGCTATGAAACGATTCAACATTTTTCTTCATCAAATCAAAACAGAGTATCACAAGCAGAGATGAAGAGAGACAAGCCATAATACTGAGAACCAAACAACATTAATATAGGGAAGACAAACACACCCAAAGAGTAATCAGGCTATTTTGCCAGCGAAAATCACTTCACAATTACTAAATGAGACACCAAGCATGAAAGTCTCTCCCGTCACTCAAAGAATAATGCTGTATTTGACTTTCAATATAAATCCCAAAGTCTCAGAAGAAAACATCCAACTGGACCACACACTTTAGAGTAGTAGTGGACAACTTTGGCAGATGCACTGAGACCCTCTGGAGGCCACACAGATCACCAAAATGGGGGGCGGGGGGACAGAAATGGTTGGTAGTCTACTTTTAGTTTTGATTTTTTCTAGGAATATTAAACAGTGTCGGGGGAGCTTCCAGAAGGGGCAATTCGCCCCTCCCATCCAGAAAATAAGCTGTCCAGGGGAGTCTGGGGCTACAAACACACCTTTGCAGGACATATGTGACCCTGGGGCCACCTTTTTGCTCATCCCTGCTTTAGAGAAAGAACATTTTCATACAGTTTCAACTTTAGAATGAAGATATTTAACACCTTGGAAAATGCATAAAATCGCTAGACAAGTGTGAGACATGTTGATATTCAGAGTCATCTGAAGAAGAATGTATCCACATGTAAATGAAATATAAATGAACTAGAAATTCTGGAAGATGTTAGCTAATAAAAAGAAGGCACAGCTAAAATTATGTTAAGCCTCTCGGTTTGTCCTTTTGCTTATATTAAACAGGTGGACAAATAGCAAGACATACTATCAGTATAATGCTAATATGTCTGATAGTTTCAAGAATACTTTTCAAATGCAAAAGCTGGACCCACTAAGATACTACTAAAATAAAGAATTAATTAAAATCATGTTTTTTTAAAAAAAAACTGCTTTTAAAGAAGAATATGTAGTTCAGCAATCAAGTGTGTAACTGCATAATACTTACTGAAGTGAATATATCATGGATTTATGCATTATAATTTCTCTGTTAAATGATAAATAGTTTCAGTGTTGCATCTCTATACTGTTTTATACAAAAGACCCAGATTTCATAGTGTCTAATTCTGCCATAAAATGAAGAAGTCTCTCAGGCATGAAAGAAATTCCAAAGAGAGTATTCCAGAAAGTCACATTGTTAACAATGCCATTTTCTTGTAGACATACTGTGTACAGTTAAAAAGCAAGGTGTGTGTTAGAATTTTTTAATAGACATGGCAATTTTTCCCCACAAAACCTGTCAGTGTTAGCCATCTAAGAGTACCTCTCAATGAAAGACGGCATGCTTAGAAGGAAGAGGTTTCAGGAATCTTGTACATCTATATTAACTTAAATAGTATTTGTTGGGTATGGGACACTATCTAGAACAGAGGTTGGTGGGCATGGCAAGCAGAGGTGCCAGTTTTCATCCACTATACTGGTGATAGATTGTAATTGCAAATCATTTCCAGATCTGATATCTGGGTTTAGTGGCAGGACTGTGGGGCTTAGGCAGATTACTAGTATGTGTGTATGTGTAAGAAGAACAAAATATGCTGATTCTGGAAGCTTCTAGGAGTGGCATGTATGTAGCTTGGGTGAACGTTCCAGGCAGAGAGCAGGGTCCAGGACTGTGACGTTGCTGGAAATAGCTAGCAGTACAAAAAGGCTCTCAACAGGCCATTTGCATCTGATAGAATACAGGATTCTCAGCCCTGGCCTAGAACAATCAGCTGGTGACAGAGAATTAATGTTGAAAGTAGCCTAATTCAGTAGTTAATTCAGAATTTTCAAAATTAAGTTACTATGAACAATGATACTAGGCCTTTGCATAACTAGTTTAAGGACACGAGCTCAAGTGCCTCACAATTAATAGTATATAGTCATTCTGCATATTTTCTGTTCAGAGGTACTGAAATCTGATCTCCCCAATAATAAATTTAATTTACAAAATAGTGAAAAGGCAATTTGCTATATGCTTATTTGTACCAAGCCAAAATTCTTCTCCTATATTTACAGCTACTGTATAAACACTTCATGCTTGATGTCATTAAAACTCTAATTAAAGCTAAATCAGGAATACAGCATGTTAGGAACAAAGTCCCAAGGAGATAATTCTATAACAATTTACATCGTCTCAGTTCTGCTAAACTAGGTCAAAGCTAAATGTGAAAGGAGTGTAGTTAATATACAGTTATAAACTGGGAAGGGTTTCACTGTAGCTAAGCACACATTTCCACACATTTACTTACTACCACACTCTCAAGGTTAGCGTGCAACTGCCTTCTTTCAAGTTCAGCTTTCCCTGCCTAAGGAGCTGTTAGAGGCAAATTAAGCTTTTCAAGCTTCAAACACAAAGGGAGCAAATCCAAGCTTGTAACCAAGTATAGTAGGGGACAAAACCTGCAACTGATTCAACTACAAACACACACATCTGGATTGCTTTCTGGCTAAGTAGAGCCAATTAGACATTTCTAGAGCTAAGCAAGTGTTTTGGGAAGAAATTGTGTTCCAACATATATGGCTTTCCCCTCAGTTCTGAGTAAGCCACAACACTAAAACTAAAGCAGAAACATGGAATAGAAATTTTCCTGAAATGGAAAATTTCTGAGGCTATATTTTTTTCACAGAAAGTTTTCCACATCATATATAGGCATACCTCAGTTAACAAAGCCCCTGAGAAAGAAGCTCCTTTCTAAAAAGTCTTTTTACATATATCCAGCTACCCTTTTCCTCTGTCCTCTGCTTAGCTGGAAATATTTTAGTAGGGTTGGCACTGGAAGGATGTTGAAGAAGAGCTAGAGAAAGGATTGCAGCAGCATGTATGTCTACAGTAAACAATGCAATAAAGCATGAGCTGAGAAAGAGTTTCTTCTCTACCTAATCCTACTGTAGCTGTGTGCGCCACGCAAGTAAACAGCAGCTGCCACCTAAATGCCATGCTAAGCATGTGTGAAAGCAAAACACAGAGAAAAGGGGAGAGCAAACAAGCCTGCCTCACCAACTATTCCCAGTTTAAAAAACTATAGTTTGCCCATCAAAACAAAAATCCTAAGGTAAAAAAAGTGAAGGCCGGTGAAAGACATCATCCCTGGAAGAATTCTGGAAGAAACTGCCATGTAATCTCTAGAAGGTTCAACATGCTGTTATTTATTTATGCAAGGCTTACCTGACCTGATTGTTTCATATCACTTGCGCACATTATTAATTTTGGATAAAAAGTCTGATGAAACACACTGAGCTGCCCATCTTTTTTGTGATGTAGGAACCTCTTCCTCTTCTTTACATGTTATTTCTGCCTCTGGTACAACATTTTCTATTAAAGGGCAGTGCCCAAGAACATATCAACTTTGTTAAGTGAGGTATTCCTGTATACATCCATGTTTATCCATGGTTATCTGTGCTATCACAAACAATCATGTTAGAAGGGTTAAACAGAGCATATGAACTTCTAGTTATTCTCCTAAGGAGGCAAGCCCTAGCACTCATAATTTGGCAAACTCTAGTGTTCAGAGGAACACACAAATAAATGAACACACTATTAAACTTCGTTCTATTTCACAAAATCTCTTGCATCTCAATCAGTCACAAGTACCAAGAATCAAGACAAATGTTAAACAAATTGATGCGGACATGTAGTTTGACAATCTGGCAAAGAGTCTGGAAGATAAAAAGTCAGCATTCTTTTAACATCTAAGAAATGCAAAGCAGTCTCTTTTGGAGTTGAGGGAGCAGGCTGAAAAATCAAAGGATGATGTCATACAAAAGGTGAAAGGAAGAAACTATCTTTCAGAAGAATATCTCTTACAAGAGCAAACTTATAGTTATGAAACTGCAGGAACGGTATATCACAGCAAAAAGCACTCATCTCTTGCATATCTTACTGAAGTGACTACTACTGAGAAAACTCTCAAGACTGACAAAAACTCAGGTCATAAGTGACCATGAATTTAAGAGGCTTACTCAGCAACAAAGAAAAAAAGGGGGGAACCTTTTCAAATAGATATTATGGAACCCCTTCAATATGGACTTACTTAAGAAGGGACACACCAAAAGGTACCCATGGAAACGTTGGAATCAGAGGAAACAACTGCCATGCATATTTAGATAAGCACAAGTGCTCCCTTAACATGTTGGTCTTCCAGAAAAATAAGGAATTTCTTCCGCTTGGCTAAATATCATTTATCTTCAATCACCACCATCATCATATTCATTTGTAGTCAACTAACCACTAAATATATGGTTTAGGTATAGATGGATTCATGGTAGCCTTTTTGACTGGCATTTCTTTTAAGGCCTACTCATAATTCAAGGATACTTTCTCATTTGGAGGGAGGCCTATCAGTTTTTCCTGCGGATTCAACTCTTTACTGAAATACAGGAGCAGCCAGCATTGAGCACATCCTGAGATGTGCAAAAAAGACTACTGCAGTGGTGAATATCATTGTTAATCCTAGCAGGATTTAGATCAAACAAGTTGAGATTCAATGGGTGTGACAAATGCAGCATGCTGCTGATATTCATTGAGAATTTGGTGCATGGGAAGGAAAGTTTTGTCTGAAGGGAGTCAAGAGAGGCTCTTATGAAATAGATCCTCTAGGGAGGAGAGAGGTTCAATTTCTTGTTATTTTTGAGTGGACCTGGATATGACAGTAGGAACAGGTTACAATGGAAGCTTGTACACAGCTGTTATTCTGACTCTGAACTGGTACCCTCTCATCTAGTCCAGCACAAATTATAGAAAATAGCAATATGAAGTCTTGTGCCAACACAGTGATCTCTGAATATGTTGACTGGATACCAAATACCAACATTTGCCGCAACAGGGGTAACTTTCACAAGTGGGAGCTAATGGACTGGGAGTTAACTCTCTGAGGTTTCTACAGCCAAGAAAGGTAAAACTCTTTCATTCCAATTACAACTGTCAAGTTCTACCTATGCAGAGCCTAAAGGTTTTTCCAGATGCAACAGCACAGAGACTCCTTGGGACATTCAGTGCTTTCTGCCTAAGAAAGGGGCAGTTAGCATTGTATGGGATAAGGTTTGGCTAGATCTCAATGGAAATTACTTTGCTGCTGCTGATAATGGATTTAAAATTTTATTGCCTATGTTTTAGTGCCCCATGTCCTTGGTCCTTTATATGGCCAAAAAGAGGAGTGGTCTCTGCAGTGTCTCTTTAATCTGAGCTCAGTTACACACGCCACAACCAGTGACACATTCATTGTGATAAACCTGGAAATGCCTTCCCCCATATCCACAAGGGTTGTGGGTTTAGGAGAAGAAGAAGGAAGATATAAGTGTTGAGAGGGAGCCGGGGGTGGTAAATATATGGAAGGATGCTGCTTCTCCAGAGAGGGAGACTAAAAGCAGACCTGATCTGTCATAGCTCCTGGCTGGCCCAGATTTCCACATTTTGACAAAGGGAGCAGGCTAGTAAACATCTTTCTCAAACATACAATAGGCTTACACACACTTTATTTAATGTCTTAAGTTCCTCAAAAACCAACTTAACATTCAAGCAGAACTGTCTGAGATAACTGGAGAAAGGATTAGTACACACACGTCTGAATACTAAAAAACCTTTCTACTGGATGTATTATTTGTAAACATTTCAACATAATCCTTCTCATGGACACAAGAGCACATTTTCCACACTCTAGACCTGACATTCAGACTAGCTAAACAGCTAAAAAAACATGTTTTGACAAAGCTGTCCAACAGTCTTTTCAGGCCTTGAAAAATAAAACTATTCACAGGATCAGCACAGAGCAGATTGGGGAAAACATTTTATGTATAGGATGCAGTGCTTTGCAGTCACTGAAAATCACAATCTGGAAGTTGCATATACTGAGGATCCACTGTACACTTTATTCCTGGGTTGGTTGGGATATATTCTGCATATTTATATTTTGCTATTGAATACAATGACAAACTAATCAAGCAATGATGGGGGCAACCTTAAGCTTCTGTCCATTAAGGAGTTAGCACTAACCATCTACTTAATCTTGTCAAGTATGGCAATGGGTTTTAGTACTGGAGCAGGATTCTAGGAGACCAGGATTTGAGTTGCTACTTGGTCATGGAAACCCACTGAGTGGGTCTTGGACAAGTCACACTCTTAGCTTCAGAGGAAGGCAATAGCAAACCATCCCTGAAAAAATCTTGCCAAGGAAACCTTGTGGCAGGCTTCCCCTAGGGTCACCTTAAGTCAGGAACAACTAGAAGATAAAGAACAAGAAATTAAGCTGTGACGAGCCCGGGGGGTGGCTACCAGAGCAGCCCTAGAAATAGGTGATTGTATAATGAGATTGGCTCTGAGCAAAACCCAGCCCTAGTAAGAGGGAGAATTTGTGGGTAAGACAGCAGAAAGCATATATACATGGGGCATGAATTGGATTCTAGTTTCCTTCAGTGAGATTCTTTGAAAGAACTTTTAAGTCAGAGCTGTCAGTCAACCAAAGGGGGTTGCCTGGAAAAAGGGCTGTCTTCTCAGTGGCCTAGTGTGGGGCAGAGAAGAAACCAAATCACTTCTGTGTGGGTCAGAAAGTGGGACCCTGAGTGAGTGTAAGCACTGTTCTTGAATACTGTGGTGATCTGAAGAAATTAGTTAAACATCTTTGGGTTAGTTATTTTTCTCGAATATTTTTGAAATATCCAATACCTTTTTCCTTGTTTGTTATTTTAATAAAGATTACATTCTATTTTTATAATTTCTGCCTCAACAGAGTATTTTCTTCAGTTTTATTTTTATAAGAACATGCTACCATTGGTTATGAATCCTTTCTAAATAAACACTAAGAGCTTTGCCCTTTATCCACTAAGGTGGTGGTTTTAGCGGGAAAGCAGGGTTGAGTAAGTGGAAGGGAGGAAACCAAGGTGCTATAGCAGGATTACAGGAATGCTGCTACTTCAGACAGAGAGAAAGAAAAGCAGGCCTGGCCTGGACCCCACCCCTTCCACATAAGCATTTATATATTTATAACCTTCATAGTAATCAGAGGCCCAATCACACACCAATAGGTATTAGAATTCCCAAAGAATTTTCTGCTTTCTAAGATGAATATAGTAGGTGGAGAAATCCACAAAGTGATGAATATGAGTATGTAGTGAATTCTACTTAACAACACAATCAAGGCGAATGGAAACTCACCATGTGAAAGCCAATTCCACTGGCAAGCATGTTTAGATTAGCTATAGAATTAAGAGAGAATGAGTATTCTCAAATATGTCCTAGAAAGGGGACAAAGTGAAACTCCGCATGCACTGATGGCAGGTGATCTTCAGTTTGTTGTTAAGTGCCTTGAGACTGACTCCCAACTTATGGCAACTGTGTCACAGAGCTTTCCTAGAAAGAATTATTCAGGCGGTTTGTTATTGCCTTCCTCTTAGGTCTTGATAGGCAAGTAAGCAGTAGATGCATTTGCCTTCCTGCTTCAATGTACACTCTTGTTATCTCTATGGGTTGTTCATTGTTGTGTGCCTTCAAGTCATTTCTAATTTATGGAGACCCTAAGGTCACAGCATTTTCTTGGCTAGAGTTGTTCAGAGGGGATTTGTCTTTGTCTCTCTCTGAATCTGAGAGCATATGACTTGCCCAAATTCACCCAGTGGGTTTCCATGGGTAACAGGGGATTTGAAGCCTAATCTCTGGAGCCATACTCCAGTGCTCAAATCATTATACCACAGTGGCTCATTGAGTTACACAGTCTTCCCTGCACATCTGCAGGTTTGACCATCATGAATTGGATCATTTCTCAAGTGCCCACTTGCCTCTCCCTCATTTTGCCCCCCATTCTCATGCATTTTGTCTAGGCAGGCATGCCTTCCTTTCATGCATGTGGGCAAAAGGGAAGAGAATAGGAGGTGGCAGCCCTACAGGCAAAGAATGCATGCACATGCCTTCTCTCGGCAGGTGGCTGCCCCCTCCCAATCGCTTTTCTTTTTGTCCAGGCGCATAGATGGAAGGCAGTACGCCTGGATAAAATGCAAGAAAAGGAGGGGGAAGCATGCATGCACCTTCTCCAGATGCATGGCTGCCCTCTCCCATTCGCTTGCCTTTTGCTCAGATTACTGAAAGGAAGGCAGCATGCTCAGGCAAAACACAAGAGAATGGGGAGTGGGGGTGAAGAACACACGCACCTTCTCTGGACATGTGTGTATCCCCTCCCAATTGTTTGACTTTTGGCCAGGTGCCTAGGTGCCTGGGCAAAATGCAAATCAACTGGCAGGGAAGGCACACGCATACACCTTCCCTGGGTGCACTGCTGCCCCCTCCCATTTGCTTGCTTTTTGCTTGGGGGCCTGGAAGGGGGGCAATGCACCCAGGAAAAAGGCAAGCACATTTTGGGGGAGGAACATATGTGCCTTTTCTGGGCATGTGCCCACCTCCCCATTCGCTTGCCTTTTGCCCTGGTGCCTGGAAGGAAGACAGCACACCCAGGCGAAAGGCAAGTGAATGAAGGGAACGGGAACAGCGCTAACTTGGGCAGGGGGCAGTTTGCAGTTTTCTAACTTCTATGAGGGTTCTGCACCCCAAACGCTCATGAATGTCAAGGGACCACTGTATTATAACGCTATTATTATTAATGAAAGTCTCACAATCCTTTAGTTCTGAGATGAAAGCAAATTTTAAGCTAATAGAACAAGAGCTCCATAAGCTATTTCTTAAGCTATTTTCAATAATGGTTCTAAAAAGTCAGCACTGAGCAACCATTGTCTGTCACTGCAGACTGTAGATTAAGGCACAAAGACACCTTCAATTTTCTATAATCATAACTGTAAGATGCTTTTCTATAATCTTAACCAAGATGTCTTATAATTATCAAAACAGGAATTAAGTAGCACACACTTATATATATATGTGTGTGTGTGTGTGTGTGTTCTAAAGCAACTGAAGAGTCCAAATCAACTTGATTTTCAGGCAAATCTGTGTCTTAATAGCTCATTTCAGAAAAAAAAACACTATAATGGTCATTGACTATCTTGCTTTGTCAGACTCCAAATAATTTGAGGACCTGTTCTTTTCTGTTATTTGTATGACATTTTAAAATGTTATGGCCATGATCCTAATAGCTAAACAGCTAGTCTCATCCTCCCTGGCGACTCTGTACCTGTGCTCTTTAAACAGCAATTCCACACGGCAATCCATTCTTGAAATTGCACAGACTTTTGCAAATCGTTTTGGCAAGTCTATACATTGTTCAAAAGAAAACAATCAAATCATACTCGCCACATATGAGCCCTTGTGAACATGTAAAACTGCACCTATATTTAACCTTGAAATAAAAACCTCAAGCCAATACATGCACAGACAACAGAACAAATATGTGAAAAGTACTGAGAAACTGTCAGGCAAACTTTCTTTTGTCTGCAGACAAAGAGACTTAAAAATTCAGAATGGGTAATAATCTATCCTTGAGACACTGACAGTAATAAACATGAGACACAATTTTTCCAACAATTACATACTAAAATAGAGTAAGATACAGATACAGGATTTTAAAATTTATTTTGATGCTGACATTAGTTGAGCTTCAATTTCACGTCTTACTATGACAGCATACAAAACCACAAATCCTGTTTACCAACACAGTGGGTCCCCCCTCCCTGTCACTGAACAATAGGAGAATTGGTTGAATCTTTCATTCTTGTTCTTCCTGATAGTTCACTTTGTTTTTCACTGCAAAAAGCCTACTTGTCTCATGACCAATGTTCCACAGCAGCAATTCAACCCATTTCTGGAAGAAGCCATGGGTTCTACATTTACATTCCCTCCCAAATGAGTTTTTTAACTGGCGGGGCAGTGGTGTCCACTGCAGATGCATCTGCCTGTCAAAGGGGCAACTCTTCTCTCAGTGAGAGATCCAGACATATATCTGCAGGGTCCCTAGGGTGCACCGATTATGTGGCTGATGGTTCATATTACTGTGGGTGCTTTAAACTGTTCCTGAGAATCTTGGCTAGCATAAAGGTTCTGCACATCATACCATAATTGCTAAGCACCAGCAGTGTTGCACAGATGGGGTGTGGCTGATAATATTGCCCCATTCTGCCTTGTCTTTACTGCATTTACTACTGTTTAAAATGTCTTCCTTTCAGCTTTGTTGAAGTATACACAATCTTGACAAAAACACTGAGATATTACGCTACTGTAATCTCCTACTGGGATCAGCAGACCTACATGATTGTTCTACTAACAAGTAGTATCTCATCTAACATGCAATTAGAATTAAAGAAACCTCCTATTAATTTTTAAAAATTTTAACCTACATACATTGCAGCCTAGAAGTGTTGATGATGTATTCTCACATTAAACGTTCTTCCTGGCTGAAATGCTGGAAAATTGAAAATATAGCTTCTTATCAGTTATCCAAATTCTCCCGACTAGATTCTGCACATGTTCTTATTGCACATCAAAATCTTTTGACTAGCCGGGAATCCACCTGAGTTCTTACATAAAGTTTTACTGGAACTGACTCCTGTTTCCTTTTAAGGCACAGTTCTGTTCCCTTTACAACAAAAATATACACCTAAGTAATTTTATTTCTCCCTTATAGAAAGTGATGTGTTGTGTCAAAACACACCTGACAGAGTTGCTTATATCTAAGTACCAGTGGGAAAAGAATAGTGTGTTTTATAACATGGGGCTCAGCATTCAATTCTATTTAAGGCTGGATGACCAAAAGATAGGAGCTACAAACTTCCAAGGTTTAGCCACAAGTTTCAACAGAGAAATTGCTAATTTTTCTACTTTTTGTTACTGGAGCATTTTTAGTGAAGTGAAGTTATCTTGTCTCTGTAGTATACTAAAAGCAAAAATAAGGCTGCTTAATACATTTGCTTAAAATCCAGAATATAAACAATATATCTAAGCTATCCTATGAAAACATGTTATGCTCTAATGAGAATCTTCAAAACTATGAGTGTATCCTCATTTTAATGAATGCCCAAAGGCAGAATCAGCTTCTATATCTGATCTGACTCAAAATGACACCAAAAGCCCCATCAGTTCAAACTCCCAACTTCTTGTGTTATACTGCATTCCCGCATTTCACAGGTACTAATTTGTATATCTTTTACATATTGTGGCTCATATCCTACTTGTACTGAAGGATTATGCCAAGAAGTAGTATCAACAGTGGCAGAGCACATGCACACTGCAAATTTATTAAATAGTATAAAAAGTGAGAGTGGTACTCAAACACTGTTTCATTTCTAGTTAGAAGTATAGCTATGATTAGCTGTTCCAACTAGAGCTATAGCTAGCTTTGATTTAGTAAGTAGTTCTGCTCCATCTGCTACCTCAAAACTTGTTTTAGTGAAGAGAAGTGGTCTTGACTTTTCACCATACTAATATTGATGTAAATTGCGAACAATATGACTTCGGGAGACATCACCCAGCTTGATCAAAAAAAGGGTCTCACTCACCCAGGACAGAACAGATCTCTATACTCCCTTTTTATTCTATAAATAATCTTTTTTATTATGTATCTACAGCCTAAATACCCTAAAGGCATCAGATCCTGACAGATTTTGGAAATTAAGCAGGGTCAGCCCTGGTTAGTACTGTCAATAAATACAAGATGCTCTAGGCTATATTTCAAAGGAAGGATCTGTCAAAAACCACCTCCTTGCTTAAGATAATCCTATGAAATTCAAAGGATCGCCATAAGAACAGGAGACTTGAAGGCACATACACACACAGTGACTAACAGCTGTAAAATAACAAACCACCTGACTGAGATCATTACATCATAAGACTTTATTCAATGTTTTGTCCCTGAAATCTAATTTTAACCTAATTTCAATTGGTGTTCAGAGAACTCCAAATAATTTAGGATACATTTTGGTGTAGTGTGGATTCCTGATTTTGGAACAGATACTCTTACGTGGGAGAGAACCCAATGGCTTCCAAAGACTTCCACTACAAAGACTAGCATAATAATGCATAAGAACAGGTTGCTTACCTGTAACTGCAGTTCTTCGAGTGGTCATCTGTGCCCTCATACATTAGGCGCTTTCGCGCCTGCGCGGTAGCGTACGGAAAATTCTAGAGCTTAGTAGCTTGGCGGGAACCCCTCCCCCATGCCGGTACTGTGCATGCTCAGCCTGCCGAGCAATGGACACTCCTCAGTTCTGTGGTCCGCCGTAAGAAGTATAGGGACCTGAAAAAGAGGGGAAGGAAGGGCGGGCATGTATGAGAGCACAGATGACCACTCAAAGAACTACAGTTACAGGTAAGCAACCTGTTCTTCTTCTTCGTGGGCTCTGTGCCTCATACATTAGGAGACTGTGTAGCTTACCGGTAGGACGGTGCGTCAGGTCCTAGAGTACAGAAGCCAGCACAGCACGTCCAAATCGAGCATCTCAACGGGACCGGCAGTCGAGCCTGTAGTGGCGCACGAAGGTCGATGACTGGGACCAGGTCGCCACATGGCAGAGTTCAGGCAAGTCCACTCCTCGCAGAAGGGTTGCAGATGTTGCCACGGCTCTCGTAGAGTGAGCTCGAAGGAAGGCTGGTGGAGGTTGCTTTGCAAGCTCATATGTCAGCTGTATGGTCTGTACCACCCACTTGGAAAAACGCTGGGTGGACACCTTTTACCTCCCCGACGCCTGCCATAACAGACAAAAAGGTGTGGAGTCTGTCAGACGGAGGAAGTCCTGTCTGTGTAGAAGGCCAAGGCCCGCAAACATCAAGGGAGTGAAGAGACCTTTCTAGTGCAGTGGTCGGGCCAGGGTAGAAGGCCAGCAATATTATGGCCCAGCCTAGATGGAAGCTGGACACCACCTTCGGCAGGAAAGAGATGTCAGGCCGAAGAATCATCTTGACCCTATGGAACACCAGGTAAGGCTCGTCACTCCGAAGCGCTGTCAACTCCCCGGCTCATCTGGCAGAGGTGACAGCCACCAAGAAGGCCGTTTTCATGGACAGCAGTCTGTCATCTGCAGTTGCCATGGGTTCAAAGGGAGGCCTCATCAGCTGCGACAGCACCAGAGAGAGAGACCACGGTGGTAACGGTGGCGATACCGGTGGATAGAGGTGCTGAAGGCCCTTCAGGAACCGTTGCACAGTACCGTCACGGAATAAGGCTGCCGATGGTAATTGTGGAGGCTGGTAGGCTACGATCGCGGCTAGATAAACCTTCAGTGAGGAGAAGGCTAAGCCTTGTTCGCGAAGGTGCAGGAGGAAGTGGAGCACGGTCGGCAACTTCACAGGCGATGGAGGCTCCCTCCGGGACTCTGCGAAGGTAACAAAGCGGCGCCACTTGTAGTGGTAGTTGCGGTGCGTTGATTCCTTCCTGGCTGCAGTGAGGACGTTCCTGATGATAGGGTCCGCTACAGCGATATCCTCCAAGCATGGAGGGCCAGGAGTGGCAGGTCCGGGTGGAGCACACAGCCGTTGGAATGTGAGAGGAGGTCCAGTATCGTCGGGAACCGGAGAATCTCTCCATGAGTGGCCTGGAGCAGGGGGGCGAACCAGTGCTGCCTCGGCCAGTATGGGGCAACGAGGATAATGTTGGCGCGATCTGCGAGGATCTTCGAATATTACCCAGCCCAGGAGCGGGAACGGAGGGAACACGTAGAGGAGACCCTCGTTCCACCTGAACTGGAAGGCATCGCCGATGGAATGGCGATCCCGGCCAGCCCTTGAACAGTACTGATGACACTTCGCGTTTTCGCTGGTAGCAAAGAGGTCAATCTCGGGCTCACCCTATCGATCCCGAACCATCCGAAAAGCCTCACTGGAGAGGGACCACTCGTGGTGGGGTGAGGTGTCCCTGCTGAGTGCATCTACTGTGGTGTTCTCCTGCACGGCCAGGTGAACCGCCACTGGGTGGATTTTGAGCGAGGTGCACCAGTTCCAGAGGTCGAGGGCTATATTGAGGAGAGTCGACGAATGAGTCCCTCCTTGCCTGTTCACATAGCAAACCGCCGTAGTATTGTCCGTGAGGATCAGTACCATGTGGCCGGCAACGAGGTGTCGAAAGGCCTTTAGAGCTTTCCAGATAGCGAGAAGCTCGAGGGCGTTTATGTGGAGAACGGTCTCATGATCGACCCATCGGCTGCAGACTCTGAGGTCGTCGCAGTGCACTCCCCAGCCGAAGAGGGATGCATCTGTCGTTACCGTTACCGTCGGATTCTCCTCTCGGAACAGCATGCTCATGAGGAGGTTGCTTGAAGACTGCCACCATAGGAGGGATTGGCGCACGTCTTGGGGCAGGTGGAGCCAACGGCTTTGGTCGTCGAGGATTGGGTTGAAAATCCGTACGAACCAGTGCTGGAGTGATCGCGCACGTAGCCTGGAGAGGTAAGTCACAGCCGTCGTAGAGGACATGCAGCCGAGGAGTTGTTGGATCCTCCTTGCTGTCACTGTCTAGGATTGGTAAACGCTCCACACTGCAAGGCGGAGCGTGGCCGCTCGGTCGGTTGGTAGGTAAGCCCTTGCCGATACTGAGTCCAGGGTCGCCCCTATGAAGTCAAGGACTCTGGAGGGCTAGAGGTGGGACTTCCTCGGGTTGATCCGAAGCCTGAGGCGAGTGAGAAGAGTCAACGTTCGATGTATGTCCTTGTATAGTCTCTGTTTGCAGGATGCCACCAAGAGCCAGTCGTCCAAGTAGAGGTAGACGGAGACGCCTTTCGTCCGCAGGTGTGATACCACTGGGGCCATGCATTTGGTGAAGACCCTGGGCGCGGTGGATAGTCCAAAGGGCAACACCCTGTACTGGTAGCAGGTGTTGTCAACCGCAAATCTGAGGTATCAATGGCGCTGCAGGCAGATGGCGATGTGGAAGTAGGCATCCCGAAGATCGATGGAGGCGAACCAGTCTCCTCGACGGAGGAAGGGCATGATCGAGGGCAGCGTGAGCATCTTGAACCTCTTGGGGCGGATGAATGCGTTCACTCCTCTGAGGTCCAAAATGGGTCGCAGGGTCCCGTCTCTTTCGGTACCGTAAAGTACCAGGAGAAGAAGCCGGTGTTCTTGGCTAAAGACGGGAGCTCCTCGATCGCCCCTTTTCCAGAAGGGACTGGATCTCTTCCAGCAAGACCGAGCTGGCCGGGGTGGAGTAATAGACACCTCGCGGTGGTATACTCTGAAACTCGATGGCGTAGCCAAGACGGACGATGGTAAGTACCCAAGAATCAGAGGTGACTGCCGCCCAGTCGGCGAGGTGCCTGGAAAGGCACAGTCAGTCTTCCAGGGATGCTGGTAATTGGAAGGACAGTATCGGTGGTGACCTGTGTAGGCGGTCAAAACCTTGACTTCGTGCCCGACGAAGACTTCTTAGAAGAGGAGGATGGACGTCTCCAAAGAGGTCTTCTTGTAGACAACGAAGTCGAAGGCCGGGAGGCTGTGGAGCGGGCCAACTGTTGGAATGAGGCGGCCGAGGACCTACGCCAAGATTGGCGCGAACCAAACCTGCGCCGAGGTTGCGGCTGGTGGATGCCCATCTTCTTGGTCGTTAGTCGGGCCTTGATGACATGGTCCATGGCCTCGTCTGTGGAGGAATGAAAAAGTCCCTGGCCATCAAAAGGGAGATCCTCAATCCTCTTACGGCCATCCTACTGGAGCCCTGATGACCTCAACCACGCATGGCGTCGAAGGGCGACTGACCCTACCATCACCCGAGGTGGCTTCTACGGCACGCTGCAAGGAGGCCAGCTGTTGAGTTGCCAACGCAATGGCTTCGTTGTGCAACTGCATGGCAGATTCTCGGGAGCCATCGGGGAGGTCCTCCAGGAGCGGAGCGAGCCGGTCCAAGATATTGCGATGGTAGGCGGTGATGCAAGCCATGGTATTCAAGACCCGAACCACCAGCGAAGATGCGGAGTAAAACCGTCAGCCAAAGTTGTCAAGTTTTTGGCCCTTCCGGTCCAGCGGTGTCGTGTGTGGCCTGGTGCTGCTTTCAGTCTGGGCCAACTCCACGACGATGGAGTTGGGGACTGGGTGGGTGAACAGGAACTCCGCATTCTCCTTCTGGGTCCTGTACAAATGCTCCAACCTATGAGGTATAGGTGGGGCTGACACCGGCTTATCCCATGGCTGTCTCAGGGCATCCAGGAGTGTGGGCAAGAAAGGTAGCGGTGCGGTGGACGGTGGGCACGTCTCCAGGTACTGGAAGACGGGGTCCTGTGCCGCTGGGGCTGGATCAGTCACTTTCAGGCCCAACGCTGTCGCTATATGCAGGAGAATCGGTGAGAACTGACGAACGTCCTCAGGAGCTGCGTCCGGGGCCGGTTCTCCGAACTTGAGCAGAGGTGATTCATGGGAGGATGGTGTTCAGTCTCTGGAATCAGACTCCGACTCATATGACTGCCGTCTTTGTCACCGCCACCATTTTAGTCTGAGTGACGGCGGTACTTGTCTGTGCTGGCTTAGCAGGCAGGGCTGACAGACGAGGGTGCTCAGCCTGTGTGGTCCTCGTGGATGAGTCTCCCACTTGAGTTGTGGTGGCTTCCTCCACGGGACGCGTCGCGGTCGCTGTTACCCTCGGGGGCGGTGACACTGCCCTGTAGTGAGGGGAAGGCTCTCTAGACCACCGGTATCGTGGGGAGGGAGACCTCTCTGGCAGCCTCTTGTACGATTGGTGCGCCTCCTGTGATGGTGAGTGGGATTGCCTGTGAGGCGGAGACCGGGAATGCCTGCGAGGCGACCGGTACTGGTACCTATCCCTGTAAGACGGGGAATAGGAATGGTAGGAGCCTGGGCACTCGCGCCAGAGATGTTCACGACCGTACCTGCCAAGATAGGAGGCAGAGGTGTACACCGAATCCCTGGAGTGGGTCCTCTCTGGGTGCATCTCCCGGTGGAGAGGAGATGGAGGCCTAACTCTCCGCTCGGGAGAGCAGGAGCAAGAGCGGGACCGAGAGCGGGAGAGGGTCCTCCATGAGGCTGGATGTTGGCTGGGTGAGGGCCGGTGTCTGGCCACAGCCTCCTCCCTGCAGTCTGCCGACTCACGGCGGGCCAACCGGGGTCTCTCAGCCTCCTTTTCAGTCGGTTCAGGGTGCACGGCCTGTTCTGCTAGCTCCTCATCCGACATCTCCAGGACTTCCTGCACATGCGATTGCTCCGCCGGTTCTTCGGTGGGCAGGGTCAGCGGAGGTGTGATAGGTCGAGCCTCTTCAGAAGGCGAGTGCCTCTTCTCCTTCCTCTTCTTCTTCTCCTTTCCCTTCATATCGGAAGAAGGAGGACGCTTCCGTTGAGCCGCAGTTAGAGGCTTGGCGGAAGAGGAGACCTGCGAGTCCGCAGGCAACTCCCAAGCCTGGGCAGACAGCTTCGGTATCTTCAGCAGCTTCAGTATTGGTACCAAGCCCGGTACTGATGAGGTCGAAGGCGCGGCAGCCGCCGACGCCGAGGATTAAGTAGCTGCCGATTTCGCCTTCTCTGACATGGTCGCCTCGTCCTTTGCCTTCAGGGATTCCTCCCAACAGTGAGACTTGAGTCTCACCGAACGGTTCCGCAGCGTTTGGTGAGTGAATTCACAGCAGACTGGGCAGACTTGGACGTTGTGAGTCTCCCCCAGGCAGAAGATACACTGCCGATGGTTGTCAGATTGGGCGATCTTGCGGCCACAGGAGACGCACTTTTTGAAAAGGGCTGACATAGACAAGTGCCCGGGGCGGAGAAGATAGACGGTCGAGCGAGGTGGAGAAGAATCAGAGGCGAAAGTGAGAGAAAGCGTCTGGAAGGAGAAGTCAGACGGAGGGTCAAAGAGAAGGGGAAAAAATGGGGGTCCAAATCCAAAAGTAAGTCCGAAATCCAAAAACCATAAATCCGAAACAAAGTCGAAGTTGAAAACCAGAATTTTGACGAAAAAAAGCACAAGCCACTAAGAGAACCTTCTGTACGCGACGGCGGACAACAAAGAACTGAGGAGTGACCGTTGTTCGGCGGGCTGAGCATGCACAGTACCGGCATGGGGGAGGGGTTCCTGCCAAGCTACTAAGCTCTAGAATTTTCCGTACGCTACCGCGCAGGCACGAAAGCTCCTAACGTATGAGGCACAGAGACCACGAAGAAGAACTTTCTTATTCACAACCTGAAGCTTTAAAAGAAGGAAATCATTGGAGGGAGGAAAAAAAAACAGGCCAGTGTCATTTGTACCATCTTCTTTTCAGAGCTGAATTTAAGCAATATGCAAATTAGAAATCTGTAGCCAGGAAGTACAACCATGTCGCCCCAGATTCTATGGATTAAATCTTAAAGTTGGTTCTATCTAGGGTAGACCCACAGAAATTTATTTCACTGGAGATCTTAAAATACTAATAAAATTAAAAACAATTTAACTAATTCAATGAAACAAATGGTGAACAAAAACCCATCACCTGACAGGCTAGAACTAAACTATCGTGACTGGGCCCCAAAAATGTGGGTGAAGAATCAAGTTTCAATCTGGTGCTAAAGTGAAGCCAATGTAAGCACAATCAGGCCTTTAAAGGGAGGGCACTCCACTGCAGAGTTACCACAGCAGAGAAGTCCTTCTCTAATATCTCTACACTACATATTGTTTCTAATGGTCAATGTTGGAAGTGTGGAAAAACAACAGGAACCGATTTTCAAACATGGTGATCATGCCCAATAGCAAAAAAATACTGGAAAAAGATCCATGACAGTATCACAAAGATTCTTGATATTAGATCTAAGATGATTCCAGAAACACATTTCTTAAACATGACTGAAAGGAATAGTCAAATGAAGACAAAAAAGAAAATATTACTAAATTTAATAACAGCAGCAAGATTCAATTACGCAAAGCACTGGAAAGAAGGAATAGAACCTCCCCATGAGGAATAGAAGATTAAAGTAATGGATATCATCAAAATGGAAAAACTGTCCAACATGCTGAAAGGAAACCCAAATCAACAATTCAAAAAGCAATGGAAAGAAATTATTAAATGGGTGAAAGAGAACTAAGATTAAAGTATAGAGGCAAATAGAAGATTGAAAAGGGTAACTCTTATATTAAGGGTGGAACATAGATTAAGTAGAGAATATTAAGGTAGATTATGATAACAAAAAGAGATTTCATATTAAGGAGGTTTAGAATGAGAAACTTAAAAAAGAGGTTGGATTGGGGAAAATGCATTAACAAGGAAAGTAAGGCTAAAGGGGGGAGGGGGAAGGGAAATAGAGAAGGGAGGGAAAAGGGTGAATTGATGTTATATAAAAATACACTGTTAATATGGTTGGTAGGGAGAAGGGGAAGATCGAATAGCGTATTTATGGAAGAAAATAATTAATTAGTATTGCATTGAAAAGATTAGTAAAGTTATGTAAGAGATGACTGGGAACGATATGGATAAAGGTTGTATAATATGGAAATAATACTTGATATTTACTAATTTTTAGTTTATATGGAATTTTAATAAAAAAAATAGTAAGAAAAAAGAAGAACAATCTTGTTCCCAAAATAATATTCCACATTTATCACAAACATGATGAATACACACATACATACAATTGTATTTTTAGAAAATTTACTCACTGTAACACTGGCAGCTCTGAAGTAATCATTTTGTAGCCCACTATGAATTGTTAATAGAACCCAAGGAGTATCCTGTAATGGTATCTTTAATAGCCAATGTTGTTGTAACTATTTTCAAAGCAATCTCCAAATCCAACCTACAAATAAAACAAAAGCTAGTTAAAAATCACAGTTCTGAAACTGATCTAACATAAGAAAAACCTATAAAAATCTGTGGGGGCACGGTCTCAATAAGGGTTAACTTCAGTTTTTCCAACTCCAAGTTTTGAAGGTAGCAAAGCAACAGAAAGTATTTTACAGCATCCTTGCCATATTCTCCTACAAACAATAAACACTGTAGTTCACTAGTATAATCTAGATACTGTACTGTACTTTGAACTGCCTTTCTAAAATGTTCAGAACACATTAAGACAAAAAACATGATATGCATATGTTGTGAGTCAGTGCTGACTGTATCTATGAAAGAAAAATACATAATCATGCCAAACAGTATTAGATGTTATCATCTTCATAAATACATTTACACTGAATATAAAAGTAAAAAGTGGTAAAGTTAAAATCTGGAATATAAAGGAACATAATTAAATGTCACATTCTAAATTTAAGTAAAATTTTGTTCTAATTTTTTTTTAATAAGTAAAGTTCTACTTTTAAAAAATCAAAATAATTTGACTCTCATGGTAGTCTTCAAGTACCCAGGTTGCAGGGGTAATGACTAGCCTTCAGTTATTGTTACCTCAAAGCTGCTAAAATTATAAACACAGACTTGTAAGGCTCATTATTTACAACTTTTTATTTTAGGTAAGTCCAGATAAGGGTTCTTGCTTGTTTAGGGAGAAAGTCAACGATCTACAGTTCACTTCTCATATGGAAGTTACATTTCAGACTATTCAAGTCTCCTGCCAGGCTAGGTTTTTGAAATGTGATTGCATCCCTTAACAGCCACTGGCTGATTTGCTTTGAAACAAGAGGAATCAAGAAAAGAGGGACAGAAAACATATGAGCTTGCAGTAGACAAAGCAGCCCAAGTCCTAGGAGGTAAAGAAAAGAAGACAGAATTGTCCACAAAAATGAAAATACAAGAGAAAAGTGAAGGAATCTGAGAGAAGTGACAACTGGCTCCAGTTTTTCATAAAGAGAAGAACAAAAGTCTTAGCAGGGCCAAGCAGAACTCATCAGCTCTCACAAACACAGCTTCTGCACCTCTATTCTTCAATTACAGAAGCCAATAGAAAATTTCATTTTTTAAGTAGCCTTCAGTCACAATTAAAGTCATAGTGATGTTGACTATGTGTGTGTGTTCCGCCCATGTACACAGTGTATTGTACAGAAATTCTGATTAGATCTTGGAGCTGTCTAGATCATGATAGTTTTTATAATCTCCATATTCTTTCCTCCTTATAAACAGTTTAATAATCAAAGCTTTGCTTATTCCATAACATCTGACTGATCAATTGACCATGTTTTTTCCCTTACGCTATTTAAAACCACCTTTAAAGTTGAACTGAGCAAAACACCAGGTTTGCAGTTTCCCACTCACCAGGGGCAAGTAGTTTATCTCTAAAGTATACACCCATAGTTATAATTATCCAGTGACATATATACCTGATACAAATATAGAAACAAGGTGTCATCCACCTGAGCTGAATTTCTGGAGTGGGGAAATACGCTCTTGCTCTTATTCTCTTTGCACAGACACAACATTAACATAGGGTACTTTAAAAGTTCTAAATGCTTGATTTATTTCAGCTTGTTCAGATTTAGATAAGAATGTGAACATTTTCTCACATTTTTGACTTATTATTTTATATTTATTTATTCAGGTACATTCCAACTTTTTCCTGATGAAGGGACTCAATGTGGTTTACAACATGTTAAAAACAATACAGATTAAAAACTACATAAAAACATCAAAAAGTATAAATATAAAAGTTTCTGAAAAGATAGTTAAACAATTTATAAAGTTAAATTTACTAAAAGCTTAAGTATTAATCACAGAACAGCACAGTATATCATTAAAAGTCAATCTCTGCCACCTTTTAAAAACTGGACAGCATAAGAATGGTTTGAGTAAGAATGGGACCATCCTAGTCTCTTTTGGGAGAGAGTTCCAAAGCCTGGGAGCAGCCACCAAAAAATCCTTCTCCCTTGTTGCTACCAAACACCCCCAAAAGGTAGTGAGACAGAAAGGTCTCTCCTGAAGAGCTTAGCACTCTAATGGTCATAAGGGGAAATACAGAGTCAGCATGGTATAGAGGTCTGAGCACTGGACTATGACTTAGGAAACCAGGGTTTGAATCCCTAGTCAACCATGGAAATCCTCTGGTTGACCTGGAACAACTCACACTCTCTCAGCCTCAGAGGAAGGTAAAGGCAAACCTCCTTTGAATAAATGTGGCCAAGAAAAACCCATGATATGGTCACCATAAGTCAGAAACAACTGAAAGGCACGTAACAACAATCCATCAAATGCCCCAAACCTCCTCCCCTCTGTGTGTGTGCATGTGTGTATACATATCTTTACAGTGATATTCTATCTAGAAATTATTAATAAAGAGAGAGATGAAGGGCCACATCCAGTGACATGTTGGTAGAAGGGAATTATTGGTTCCATGTTTTACCTGAACCTCCTCTTAAAGCAAGACTGAAAGTTTCAGGACACTCCACTAACCCTCTGGGTAGCATGTAGGGGGCAAGTACCAGGGTGAAGAGAGGAAAGGAGGTGAGAACGTTAGCTTCCAGGAACTCTTTTCCACCAGTACAATCTTCAAAATATTGTTTTTCCTCCAATATTCTTCTAATAAATCAAAGTACTTTGAAAATAAAAACTGTGTAAAAAATAGTTCAGTAAAAATGTACTTTTCTACCTTTGCAAAAAAAAAAAATCTTGAAAAAATGTGGTCACACAGTTCCATCTGTCATTTCCTCCTCTTAAGGTATGAAAACAACAATATGAGGATTGAAACAAGGGATATCTATAAAGATACCAACTTCCCATAAAGCCCCAACATGGTAGCTCTAATTGGCACCAATCCTGAATCCATCTTCCTTGCAAGAGTTTCTGTCAGCTTAAATGGTGAAGGAACAGGACAGTCAGCAACCTCTGGCATGCAAGAGATTCCGCCACTACAGATTATTTGCTACAACCACAATCAAAACAATATTTTTTCTAATGTATTCTGTCTGTCTGTGCAATGTGATTTTACTTCCTCTACCCTGTACGTTTGAAACAGATTCCCCCGCTATCCTGGCATGTGACTTTAAAACAATGATTTAACTTTACATAAATCCGAATAGTTCTACATATTACACATCTCCAAAGATTAAGATCAGTAATATTGTAAATAATAAAAAGCTGAACAAAATGTTATGGTCATGTTCAGAAAGTTAAAAGTTTTACTTCTGCAGGAAATGCACAGCTTCTGAAAATTTGCCACTCTCCCCAGAACTCTACTCTCCATTGGCAAGCAAACCCATCCACTGACCACAGGACTGTAAGTAATTGGTTTGTCTTCTTGTTATACTACAGCAAAACAGCACTTTAAGAAACAAATTCATCAGGTTTGTATTATGTGCCTAAACCTGTACCTCTAGGCACAGAAGAAAGAACAATATATTTAGTACATTCAAATAAAAGAGCCATTATCTTGTGCATTTCAAGAAGAAAGAATAGCAGCCTATGCATATGTCAAGGCTACCTTTAATTCAGGTCAGGAGTGGGCAACTGTGGAGAAGAATGAATGCTATTTTTCACACTCACACCTCTTCCAGGGGATGCACCTAGATTCTGGTTTGTAAAAGAGATCTGGAACCCAGAATCTAGGTTATACAGCAAATAGATGCCACTGTTCCAGGACCACATATATTGTTTCAGAATACTGTACATGTATACATCAAGAAATCAACCGTGCACAGTTCTGCATTTAGTGATACAGATCAAGTAAAAAACTATGGAATCATGTAACACCTTCATGAGATGCCTTCAACACACCAAACCTGAGGACCTCAAGAGTAATTCCCTGGATAGCTATCCAATAATAGTTATATAAGTAGAGACGAGTTCTGCTCACAGGAGGATATCTGTGTGGGAGGCTCCAGTAACATTCACAGAAAACTCTCCAGGTCTAGATCTATTGATGACTCTGGTTTAGTCATGGCAGATAGAATTAAGTGCCCAAACAAGTTGTTCTGAGGGCAGGGCAAGAAAAGACTAGACCAGGTCAAACCAGACCAGGCCAGACCAGGCCACGTTTGTGGTAGTCTTAAATCTGCTAGGTCTAAAGCCCCCTTTGTTCATCAGGAAGGCTCCAGGATCAGATCTATCCTCTATACTGGTCTGGAAATGGCATGATTTCATCACCTAGCCCTCTTCCGCATTGGAACAAATGAAAGGAGAACAGAAGAAAGTGTGGCAAAGGTAGGTTTAGTCCTCCATCCCAGGTAGCATGTACAAGCAGGATCTGGAAAAGAAGGGATACATCTCTTCACTTTCTCTCCCAGTTCACTTTGGAGTGAACTATAAGATCTTCAGAAAGTGAGCAAAAAATAGCACGAATTCAAAATTACAGCTAAGCAAACTGACGCAAAACAGAAATTAAATCACTAACAAAAAAATCAAACTGCAAGGTATGTATATAATGCATATTATTTGTTATTTCTAATTCCAGTGGGATGGAGGGGATTCTCATAAATTCATTCTGCATTTAAGCATAAATAACTCCACTAAAATGCAATATTCCATCAATTTACTGAAATTACAATAATTTGTGTCACACTATAGGTTCCAAAAGATTTTAGCTCTCTTTCCTAGCTTCTGTATCTCTCCTTTCTTCATCAGGCATATTAGCGTGCATTAACAGCCAGATCATATATACACAACATTGCCTGTGACCTACTAGCAAGTTGCTATAGCAACCACTGCTTTCTGCAATACATGTTATGCATTTTAAGTACCATCAGAGTGAGTATAACATGCCTGTCATTAGCAAACATAACTCATAATAGTTTCAAATGAGGGATTCACCTAAAGGAAATATCTGGTATGCAGAAATCTTCTTGTGACCTTGATATTTGACATAAATAGGTTCTAAGCTAAGAATAAAACATGCTGAAAGAATCCAAGATCAGTCTATATTCCAAAGATCCACATTATCAGGGAGAGATAATACAAAAGGAGGGAGCTCAGAAACAAAACAAAACAAAACTGGTAGTATTGACTGAAGGTACCTATAACCTTGTGCATGAATAATGACAAGTAAGCATTTGTGATCATAGCATGAGCAGCACACAAGCACTGACTACCTTCGCATGTGTCACTGAACTATAATTTAGCATTCAATCTGTGAGCAGTAAAGACGCTGCAGAACACTCCAGGGCTTACACATGCCTACCCCATCCTCCTAGTCAGCAGGAAGAATAAATGAAGCTTCAGATTTGCTTTGACATGGTCAGTAGGTTTACAAATTGTTAAGCAGACAGAATAGAGGCACTGACAAAGGAGCAAGTCAGTCACAGAAACACTATCTCATGTGAGAAACTGTAGAAAAGATAAGCCCACAGTATATCATGAAAGACTGTGAGGAACTGAGAGCTGGAGCAAGTTTTTAAGAGAAAAAGATAGCTTGATACAAAGGCCTTAAATGCTGACTCTGCAAAACTGCAATGGCGAAAAGGCACACGATAATCACAATACAAGTCTGAACTATAATAACAGTCCTTGTGAAATAAAATTAAATACATCTGTAGTATACATAAGCAATCTAGAAAAAAGGTACAAATGTCACCACTCTTGATCTCCACAACACAGACTCATAATTTTCCCTTCCTTCCTTAGAAATCAGAATCAAAGAACAAAGTAATTTGCTTCTTTAAGGTAAAAAATTTACAGGTTACTGACAATTCCATATTAAAGTCAGAATGTTTCCTAACCAAGCAAGATGAAACTAAAACACACTAACAGAGTTGTTTCTTCAATACCGGAAAGTGTCTGGTTTTCCTGTCATATTGGCCAGATCCTCTGTATTATCAACTGGGAATCCACCTAGTGATCTCATCAACAAATGCCCAATTTATCACAAGCATTCATTCATGACCCTCTCCACCGGCCCGATGGTTTGTCTCAGGGCACAATTCAAAGCGCTTATGACCTATAAATATATATATGGCTTATACCTAAGGTATGTGAAGGACCATATCCGCCTACCCAGGTTATACGATCTTCAGGGAAGCCTTGCTATCAGCTCCACTGCCTTCCCAGACATGTTCTGTGAGCGGAAGGGAGAGGGCACCCAGGAGTTTGAACTCCCTTCTTAGGTATGTTACACTCTCAACTCCCTGAAAACCCCATGATAGGTTTGCCCTATGGTTGCCATAAGTCAGAAATGACTTGAAGGCACCACCACCACCACAACACTGCCTTAACAAATTTAATACTCAAAATTTATCTGGGTTCCTTTATAGTCATGGATTTCCTCAAGAGGAATGCAACTTCCATCTAATGAAGATGTCTTTGGTTTCCAAAATCTAAATCTGTAACATCCAGCCTATACTTGTATCTAATAATCAAATACTCCATTGCACATTGTGCTGCAATCTTTTTCATTGGTGTCTCACTCTCAGTGATTGGCACTGGGCTTTATCTATACTAGAAGAGGTTTTGCTGCTTTAGCTCTTCAGGAACTTGTAATATCAGGACACGTGCTCTGATCTATTTTCTCATGATAATCTCAACAATACTGTAATCCAGGCTTGAAAACTGGGAACACTTCTGTGGGACATTCGGGCTTATAAAGCAATTCATTACCTGCATCAACTGAAGATGATTACTTAGATGATCCTCTGATTTGTTAAATGAAAGAAGAGCTACAATCTCTCAGCTTCAGCAGAAAAGTAGCATCTTCCATTACAACTTAAGTTCTTATCTAGGTATGACCTTAAATGACTCCTCCACTTTCAGAAACAGCCTGTGCAAACAAGGAAACCTACAATATTTGTTTATAAATATTTATTGTCAGAAAATAAATGTGATATTCTGAGCTTTAGGAACAAACAAAATAACAAAATAGATAGCTCTATTTTGCACAACCAATTGATTTAATCTCTGGCATACCGGTTGTATCTATGGATTTTAAAATCTGATTTACACAGCAAAAAGTCTTATTTCATGTATTTAAGACTCTTACAATTTATTCAGCAAAGATATGAGTATCTACATTAATTGCTGATGCTGTAATTCTCTTCATGGATACTGTATGATCTTTTTATGGCTGATGGTAGTTTCCTTTTAGGAAAAAGTTGACATTTGTTTTATAGAAATCATTAAATTTGGTGAGCTTGAATATTCTCTTGAACGATTTCCCCATAACTTGGACAAACACCACACTCCGTTACCCAATAGACAGAGGCCCTCACATTCTTTTCAACACCTGAATCAACAGCATATAGTCATTAACTTCACATGGATACATACCTGGATATGTAGTTATTTTTCCCAAAAGTTAAAGGCTTTCTCAAGGATGCATGTTCAGTTTGTTACCTGCTGACTTACTCTATCTATCTTATCTATCTATCTTATCTATCTGTCTATCTGATTAATATATCTTTTCTGGTTTTGTTTTGTTTTTTAATGGAAAATGCTGAAGGGGCCAATGTACAATGTATTAACCTCTACAATTAATCAAAGCACAGCACATAACGGCAAGAGGGAATATATGTGCACAAGTCCTGCTCCCCTAGCATGGAACAATGATGACCACTATATTTCAGCTAAACCACTAAGTTATGTATTTTACAGAAGATCACAGATTTGAGTATTAATGTAAATGTTCACTGTGCATAAACATGTTTGCATTTCAATTCCATTAACTCAGGCAATTTTAAAGAGGGAGGGTAACTTTGATTAGTTGGTATGAATTACAACATGATTTTAAAAAAGAAACCTTAGAATTTATGCTTAATTTAAACAAAGTGGACCCTATTGCTACAAAATATTATTTATTTACTAACTTTATTTAGGCCCCTTGTTTTCTCAAAATCAGAACTCAAGCTGGCATACACATTAATAAACCCAACATATACAATATAGTTAAAACATGCAGAACACTAAAATGGAATCATACTGTTACTACTACTAAAAATAATTTAAATCATGCAATAAAAAATGATAAACAGGAGTTGAAATGAACAATAACAATATAGCACACCTTTAACTGTCTCTTCTTTTTAAAACCTTCACTTAAAAAAAACCCTTTCAGAATGAAAATGCCTTTGCCACCAAGGGAAGCTGAGCAAGGAGGGGTGCATCCTAGCCTCCCTTGAGAGTTCCAGAGCCCAGGGACACTCACTGATAAGGGTTAATTTCATGCCCCCACCAGATGCCCCTGTGAAAGTGGTTAGACAGACAGAAGAACCTCTCCTGAGGAGCTCATGGCTTGGTCAGACATGTGTGGGGAGATACAGTTCCACAGACAGTCTGGATCTAAGATGTATAATGCTTTATAGATCATAGCCAGCACTCTGAATTGTGTCCAGGAACAGATCAGCAGCCAGTGGAGCACTTATAGCAACGATTGCCAATGATCTCTGTAATCAGCCCCAGTAAATGTGGCTACAGTTCCTTTACCAATTGAACTTTCCAAGCAGTCTTTCAATGGATTCCCTAGTAGAATGCATTACAGTAATCCAAATAGGACATAAATCATAGTAATACAATCAGGATATAATTAAAGCATGAATCACAATGACCTGATCAAGTATCTCTAAGAGTGGACACAGTTGGCATACTAGCTTTAAGTGTGTGAAAGCACACCTGTATACCACAAAAAGTGACCTAGAAGCACATATAATTGAAAATTGAAAACTTTTAATGAACTAACTTTTAATGAACCAAAAAGGGTCAAATGCACATGTGGTGGCTCTTGCTTCTCCAACAATCCTGCCTACATCTTTAGGTTATACAAATTGAGAAGAAACTATTACTACTGAACAAGCAGGTGCCAGAATTACAACCACCAGGAATGTATCACTTGCAGCATCCAAGCTGCAATAGTTCTGAGCCAATTTGTTTTTCAAATGCCATGCAAATTCTACACAGCAGGCTTTTGAGTGGTTTACATTCTTTCCCTCTGACCACTAGAAACAGCTCTGGATAGTTTGTTGCAGAAGCAATGATGGCAGAAAAGAATAATTTCTTTGCTGCTTGCACTGCCATGAAGTAGGTTTTCAAACAGTCTCTAGCCTGTGTTCAATCAAATTTGTTAGGTGTGGTTTGTTTAAGTTGATTATACTGCATTATTATAGCTTCCTTGTTTGGTATAATTTGTTTTTTTTTCTTACAAGTTTCACTGAATTTCTGACATGGCAACTGATCAGAAAAAAGCATTTTTTGAAAAAAGATAGCTTTCCCTAAATGAAAAAGCAGTATTTCGCATACTAAAATTATGAAAGTCTTCAAATGCAGATCAGCATTACTGTTTTCTATCAGTGTTGCTATTTCTTGTCATTTTAAATGTTTGATAATCTAAAATTTGTGAGTATCTTACATAGAGCTTACTAGTTTACCATGTGCTCACACAAGGAATTCAACAACCTGATAGGAAAGCTGGAGAGAAATTTTACATTAACAGCTTTCTTCCTTTTCATAGCATTAGAACTTGGAGGTCATTCACTGAAGCTAAATGGTGAGAGATGCAGAGTAGACAAAAAAAGTACTTCTTCACACAGTGCATACTTAAATCATGGAACTGACTGCCACAAAATGGCAGCCTGTTTAATGAATGGGGGGGCAATAAATTAATGGAGAATGGGTTCATCAGTGGCTACTAGTCAGATGGCTTAATATCACTTCCAATATCAGAGGAAGTATTCACATAGGCACCATTGCAAGGAGCACAAAATGCAGCATTTATTTATGCCACAGCTTGCTCCTGGTAGCTGGTTAATAATAAATAATAATAATAATAATATCCCGCCTCTCCCAACGGATTGAGGTGGTACTACAACAGTACATCAAATACATTAAAAGCAATTAAAACATAACCCATCCTCCCCACCCTCCAACCCATCTAAACCCCCCTAAAACACATTAACTATTAAAAACAAGAGGACAGTTGGTGGGAGGCGGTGGAGCACTAGTCTGGGAAGGCCTGCCGGAAGAGAACAGTCTTGACCGCTCTTTTAAAGCAGTCAAGATTGGTAATATGCCGGGTCTCTTCCGGCAGGCCATTCCATAACTTGGGGGCGATAGAAGAGAAGGTTCTCTGGGTAACCGCAGCCAACCTAGTTCTGACTGGCTGCAGTAAATTCCTCCCAGAGGACCTTAATGTGCGGGGCGGATTATATGGGAGGAGGTGATCCCGCAGGTAGGCTGACCCCAAGCCATGAAGGGCTTTAAAGTAATAACCAACAACTTGTACTGTGCCCGGAAACTAATAGGTAGCCAATGTAAGGACTTCAGAATTGGTATTATATGGTCAGTTTTAGATCTGACCAACCTGGCTGCCATATTCTGAACTAACTGAAGTTTCCAGACTAAGCACATGGATAGTCCTATGTAGAGCGCATTGCAGAAGTCAAGCCATGAAGTTATCAGCGCATGCACCACTGTTTTTAGGTGTTCCAGCTCCAGGAAGGGGCGCAGCTGGCGTATCAGCCGGAGCTGATAGCAGGCACTCCTGGCCACCGCATCAATTTGAGCTGTCATCTGAAGCGGCGAGTCCAGGAGCACCCCCAAGCTGCAGACACAGTCTTTCAGGGGAAGTGTAACCCTGTCTAGAACAGGTTGACAGACCTCCCTACCTGGGCTAGGGCCCTTAACAGCGAGTACCTCCGTCTTATCTGGATTCAGCTTCAGTCTGTTTTTCCTCATCCAGTCCATTACTGCTTCAAGGCATTTAGAGGCGAGATGCCACCCTTAGTTGATGCTATTATCTGAGGCATGGAGAGATATATCTGGGTGTCATCGGCATACTGATAGCACCTTGCTCCATGCCTCCTGATGATCTCTCCCAGCGGTTTCATGTAGATGTTAAATAGCATTGGGGACAGGACGGCTCCCTGAGGGACGCCAGATTTAAGCTCCTTTTTCGAGGAGCAGCTGTCCCCAAGCATCACCATCTGGTATCTACCTGAGAGATAGGACCGGAACCACTTAAGTGCGGTGCCCCCGATCCCCAGCCCTCTCAGGCATTCCAGAAGGATACCATGGTCTATGGTATCGAAAGCCGCTGAGAGGTCCAAGAGTACCAGCAGGGTCACACTTCCCCTGTCGATACCTAGGCGAAGATCATCCACTAAGGCGACCATGGCAGTCTCGACTCCATATCCTGCTCTGAAGCCAGTTTGAAATGGATCTAGATAATCTGTTTGATCCAAGACAGCTTGGAGCTGAAGACCAACAGCCCTCTCGATCACCTTGCTTAAAAATGGAAGATGGGAGACTGGTCTATAGTTATTCATATCCAGGGGATCTAGGGAGGGCTTTTTTAGAAGCGGCCGTATAATCGCTTCTTTTAAACAAGCTGGAAAGTTGCCCTTCCTGAAGGATGCATTAATAATATGTCTTAAATGAGTCTTAATGGCGACTCCTCCCTGGACAACCAGCCATGAAGGGCAGGGATCAAGAGGGCAAGCTGTCTTTCTTACCTTTCCAAGGAGCTTGTCTACGTCCTCAGTACTCACTGACTGAAACTGATCCAGTATAATCCTTTTCACGGAGTCACCGGATACTCCATTTGTAACCTCTGCTATAACAATGGCATCCAAGTCATCTATTATTACATCCAACCGCCCCCCCCCACACAGTTAGCCACTGTGCAAACAGAATGTTGGCTGAGATAAGACTATGGTATGATCCAATATGGTTCTTCTTATCTTATTAAGAGTTTCTAGCTATAAGGCTTAAAACTCCAAGCCTGTACAGCCTTCAAAGCTTCTGTACAAATTTCTAATTTTAGCTTTGTCCTTCTGAGCCTTTTAGCATGCACACAACATTTGGAGAGGTATGGCACCTTTCTGATCAGTTTGCTTGGCTTCCTCAATGTTGGGGACTGTATTTACTTTGTATGACCTACAAGAGAAAGCAAAAGTAAATCCTATATCATTATGACCCCTCCTCAAATTCACTGGAAATCAATGGGAAGCGGAGAAAGGGACTTCCAAACAAGAACGATCCTGAATTGAAAGCTACAAGTTATATGCATCTGTCTGGATATAAGACCCATTGGAACCAGTCGGATTTATTCTGAATAAGTATACATAGGACTGGAATAAATTTTACCCACTATTATGCATTCATCGAGTCATATATTTATTTATGCATGCATGCATGCATACTTTTTTTGGACCTAAAAAAATGAGGTCCTAATGGAGCTCATGTAAAATTTAAAAGAAAAGAAGAAGTCAATTAAAAAACAGTAAAACTGAGAAAAGAACAAAATACTAACAAGGAGAAACAAATTTCATTCAAACTAAAATCTAGTGAAATAAAATCCTAACAGCCTGACTAAATCTTAAAATTAAGAGAGGTAGCTGAACCTCTCTAAACAGGGTAATCTTCAACTGGGCACTGCAAAAGAAAAAGTTCTCTCTGACCCAGTTAAGTGTACCCTGGAAGGACATGGAATACTAAACATGGCACCTGATGCTATGTATAATGCATAGGGCAAGATCCCATCAGAAGTGGCTGTCCTTAAATATCTTATTTCTATATCACCCAGGCCCTAAGCTTTAGCACTTCAAAGTTAAGAACCTGCATTTTCTAGATGAAGAACATAACATCTCTACAGTATGCTGCTGGGAAAAAAACTGTCTAAACTCTCCGAGAATTAAGAAGCAAGATCGCAACAAAAATACAGGCAACACAGGAAGCTTCAAAGGTTTTACTCTTCCTTTACTGAGACAAGCCTAGGCCACCATTTAAGGCAGGCATGGCAAAGTGCAACCCCGGGGCCACATGTAGCCCAATGCAGGTTTTACAGCCTTTCCAGATTCCCCAGAATACCACTTTGGGGTCCAAAAAAGAAATGAACTGTCTCTCTCCCTGAAGCATTGAACAGTAGCAATACTGGCAATATTGTAGGGGCACTGTACTGCTCAATTCCCCCGAATTTCAAAAGTAGAAGTGGATGTCCACCCATTTCTGATCTGGGGTGGGTTTCGTTTTGTTGGTATTTCTTGCAGTCCATGGTGCCCCAGGAAGTACCAAGGCAGAAAAAAAGGCTCTAGCTGCTCATTTCTCTTTTAAAGCAAAGTCTTCCAAGGGCAGTTTACATAAATCTATAATGAAATATGTAATAAAATATAATGCCACATTTCATTAAAATCAATCATTTTTAACAATAGCTTAAAATGAACCTGCAGGGTAGCAAAATACTATTGAAACAATTTAAATGAACAAGCAGCACCATAAAACCATTAAGAAAAAAGCAGTATAGGCACAACAGCCTATTTTGATGGACCACATGGAACTCAGACAGAATTATACAAACATGCAGTCACTAATGAGATGATATATTTACTAGCACAGTTGCAGAATATGCTTGTGAACTTTACCTATTTGGGATTTCTTCATGTAGATTTCTGTATTATTGAGTACTTTTAAAAAGAGTGTTCTTGTTCTCATACTCGCTAATATTCTCATGTGAGCCTTCCCTCTGCCCACCCCATTCCCTTCTGTCTTCCATGGAAACGAGAAAGGCGAGCTCCAGAGGGGGGAAGGATGGTTTGCACGAGCCTTCTCCCACCCTCCATTCCCTTCCATTTTACCTCTGCACGAGTTATCTGTGCAGGGGAAGAATGCACGGAATGTGAGGAGGAGAATGGGGGGGAAAGGTGTGTATACTAACAAATAATCAAATTTGTGAATGTCAAATCTGCAAATGTGGACGGAGGACTGTATTTCGTATTTTCATGTAGTTATAACCTTAGAAACAAGAACTGCCCCAAATCTAAATTTAAGAGAAAATTATTATAAAATGCTCCACAGATGGTATATGACCCCAATAAGATTACAGAAGATAACAAAATCGGGGCCTGGGAGGTGTTGGAAATGTGATGAAAAGATTGAGTCCTTTTTTCATATGTGATAGACTTGTGGAAAGGCAAGGAAATATTGGAAAAGGGTACATGATGAAATTCAAAGAATATGTAAAGTGAACTTTGAAATGATACCGAAGTTTTATTTGTTAAATATGCTAGGCCAACATAGACAGATAAGAAGTCATCAGAAGATACTATTATACTTGATAACAGCAGTGAGGTTGTTGTACGCACAACATTGGAAAGAAAATAAAGATATAAATCTAGAAGAGTGGAAGTTGAAAGTTTTAGAGATGGTAGAAACAGAAAAATTAGCATCCTCTTAGAAAAATAAACCAATATAGAATTTTGAAAGGGAATGGAAAGGAGTATTGGACTAGATAAAGACATAGATTTATAAGATGTAGAGATATGGAAACAAGATAAAGGGTAATTGTTGTTATTGATAATAGAAATGTAATTGCTCTTCTTTTGTGTAAACAGAAATAATGTAGGTTCAACTGGAGAAATATAAGCGGAAGTGGGGGAGTTGGGATACATTAAAAGAAGATGTGATCCACTTGTTCCCTTTTTATTTGGTAACTAAACTTTAATAAAAATATTACAAAAAAAGAAAAAAGAAACAAAAACTGACAGAACACAGGGCTTGACTTCACTACTGTAGGCTAAGACTTTGAAACAAAAAGGTTATGCTCAACAAGAACCATTATTAGCAAAACACTGCTACACAAGAGAAAGCTACAGACTCAATAAGGCTACCAGCTAGTTAAGAACTACGAAATCCCACCTCTGGGTAGATAAGATTTAGATTTCTTACTTTGCTGCCATAAAATTCCCTAATCTCTTATCTATGCTACTGTTTCTATATCCTTTCTCTCTCTTCTGGCTGAATACACCCCTCTCTTGAGGGGAACCTAATATGAATTTGCATGTGCTACTCTCCTCACAATGCTTGCATCTCTTATTTGTGTATCCTGGCAGCAGGGAAATTCTTTCTGAAGAACAAGCTGACACTGTGAAGGTTACATAGCATCTTCTGCTTCCCATAACATCAAGAGATGGGAGAATGGGTTATGTCGCAAGAACTAGGGAATATCTGTTTGCCTTACAGGAGGATGCACATCACCAGTTGATACCTAGAGGTTTTGACTTCTATTGCATTTCTTAGATTCATGGAATTCTCTCAGGATATGCACTTTGCAGTAACAGCTCACAGCTCAGGAATCCTATTGTCTCCAGATTCTGTCTGTTACGGTAAGAGAGAGAGATGCCTTTCTTTCCCTAAATAAAGTTGAAAGGGCAACACTTCAGCTAAGGAGAGTCAGGTACCTTCTTAGAGGTAAGAGGTCTTATTTTAAAAACCTTGCTGCTTTTGTACTCCCCCATCGACTGCTTGCTGTGATGGCTGGTGGAACGCCTTTCTAATGGACTGTGCCTGGTGAGTCAATGATTTGGCTTTCCTCTTTGTTCTTTTCTGTTTCTGAATTCTGGTTTTTTGCTTTGGTCACTGCTGGTTATTTTCTGGTTTACATAAGACATCAAAAAATTAAAGGGCACTTTTCTAGCAGTTAAGAAGCCACAGGCTGCCAGCCCTTCCCACTTATTGGGACTGGCAGGGACTGGGAAATAAAGCACCAGACTGTAGCCTGATTTTAGGATTTGTTCCCCCAGATTCTGCAAGGGATCTTATTCAACATGCACTGAAGAGCTCCATGCAGAGTACATGTCTTTACAAATGCACAGTGGGATAAGCTCCCTTGAGTCATAGAATTACAGCAGACCTATTTTTCAGTTGCTCAGTAGGGAACACAGAGGTAGTTTGCTGGAGGACCCAAGTACTCCAGCAATATACCTATACAATTACAGGGTCCATGAAGCCGTAGGGTAGAGTTAGGATTCTGAATGCATGCTTTCTTGGCCAAAAGGAAGCAGAGCTAAGTGCCCACAGGTGATTGTGAGGTATGTGTGTGCACGCATGTGTGTGTGTGCAAGAGCCTTCAAGTCGCCTGTGGACTTATGGTGGCCCCATCAATTTCATAAGGTTTTCCCTAGCAAGGAATATTCAGCAGTGATTTTGCCAGTTCCTTCCTCTGAAATATAACCTACAACACTTGGTATTTACTGATGGTCTCCCATTCCAGTACTAACCATAGTGACCTTGCACAGCTTCCAAGATCAGATAGGATCTGGTGCTTTTAGGGTATTTAGGCCTTCACAAGTAATCATGGATCTGTTTATCCTAGTCATTTCTTCATCTCTGCATATGAACAGTAGCTGGGAAGGGGATCAGTTATTGGGCTACCATCCTAATTCTGCCATGGAGGCTATATTAAATTATAAAATTATAACTACTAGTATTATAATAATATAGTATATCTTTCAAGGTGGTTTACACATTAAAAAGATCGTAACTCAAAACATTGAAAAAGTCAACATTGAAATCAACTTAAACTAAGAATCATGTTAAAAAATATCATTAAAAGATTTTAAAAGTTAAACAGTACTATTTAAATCAATACAGCACTTGCAGCCCTTTGTTAAAAGTATTTAAATTTAAAAGGCTGTCTGAATAAAAAAAGTTCTTGCCTCCTAAAGGAAGGACAGCAGGGGGGGAGGGCTATACTTGCCTCTCTAGGGAGGGTGTTCCAAAGTCTAGGGGCAGCCAGAGAAGGTTCTTCCACCAGTCATACCTCTGAAGGTAGAGGGACTGAGAGAAGGGCAGTGAAACTCTGGATTTCAAGGTTCAGGCAGGATCATATCAGGAGATACATCCTGTCAGATAACCTGGAACTAACCCGTATAGGCCTTTATAGGTCATAATCAGCATTTATTATCATATTATCACCACTATCATTCTATATTCTAATTCAGTTCTCCAGTGCTTGTGCACTCAATGCTTATGTATCCAACATGGCAACAACAAAGCTCAAGAGGAGTATTAACAGACTCAGGTATCTTAAGTTTTGAAGAAATAAAAAAAAATTAAAAGGGGAGAGGAGAAAGGGGGAGAACCCACCAAAGCATGCTCAGCGCTCACTGGATGTGACCAATCACTGACAAGAAATTGAAATTCAAGTGGGAGTAGGAACTGAGTGAGTAGAAAAGGTAGGGAAAGTGACAAATGGATATGACCACCTCTACCTATCCAACTCCTTGTGAGACAGAACCTGTTCACTCAATTTATTTGGACAGCATTTTTTCTGACAAGGAGCAGGATTTTTTTTCCCAGAGCTGAATGTGTTCCCTCTATTTTTAATTGATTTTTTTTCTTTTACTGTGGATAGTACAAATATAGAACAAAAAGAAAAGAAAAGAAATGAACAATAGGATATACTCATGGTTTAGGCACAGACACTAATACAAACTTACCATATATCCAAATGGGATACTTAATCAAAGTTGGCACCTGCAGAATAGCAGTTAGATCTTCAGCTCATTGAACAATGGATGGGCAATGCCTGTTCTTCTAGCCTAGTAGTACAAGTCTCTTTATTCCAATATGAGCATACAGGTTCTCATCACAATTTGTGGTTGTTTCCCTCAAACTCAGACAAGCTATGTCAAAATGGGACTACCCATTCACTACATGGCTAAGATCAGGAAAAGCAACATCCAAGCTAAAAACAAGTACAACAGTTGATATTTGTCCTCCAAAATGGGCAAAACCCCAAAAGTACAAAAACAAACTGCAGACACTTCCCCTTCCATATACAACACAGAAGAGAAAAAAGCAGTGCACATGGCTCACTAAGTCATCAAAAGAAAGACATGGCAAAGGGGAAAGAGTTAACCACACAGAGCCCAGTTGAGTTCCTTCCTCAAAATGCGTATCACCTTCACTGGTAGGCAGCTACAGGGACAAACACTTACAATGTTCCTGTGCAGCAGCAGCACTGCCATCACCACACAGGAAACACAGGACCAAAGAAAGACAGGAAACTGCTAGGCAGTTCCTAGAGTATGAGAGACTGTGAAGTGCAATTCTTTCCTCTGCAATCCATCTTCCAGCATGATTCCCTTGGACTGAGAGACAATTTACAATAGATGTTAGCAGAAGGAGCATGAAAGGAATATAAGGTGAACGGCAGTACTCCCACATATACAACCCAAAAGTGCCTTCTTCCATTCTTGTACCACCAGAAAACCAAAGAGCTTTGAGGGAAACAGTGCAATCTTTTATTAAAGGGTCAAACTCAAACCGACAGACAGACAGAGAGATAATGCTGACAGAATGAGTGCTTAACCATTTGGAAACAAATCAGGAGCACAACTGGCCCTCGACATTTGCAGGTTTGCCTTTCATGGATTTGATTATTTGTGAGTTCCTTCAAACCCTGCCCCCCACCTCAAGTGCTTCTTTTTTCAAAATATTTTTATTGACAATAATAAACATAAACAGACAAAAGAAAAAGAAAGAAAAGGACTTCTTTTCCCAGGGTACCTTCCCTCTCAGTGGCTCCAATCAGTCTGTACAGCTCTTTAAAAAAAAAACATGCCTCTGGTCCTCCTCCTCCTCCACCAGCTGCTGCCTGACCATCTAAGGACGGCTTGCAGCCTGACTTCTCAGCACCACAAACCTCTCCCAATGCCCCACACATACACACACAAGGAAGAAGATGGCTAAGAGGGAGGAGGTATAGGGCCAACATGCTGACCTACCCCTTTAGCTGACCTGTTTGGACCTTGGGTGCCCATTCTCCTCACCATGCCTCAGATCCCTTTCCACAGACACACACACACATATACACACACTCTGATATTTGCAATTTTCTCTGAGTATCATGAAAAAGCACTAACTCTTGTTTTAGTTGTCTCTCACTGACCCTCAATTTTGGTAGTTATCCACAGTAATTTTGGTAATTACCTTTACAGTCTCATTTCATTATCTGAATGCAATAAATATATACAGTCTACTCTCGAATTCAGTAGACGAGTACACAGAACAGAGGCACTAAACATCATTACTTTCAGACAGACTTCTTTCTCTTTATTAAAGATCAGTAAGCTCAAGTTAGTATCATTTTTAACCTCAATTTGAATGTTACTGTTGTTTCTACAAAGACATACAAGCAAACACATTTTAACCATTATTTCTACATCTTTTATACCGTATCCAAAAACTTACACATATTCTGTCTCGACCTTTGTCTTTCAAATAATAAGTATATATTATAAATTAGCTGCCTTACTTTCTACATTCTAATCACATTCTTCCATTTTGTAGTATAAAACATACTCCATATTCTGTTTATCCATTCAGTCTTAATTGGAAGGACTTTGTCTAGTTATTAGCAATGTGAATTCATACTGCTGTGAAAAAATTCTCAACCTTCTAAGAAAAGAATGCTGTCAACAAGTCCAACCACAAAGTATAACCAGCAGTATTTACAGTTTCTCCTACAATAAAATCTCAAATTTTCATAATACTTTCTGACCAAAGTATATGGTAAGTATCTACATCTATTATGCTACATCTTCAAAACAAAATAAAACAACCTGGGCTATGGTTGTAACTTTCAGACCAATGTAAAATTTTAAAATGGCATCTTAATATGAATAATTACATGACACAGCACTATTGACAAGCTGGTTTTGGTAGTCACACACTCTAAACCCAAATATTGATTTTTTAAGACTCTGTAAACAAGTCTGTCTTTCTATATTTTTATTTTTACTATGTTCTTTGTATCCCCACACTTTTTGAAAAACGTTATTCTGCTGAAAGCTACCTAATGCAGATGTTTAAATCTTATATAGACAGGAGATAAAAGCCCTGCAGATAGCATCCACTGGTAACCAGTTCAAGTCTAAAATACTCATAGATCATTCTTTTAAATATATCACACAATTATTCCTGCAGAGAAAGACAGGAAGTCTAATAGTATTTATATGAGCTACAGATGGGACAAAATACATAACTGCATAGAGAAGAAGAAAATAGAAGAAAAGGTGAGTTGCAATAAACTTATTTTAAGACCACTAGGGTGTTTTCCCAACACCCATCTGGGATTATTAAACACCTGGAAAATAAAACCAACGGATATGATGAAAGGCAAAAATAACAACTAAAATGGAGTAGAAGTCCATAAACAGATGAAAGACAGGTATCTGTGGTATTAATATACAGCTCAAGGTACTGTACATGTAGACTGGTAAAAATAACTGTAAATTATAAATTGAATTTATACTGATTTTACTTTTGCTGTTATATTTTGTGTTATCACAATAAAAGTGAGTGTGGGGGGATAAAATGCAAAGGGAAGAAGTAACATCCTTCCCTTATTTCCTCTTATATTAGTCCATCTGAAATGAAATTTTTTGAGTATATCTTCATTTCACTGATCATATTTGTGCTACAGAATGCACCTCTGATTACTTCCAGTGAAGGTCCATGCCAGACTGCACAGGAGAAGATAGCCATAAATGGGTTAAGTTACACCGCCATCCAGGGCAAGCAGTAGTCATGATTCATTTTTAGACTTATCTCTTCCCACAGAACAGCAAAGATAAAAAGAGACCAAAAACAATTAAGAAAGGTAGGCAAATGGGTCATATTGCATATACAATGCCATGTTAAAAATAGAGGACTAAATTATGCCCATAGGTAGAGTGTGGATGTCTCTTCCTGTAGGTCGTATCAATTATCTTCACAGTAATTAACCAAGCTGATGTTCTCAGACCACAGAGAAGGAGTCACTGACAAATGGGGTCTATCAATGCTGAAAACCAAAGTTAGGGGATAGATGGCAGCCAAGCACCATTTCAGAATGGACTTATCTGTTGTAACACTCTCGTCTCAGACTTTCTCCATCAAGGTACATCTCTATCAATTTTACCATGTTTTTCAAATGTTGCAGGACTACCCCAGGTAACTTCTCTACATGCTCCTCCTAGAGGCACACTAGTTCAAAAAGTCACTGATGCAGGTGCAGTCCTTGTGGAATAGACTCTTATATGTGATGGTCGAGGCAGAAAAATTATATCATGTTATAAAAGAATATCATATTTGAGTCATCTGTCCAAGGTTTCATTAAGCAACTTCTTCTCCAAGGAAGTATTTAACAATGATACAATAAAAGCTGATGGAAACCTACAGGCCTCTTTCCTACTTCTGCAAAGTTTTAAGACCCTATGCATACCTAGCTTGTGCTAACTTTCTGAAAAATGTGGGAGCTCTTGCCAAAAGATGGCAATACTCGATCCTGAGACCATAAAATAATGTGTTAATCATTGGGACATAGGAAGGTTCTATTTGTGAAGTCACTGTATATTTCCCAAATATACAGTAATGTTTGCCTACAGAAAGGGTTCCTGACTCTCCCACCCTTCTAGCTGAAGTAACTGCTACTTTGAAAAGCATTTTGAGTGATAAGAGGCATAAGGAAGTTGTCTTTAGAGGCTCGAAATATCTTTGCATTAAGGCATGTAGCATTAAATCTAGGAAGGAAGGAACCTATGAATTAACCATGCCCTGAGTGGAGAGACTCCATGAAGGAAGCATTTAACTTTAGGGAGCAATCCCAAGGAAGCCCATCCATGTACAGAGAGGACCGAGGACAGGTTTTGGTTCAAAGCCTGAATTTAAACTGCCTGAAGGAAATCGAAAAGCTTTCTAACAGTTGCTGAGTGGCCGTCAACAGACAGAAATAAAACAGATAGAAAAGACTCCCATGTAGTTTTGTACATGCACTGAGTTAGACAAAGCAATGACAATATAGTACACTGTTAGGAACCTTACAAAATAACCAGCCTTCAAACAAGAGTCCCTTTCAGGTGCCTGGTGAATTGATGAAACCAACTGGGGTCTGCATGGAGAACAAGTTCCTGAGACAAAAGATGAGGCAAATGGAGCAGTGAACATGCACCTTTTCTGTATAGCTGAATGATCTCTGAAAACCATGACCTGTGAGGACAGGGGGAGGAAGAGCCACAACTACCCAGAGGTTCACTTCTTAGATTTTCCTCTACACTCTGCAAGTCACAGAGACTGAAGAAAAAAGTACAAGTAAGCCAGGGAGGTGGCAGAATACAATCATGCTCCACCACTTTTTAGAGAAACTTGGGGAAAAATTAAGAAGCTTACTGTTCTTGCATGTGATAAAAATCTGCCTAAATGAGATGTTGCAACACTGATAGATAAAAGACCAATTCATCAAGGTCTACAGTAATCCATATGAGAAAATTAATTTTTCTTTGAAATCACCCTAGATTCTGACAGAACATGTCTCTCTACCTACAAAAATAAAGACACTGCTTCTATGGGAGGCATTCTAGACATTGCTTTTCCTTTGTGAGTCACAAAAACTGTGGTTGCCAAGCTGTCAATTCAGACTTGCACATGCAGGTTTTCTATCCGTGGCTGAAACTGAACTAAGGCCAATCTAACAGCTCACTGTTCCCTCAAATTCATGGAATATCAGATAGGTTACCTGAGGGGACCAAACATCCTAAGTCACGGCTTGTAGGCAGGACACTGACAGGCTCACATCCTTGGACAGTCTGCCTATACTTACAACTGGAAGCTCCTGCCCACCACATTAGATAATATCTGAGTTTTACTGACAGCCAGGAATATATGCACTACCACAGGCTATGTGATACTGGAAAGCAACAACAGCCACTATAGGTCTAAATCACTTGTGACCAAGGTGTGACATTTAAGCATGAAATCATGAAACCCAACAAGTATGGATAGCACATTGTATCTGCCATCCTCTTTTAGCTGAATGCTTTTGAGTATTGCATGAGCTTTTCTTCTCTCTCGTGGGAGTGGGAAATCAACCCCCTGCATATCTCAAGTGAGTCAATTTGCTGTTGGAGCATAAATGGCTTTTTTTTTTTTGTAATTTACCAGGAAGACACAAGAAAAAAGTTGTCTAAAAATGACTTTTAAAATAGATCTGTATACATATAATTTATTACTGGCAGGAAACACTAAGTTCCCCCAGTGGGGAATCTCAACAGGAGATTTTCCAGGTATGTTAGGACCCCCTGAAGCATTATTATAGAGCCATGTATTTAAGGAGAAAAACTCTGAGGAAGAAGCTAGCCCAGAGGGGAGACTTTAGAATTGCTAACGATTTTTGTCATAAGTAAACTAAGAAAACATAGGTGAGCTAGACAGATAGTTGCTGGAGATAAAACTCTGTCAGCTCCATACATAATAAAAAAATCTCCTGCATGCAGAGCTTCCCAGATGGTTTGGAGAGTTTTGGTCAAAAATTTTCTGCACTTTTAGGAATTTATTTCTGTATCTGACACTCAATATCAATTTCAAAATAAATAAATAAATAAAAATTGACATATCCCCATGGCTTCTTCCTCAACAGAAAACATCTCTTTACCACGTCAATCACCAGTTTACTTTATGGCTTTTTAAAAAGTCTATCCTAGACCTAAAACAGCTAAGGGGTCCAAAAACATAGTGACATTCCTCTCCATACCCCCTAGAAGGTATGAGGATATTGATTTTTTTTTCTCCAAAACAGTTTAAAAATATGGTTGGGGCACAGTGGGGACACCTTCCCAAGGACCAAAAGGGGTCAATTTGGGCAGTTGTCCACACCTGCTTAGATGAAGGAAAAACAGAGGCACCTTTTGCAGAAACCTCATTTGAAACATCCCCCTCTTGTGACTGATCATTTGCTTTTGGGAGAAATTCAAGAGCAAGAGTAGCTACAGCCCTGACAGGGAAAGGAACAAAATAATCCATATGAAAAGGTTTATTTTGGCTCAAGCCAAATCAGACCATTTAGATTCATCTTTGTCTCATGAATAATAAAGGAGGTAGTTGGTACAGATGTTAATTCCAGATCAATATCATCATTATTAGGTTGAAAACTCACTAGGGCTCTGTAGTCTGGAGACCTATTCCCTATATTTCACTAACATCTGATAAATTATGCAAATTATGCATCTGATAAACATCTGCATGACAATACTTTATGCAGCTGGAAGAGTGTTAAGAGTTCCAACCTGAACTACCTATAGTTTAGCCTGCTGAGCAGAGGCTGTTTGCAATTTCTTTTGCACACTTTGGGAGGGATGAGAGGGAAGGAAAAACTGAGGTAGTTATCACATCTCACTCTTCAATGCACCTTTAAAAGCCTCTTTAATTGGAAAGAGTTTTCATCTTCTTCTGTTGTGGTGAAAACAGCTGCAGCTGCTGCCACTCCACTGCTTGGGTGTTGCTAGACAAAGTGGGAGCAGATAAAGCTCACAGTGCTTCTTTCTCTCCACATGGGGGATATGGGAATAAAAGCAGAGGCCCTTTGCCTGGCTGTAAACTGCTGGAGGCAGCAGGCAGAGGCTAACCCCACTGCATCTCCTTATTTCCCTATGGACATCAGCTGTGTGAAATTAAGTAGAAATACTGAGATGCTGAAATATTATAGAAGAATATTTTTGTAAAAAATGTATTATAGAAAAATTTAAACAATCTTAACTAAAAAAATAATATTCGTATTTAAATATTATTTAATTTAACCTCTGAGGTGGCATGGGCTTTCCAACTGCCTTAAGAGCATTTCAAATAGATATATACCTAATGTCTATCCATACATCTAGATGTCTAGATACAGATACAAAATATGTGAAGTAGCTATTGTTTTCTAGGGATATCATCTAAAACAAAGTGAACTGACAAGAGGATAAACAGACATTTTGTTTTTTGTTTTTTTTTTGTTTGCTTGAACAGGTTTCCACAATTTTATACACTACAACAATTCTCAGGAATTTGAAACAGCAGAGTAGCAACCTTGATGATGAAGACCTGTCTGTACATATAAGAAAGTTTTGAAAAGAAACAATATATAGTATAAAGCAATGCTACCACTTTTTTATGCCACTGTGGATGCTGAATTCCTATGCTAAATGCAAACATATGTACAGTAGCCCCTCCATATTCCTGAGGGTTGGGGCACAGAACCCTTGCAAAAGTGGAAAAACGTAAAAAAAAACAAAAAAACACCCACGATTCCCCTGCCATTCCCTTCCAGAGCTTCCCCCTCCCATTCCTTTGCCTCTGGCCCCAGTGTTGGTGATGGGGGTGAGAGACAACCTAAAAGACTTACCCGTACTTTCCTCTCAGACAGAGAAGAGGGAAAGCCATCTTGAGAAAGGAGCACCTGACTACTTAGGCAGTCAATACACAGCAGAATGTGCAATCACATGGCAGAGAGGCCACACCTTCAGCAGTGAGAAGGGGCTTTATTCATCCAAAAGTAAAAAAGCGCCATTTTAAACACAAGCCTCACAAGCCTGGTGTGAGGAATGCAAGGGTTGGGAGGAGCAAAATGCAGGGAGGGAGGCAAGCATGTGCCTCATGAATAATCAAATTCATGAAGCTCAAACCCACAAATGTGGAGAGAGGACTGTAATATTATGACTGACTTGGGAGTAGTTACAGGTGACAGAGAAACAGCTGGGAGAGAGAATGCATGACACTTTCCTAGCTAAAAAAGGTTTTCAAGTCAAATCTGTAAGGGTAAATGTGCACCTATGAGAGGGCCATAAACACCCTAAAGGTACCGGATCCTCTCTGATCTTGGATGTTAAGCAGGATCAGCCCTTGTTAATACTTGGATGGAAGACTGCCAATGAATACCAGGTGCAGTAGGTCATATTCAGAGGAAGGAACTGGCAAAACCAACTCTGAGTATCTCTTGTCTACGAAAGCCCTATGAGATTCATGGTGTTGCCATAAGTTAACAAGGAACCTGAAGGAACACACACACACACAACATTTCCAAGACAGAAAACCAACTTGGGAATCAGCTTGGATAAAGAATGAGTTAACACCTCCCCTTCTTCTTCACTCAAAAGTTCAGTCTCTCAGTGCTACCATTCTTAACAAAAGGCATTAAGAGATGACTACACATCTTTCCATGTAGTACAGCTCAATTCAATGCCCCTCTCAGTGGGTCAAATTCCCTAGCTGTGCTCTTTTCTATAACCTCTGCAAACCAAGTCCAGTCTGCCTGTGTGTTCACATTTACATTTGCATTTGCATGGGGAGGGGGAAACCCCAAGAGAATGATTTTTGTGTATTAGCAGTGAAGAAGATGGGTCTGTGTGTGTATTTGGGTATGTGATATTCCTATTTAGATAGCATAAATGTATGGCGAATTTTAGCAGAATTTGTTTAGAAGAAAGCTTGAAAAACTGACATGCAATTCCTTCAGTGTCTTTCGTTGGGGCAGAAAACTACAGGTTCAAAGCAATGTGTTCTTCTTTTAGTCCTTCTGTAATAGTTATGCATTGGTATAGTAGTTTTTGAATTACCATACTGCACAATAGACAGTTTGTGCCTCCCCCTATCATAGTCACTTTGTGGACGATGACAGATAACACCTCTGAAAAATTCAAATATACCTATGGGCTCCAAAAGTCTTCAGACCTCTGCTTTGATCAGTAGGAAAATATGTACCCATTGTTTTGAATACTCCTGTGATTCCGCATGGTGGGATGAGTCAGAGTGCCATCATGCAGTGCTCAGAATACTGGACTGGGACTTTGAAGATCCGGGTTCAAGCTTCCACTGCCATGGCATTCAAACATAACTTTGGGCCATTTATTCCCTGCCAGCCTGATGTCATAGTGCCACTGTGAGGATAAAGTAGAGTGGAGGAAAGACATATATGCCTCCTTGAGTACACTGGAGGAAAAGCAGAATATAAATGCAAAATATAAGTTAAATATTGTTGCTGGATTCTGAAAGAAAGAAATGCAGCTTCCCACTACCAGATGAGAAAGGATCACACAAATCCAGAGTGGACACAAGAAGACAGTATTATCCACAATTTCCAGAAAGATGCTTGGAACAAAGCTTACCCACATAACTAACCAAATTAATAAAATAAAATAAAATATAAAAATAAAAATAAAAATAAAGAAAGGCAGGATCTGGTTTGTTATAAATAAAATAAATAAAATAGAAATGGAATTGTCAACCTAAGCAATTCAAACAGTATGTATGGCAGCAGAGATCCACTGGGAGAGGCAGGATAAAAATAAATTTTATTATTATTATTATTAGAACAAGAGAGAACTACAGAGAAAATATGGAATCACATTTATGTTCATAGATATACATGCATATATGTTCAGTGGAATAGAAACATAATTGTGTCCAGTAAGAACAAAATATTTTGGAGCACAAATGTATCTTTCAAAAACATATGGTGCCTATTATGATTTCAGAAACACAAGAGTGTAGGCCATTTGCACTGTGCAGGAAGCTAGATCTTTACATTTGTTTAACGTTCCAGAATGGGAGGAATATATTGTTGTACTATGCTGTTAAAAGAAATGCAATACTATTTTATGTAATTCAATTAATGCATTTATTTGACGAAATACAACAACTGTTTAAAAACTTACCACAACACTCTCCCATAGAATAAGGTGAGTTTTCCAAATAAAAACCCACAGGACTGGTTCAAACCCATACATCAATACCTGAATATCCTAACATTAAAGTGTAATTTTGTGCATCTGCAGTCTAATTTTTGGTGTTCCATTCATTTGCATTGTGGATTCTAAGCATCTTACCTACTTCTTATATTTCATGTTTCCACTATAACAAATACAGTCAGAACTATGTTTTTAAAATAAAGATTTCAATTTAATGCCATAATAAAACAAGTTACGCTAAGAAAGCTTATGTCATAAACCTTTTAAGTGCCACAAGACTCTTTTTTGTTTTTTTGTGGAATAGACTATTATGGGCATCCCCTTTCAGAAACCCCTAAACAAAATTTACTGTTATAGTATGGGGGCTGGTAAACCAGGCAAGACTTTATAGATCTTGAATGCAAGCAGATGCTCTCATATGCAAATCATGCTTCAATTCTTTGGCCGTGGTAACTAGGACAAAAAGCACCTCATGTTGTGAAGAATCTCCAGCACACTGTGGGTTAATCCCACTGTGCAGAACTAACCACAACAGATGAAGCTGTATAATAAAGCAGACACAGAAAATAGGACTATTTTCTGAAAAAAAGTTATTTTGGCCCCAATTTCAGTGTTTTACGTGTACATAAATACCTTAAATTCATGCCCTGTTAGAACACTCATTTCTGTATAACCAGACCACACAGAAGTATGTAATATTGCACTAAGAATAAGAAGCATAACAACCTATAATTAAAGCCAACTAATATTTGTCCTTTAGCTCTCATTGAAATTTGATTATTTTACTATATCAGCAAGTTGCTGCTGCTGCTATTGTGTGCGTTCAAGTTATTTCTGACTTATGGTGACTCTAAGGCAGATCTATCACAGGGCTTTCTTGGAAAGATTTGTTCAGAGGGGATTTGCCTTTGCCTTCCTCTGAAACTGAATGTGACTTGTCCAAGGTTACCCAGTGGGTTTCCATGACTGACCAGGTACAGTGACCAGTTTATTCAACCACTGCTCTACCACTGCTCTATGGAAAACAGCAGTGTTCTGATCTGACAATACTAATTCAATAAAACTTATTCTGACATGATGATAACAATTCAATAAAAGGTCTTATCCCTCTCTTTCCCTCCTTTCTTTAAGCATTTGAATACAAGGAAAACATTGTGGTTTGTTAAACTACAGTTCCCTACAACATCCAACCTGGTTAATCAAAGTGTCTTAAGTGATTTCCTAATTTTCCCCTTTTTAATCATCAAATGTTCCAAAAGTACTACAATGAAGTAAAATCCCCCCAAATCACCAGTTACTACTCTTCTCTTGCAGCTAATTTATAATAAATCCATACTGGTACGGAATTATGTTCACACAGAAGAGTTAATTCAAAGAAAAACATTTTCCACAGAGCTCTACCTTTCACTGGGTAAGGAAAACTACAACTAAAAATGCTAATTTCCATAATCCATTATTTGTATCTGGAGAAAACTGTGCCTCCCAATAGTATTTTTGCTGTTCAAACAACAGGAATTATAACTAACTGTTCACTGCTCAAGTATCAGACTAACGCAAGCATCCTTACATTTCATTTGTGGGCAGAAATGTAAACAGACAAATACTAAAAAAGAGTTTGCAAGATTTTATTTATTAAATCTCTCTCTACTCTTCCACAAATGTGGATCATAGTAAAATACAGATAAAAACAATCTCAGAACATTAGAGCAAACAAATTAAAAACACACTAAAACAAGAACAACAGGAAAGAAACAGGAGTAATCCATTAAAAAAAAAACCTTCAGCAGCATCATAAATGCCAAAGGCCTATCTAGAGGAGAAAAAACACAACAGTAGGATAACAAAGAAGGACTAATGGCCTGTCCCTGAATTCAAGCAGGAATCCCTTTTAAAGCACACATTTTCTGCTTGTGTTAAAGGGCTTTCAAAAGTCTGCCACCACATTTGGCAAAAGTCTGGAGGCTAGGGCAGCAAAGAACAGCTCTGGAGGCCACATGTAGCCCAATGGCTACGCTGCCCACTACTACAAGATTTAGGGCAGGGGGCAAGAAATTTCTGAAGAGAAGGAAAGTTAAAGAAGAGGAAGTGGAATTTTTAGGAGGGAAGAATGCTTATCAGCTGTTCTGCTAGGAAGGGTAGGATGAGTCAAGCATGCCACTCAAAGGAACAGCCTTTCCTTAAGGACTTCCACTTTAGGAAGGAGCAGGGGGAAAAAGTGATAGTATTTGCAGAGTCAACACTTGCAAGAAAAGTGGTTTGTAACCTGTAGACCAGGGAAATATCAGATTTTTACTTTGCACTAAGTAGATTAACAATTCAAAGGAGCAATAATCTTGTTTGCTTCTGACAGTCTCCAGAGCCTACTGTAAAGTAGAAGACAGACTCAAGCTTCTCTGACAAATTCCATGATGAAGTATCCCCCAATCCAACATGATGGGAGCATCCAGTTGTTCCCTCAAATCATGTGCACAAGGGAAAGGAGCTGGTAGAAGAACAGGACGTCTTTGCTACCCAGCAGGAAGTCTCTTTACTTCTCTCTCTCGGGGATATATTGTGAACTTGGTTTGGGATGAGGTATTTCACACCAAGCTAATCTGTGAAATCCATCATCAGGAAAATATTCAATACTTCTCATGAACACAGCATTTATCTCCTAAGTAGCTTCTACAAATCCACAATGCCACTCTTCAAAATAAGTTGAATGGGGGAGGTACTCAAATTTTCTAAATTCTAAATGTTGAAAAGCACTGAACAAACTATACTTTAAAGGTGCATCAATCCGCCAACATTTTCTTTTGGTCATACCAGATCAATTTATTTGATATCTTTACTTTGAATCCAACCTTAAAACCTAATACACTGAAGTAGGTGGGACAAGTGAGTCATGCTCCAATTAAATGAATTAAAATATTGTTCTGTTCAAGTTCCAATCACAGAATTGCATTCTTTTTCCCCCACCTTAAAACAAAACTCCTATCAACTGTAATGAATACATCAGATTTGGAACAAATTTTGCTAGACATGGTGATATACTACTGCAGACGCTTCCACAAGTGTATTAAACATTCTTTGCCTTGCTGTAGGATCTCTAAAGGAATTATGACAAATATTAAACTGAATAAAGAATTTTTGAAGAAAGGCATCATGCATTTTTAATTTTAAAAATTTAATTTGCCCGATATCCATATCCTATTCCCTACATGACATCACTGGTTAGTCAGCAGTGAAACATAAAGGCCTAGATACAAAAAAGTTGGTATGCTCATGCAACTCCTGATTTTGCAAAGGGTTTTGACATTTCCAAGAATTCTTCCTTTTCCTAGATAGTATAAAGCATCCAAGAATCACTGTTCTATTCTACCCATTTGCTTTGGTGGTGCAACAGGCTAGCCCCTATTAAGTCAAGAAAACAGCCAGTGAGGCCATAGAGGGCATCAAACGTTTCCAACCAACTCTCCCACATGCACAATCACATTTAAGCATGCCACCAGCATTTTGCTGTGCTTGTATTTCAATCAAATGTTATAATCTTTTGAAATCTCAATTGCTAGGTAAATTCCTGAATTTTTTTCTAATTTGATATAAGAGTAATTTAAATATATAAGCAATACTAACCATTGTTATTTTCAATCAACCATTGTTATTTTCAATCAATTTAAACTGCATAAATTACAAATTTATTATCACAACATGCTTGGTATAAGATCAATTGTTTTTCAGACTTCCAAACATTACCCAGGAAGATGTACAATAAACCCACATGTTAACATAGCTGTGGATTCAGTTCCCTTTATGAGTTTTACTCAAAAGCATCTACATCCTGGTACTGTTTTGTATTTCTTTAAATTAGTAAATACTTATATTTTGCATCGTAATACTTTTCCAATGTTCCAAAAAGAACACTCATATTTCTAAGCCATTTGCCACTCCTTATATCAAAGATAGATTCAAAACCAAACAACTAAAATATCATAGTCCAGTTTTATTAACTACAGAATTTTATTTTCTTGTTTAGACATATTTAAATAGATATAAAAGCAATGCCCTCACTTAGGAATGAGTTAGTTGCTAGAGTTAAAACCTATCAAATGTCACTGCTGAAATTCTCTTCTGCAAAACCACACTGTAGTCCATGGGAGTTCAGCTTTTTTGCATTTGCATGGGTTCTTAAATTTTCCTTTGCAATTGCAAGATACCAACTCTTGGCAGGGCTTAAGCCATTCAGCAAAGTTGCCCAAAGTGTCTAATACACACTATTGGGCGTTTAATCTAATCCTACTCGACTGCTTCTGGGAACTCTGGCCTTTGTAAATTTATCTTTCCCTGCAAGAAAGATACTTGGCTGGGGTTCCTCTCAACATGTTCCTCTAAGGCTATATTTGTAGGTGGAATTAACTGCATGTTACTTCTCTTTGCAATCTATGTTCATATTGGTGCTTATTTGGTCATACAAAAGGATCACAAATCGTTCAACACAGGAAAATCTTTTGGCATGATATTTGGTGCTGAAGATACTTCAATGTTCTGCCAATGAAGCTGTACTTGTGGCCATTTTGGAAAATATCTACCTAAATCAACTGTGTCACAATATCCAGATTTTTTTAGTAATATGTTTCTGCACCAAATTTCATATTTTTATCACAAAGTTCACAATTATTTTATCACAATATGAATACTAATATACCTTAGAATAGATTGGAAGTCTTTTTTTCCCCCTACCATGGGCCCACACTCTCCAGCCCAATCAATCACAGGCACATTTTTCTATTGAGCAAAGCCAATGGTGGGCAGAACCAAAATCAGACAAAGAAAAGCCATTTCATTTTCACTTTTCCTGAACCCCCTCCTTTTTTCCCCCTCTTACACTCTTTCTTCTTTCTTTTCCCAGTGGTCTGTCTGGGGTTGGACAGATTGGTCTTGTCAAAGGATTCAACTGATTTCTTACAGAGTGCTTTTGAAATTAAGCTGAAAGTCATGTGGGTTCTACTACCTAACCTTCTTTAAGAAGGTAACAGATCTGAAATGATTCAACAATTATTTAAGAAGCTATTCTGCAACATCTATTCAAAGTAAATTACACTTGTGTTTTAAGATTTTATATTTTCCCTTGGTAATATGTAACTGTTTCTTTAAAAGTATCTAAAATGGAATCAGAAGTCTTGATTAAACTCAAATGCTCTTAAAATAAAAAGGTCTATCATCAAACTCAAGCTAATGATTATTTCAGATGCCTTCTCTAATGGATGTTTGTGTGTAATTTTAAAACTGAAAATTCCTATTAGCAGAATTATAGAATTAAAGAACTATAGTGTAAGATCTTCAATAGGAAACCTTCTCTACAACTGCATTGGTTTTCCTAGAAGCAGTCATGTTAGTCTATTGCAGCATAACAAAGAGAAAGAGGAGGGGCAAAAAAAAAACAATCTACCAGCAGAGATTAATTTTTATTTTAACATGAGTTTTCATGAAGACGAATCAACTTCTTCAGATGCAATACAGAGTTATATTAAAGCCTCGGGTCATTAAGCATATTGATACAGTTGTAGAAGTGAGCTAGACTGTAATAGGATCCAAAAAGATTTAAATTGTGACCTTCATCTTAAATCTTTCAAGGGGTGCATGAAAAGATAGAGGTCTTTCAGATCTCTACCATGGTTAGTTAGTACGGATGTGTAAAGGTAATAAATTATTGGGGAATCGATTTTTATTAACCAGGAGTTACTAGAAAGTTATCTGTAGGCAATGAACACATTAAAGCAAGTATAACTTAAAATCAATTCAGTATTGTTAGATAGAATACAAATTTGTTAATTAACTATTTATTTATTTATTATCCTACCTTTCTCCCAGAACAGGATTCAAGGCAGCTAGAGTTAAGATTTCAGATTCAGGCATAAGATACAATCTTCAGGCGTAAGATACATAACATTCAGTTAATTTAAAACAGAAACAAACATATCTGAAGTATTCCACACAACTATATTGGAAAGGGAGAAGGGTGTTCACGAGGTCAAGGCTTGTTGTGCTTGGGTGCCTGCTGTTTAATAATCATGTATGAATGCAGCCTAGAGGTTGTCAGCTGGATTTACAGAGAATATGTGACAGTCAATTCAGTAACTGAATATATGTAAAAAGGCATTTTGCCAGCAAAAAAAGCAATTTATGAATTTAAACAAGCATTTTGTAGGAAAATGGAAATTTTCAGCTTGAATATAAATCCCAGTCATCAGAAAACTATGTTATCAATTAACTAAGAAGAACTTTTCAAAGTTGTGGTATAAAACAGGATAGTGGTGGAGGTACAAAATAGAAGTCTGACCATGTGAGCCTAAATTAATATCCAGTATCTCTCTACCTTAAAAATTCCTCTTGACTGAATTAGAAACTGTCAGATGTTTCATCAGAGGACAGCAATTATTAACCTCCATTAATCTAATAAGGACAGATTGTACTGAACTGGCTGATGAAGTCATCATCTTATAGATTTCTTGGAATTAAAACAGCCCATTTTCTTTGAATTCAGGCCAATGTAGTCAGAATAAAGTTGAATTCATTCAGAGTCCAAAGAGCTAACAAAATCAGAGAAGTCATTTTAATCAACTATTTTAATCAACATGTGCTAAAATTCTATCTAATACTTTGTGATGAACAGGAAGCAGACATGACATCAACCTAGAATTTTTTTTAAGGAGACAAAAAAGGTGCTCCAACGAGTTAACTAATCAAAATACAATGCCCTTTGTAACACTTGTTTGTAGTTCTCTAATAGGACAATTCTTGAAAGAACAACTAGATTTGCTCAAAGGCTTAAGAAAATGTCTCTTTAAAATAACTGGGCCAGCCATTAATGATTTCTCAGGCCTATTTTTGAACCTGAGAGAAAAATGTAATTCACTGCATTTTACATATGCTTGTAATCACTTGACAATGTGTCTGTATGTTGTAATTTGGGACAAATTATTTCTTATTTAATGGCACATGTACTACTGTTGTTTGACAAGCTACAACAGGTATGACTGCTTTACTGCTCCTCAGAAGGACCACAGAAAGGTTGCTCTCAGAACAGAGAAATTCAGACAGACTGCACACAATATGCCTTCAGAATGATTTTTCAGGGCTGAGTTCAGATCTGAACTGATCTCATTCAACCATTCTCTCCATTTTACATCAAACTAAGCCCTTTTCTTGTGGTATATAGAAAATGAATACCCATACATGGAGTGTACACAAGCAACCTAAAGTCAAGCTTAGGGTCCTCATCCTTCCTCACTGTTGCCTATTTATATCCTGTTCAGCAAAATTTACAGCGCTAAAGGCAGGCATTACAAATGCACTTACATCCACTGCTAATGATCACCTCTTTTAATTTCTTATGTTGCTTCACTGAGTCAGATACCCCATGTTTCCTGAAAAAAAATGATCTTAGCAATTTGTTCTCTTTGTTTGAGGTATAAAGGTAGAAAAAAAATGTTTTATGAGTAGAAGTATAAATGTGGGTTATAGCAATACTATAAAGTTATGCCAACACTGGACATATACTACCCTCTAGGCTCCTTGCTTGATCCTTGAGTTCAATTGTGTATAAACTGAAGAGTCAAAACTGATTCTGCAATTGTCGAACTGCAACACAGAATTCATATGCTGAACTGCAACTTTCTATACAATGAGATTTTCTGGATCTTTTAGTTATTCTCTGGCCTCAAAAACAACAGGAAGAAGCAGGAACTAACAAAGATAAACTAAATAGTCTTTTAATCTGCTACTGAATACTGAAAGATGCCAGTATTGATGCTGGTACTTTTATGCAATCACTATGTATTTTGCTCCAAAACATTCAGAAATCTTTGCAACTTAAAAGCAATCTTATTCAACTAGAACTTTTTTACTAGGCTTCTGAATACTGAACAATTAGTTACAGACTGTGCGGTGAAGGAGAGAACCACAGGTGCATCTAAAATGTGAAAGGAAGAGGACTTTCCTAACTGCTGGATGCCTTCAGTGCTTCATCAATGGAATTCCTAGCCTTTTAAAAAAGGGTTTTTAATACACTTCATTTGAAGCTGTAGCAACTGACAAAACACTGGATTAAATATACTAAACAAGGAAAATAACAATGTAGCTCAGCAAAAATAAATAAAATTAAAAAGTAACAATATGAACAAAGGCAAAAGAACATGTAGACCAAGACAACAGCACAGTTGCTGGACTTTGGTTCTGAGAAGTCATCAGAAATCTCATGTTAGGGTTAAAATGATGTCTTCCAATATCTAAGTTGAGAAAGTAGGCAAGAGGGGGAATGAATATCTGTAAGCAAATGAAATAAATAGGTACCCAATTATCTCAAATCTCTCCCTCTTTCTCTCTTTGTTCACATTTTTTTAAATTCAGGAAGTGTTTTTCTAGCAAAGTAAGATTCCAAATTCTGTCCACCCAATTTCTGATACTGTGAGTGCTTTTCTTTGCAGAACTTGAGGCCTTGAATCTGCAGTCTCCAGTGAGAGTTCTCATCATGCTTCTGCTTGAGATGAGGAATAAAATCTGGGCTTTTTCAAGGGTCACTTGCTGCTGCTGGAGTCACAGCTAAGGGGACTGACACTAAAGAGGGGTCATCCTTTTGCAGGAGAGTACAGCAGCAAGGGCCTGTCCTGTCTGAGAGACACAATGAAGACTGCCTGCAGGATCAGTATACTACGTTTTTGAGGCCATGTCTTCTGCCTACCAAAGGAACAATGTGCTTTCAAAAGTAGAGGGAAAGTGAAAGGAATCAGGGAACAGCTATCAGAACAGCTGCAAGCAGAGAGAAAAATAAAAATAAAAGGGACACAGTTGCATTAACGTGACAGAGGTACAGCAAGAAGTTCAAACAATCTGGACTGCTTTGGCAAGAGTCCCCAGAGTTGAAAATGCTGCTTCTGAATATGAGGCTAGTATATAGGCAATTGGCAGCTATCCAAGACTTGACTTTGGATGAACATGTTGATCTTGCTTGAATAACAGAAATGTGACTTGATAATGCTGGAAGTGCCAGTCTCTCAGCTTTACCTATCTGGGTTCTCTGTGCAGCAGCAGATGAGAACTGAAGGATGGAGCCAAAGTGATTTATTGTGTTCCCACCTGTCTGATCAGGTCCCCATCCCACAGTCTGCTGATTTCAAGCGTGCAGGTAGCCAAGTCAGAGTAGCAATTCTGCTGGCACACTGACTACCACATTGCTAAACAGTCTCTATCACTACCTGAGCCGGCCTTGAAAGTAGTGCTAGGCTCCCCTGAATTTATTGTACTGTGAGATTTCAAACTCCATCCTGAGACTTCTCCCTCAAGACTGGGTCAAAAATTTATATCCTCTATGATAACCAGTGGTTTGTCTCAAGTGGTATCAAGCCCCACCCATTCTGCAGGACACTCAAGAACTCATTTTTTCACTGGATGTGATGACGGTGATTTTAGAGTGGAGGACCTTTCTACGACTGCATTGTCATAGATAGAATACTACATAGCAGAGTTTACACTCATTGGGGCTCAAAACTTTTGAAGGAATGGAAGCCTGTATTTAAAAAAAATCATGAGAGGACTACTGCTCTTCAAGCCAGAGAACAACAAACAGAATACATGAAATCTTTGAAGATAGGTGATGAGGGTGAGACAGCTTAGTCACCATGGACGTGCAATTCTTTTACACTGGTATACCTCAGGATGATGCCTTTGCTATACACCATACTTTGCACATGTAGGAAGTAAAACAATCAAACAATCTCCTTCTCATTTTCTTACTTCCTTTGCTGAAATAACTCTAACTAATAACTATTTAAAGTCAGACAATAACTTTTACTTCTAAATCTTTAAACATTTGCAGTGCCTACATGAGGAAACTGACTGTTTGCTACACTTACAATTTTTTTTAGGTTTCATACACTCCTTTTACCGTTAGCCCAAACACATCTGTACCCCTAAACATTATGTATTTTTAAATACCTACTTCTTATGTTGTGTGCCTTTAAGTTGTTTCTGACTTATGGTGAGACTAAGGCAAACCTATCATAAGGTTTTCTGAGCCTGATTCTGTGTGATGCACCCAAGATCACCTAGTGGGTTTCCACTGCTGAGCGGGGAATCAAACCCTGGTCTCTAGGATCATAGTCCAACCGTCAAACCACTACACCATGCTGGTTCTCTACTACCTACTTACATAATATAAAAAGACTTCAGCCTTCATAGCTGGACTCATTTATCAACCAGGACATACAAGCTGGTGACACATATCTTAACTGCATGGATTATTGCAATATGTTCTATGTGTGGCTATCTTTGAAAAATGTTCAGAAACTCCAGACTGCTGACTGGAGCTGGTTGCAAGGAGGAAATAATTTCCTTAGTACAACTCCATCACTTAATGCACACAATTTAAAGTGTTAGTTACCACCAATAAAGCCACCTATGACTTGAGCCGAGGCTATCCCAAGGACAATATGCCAGTGTACAAGGTAGCCTAGCCTCTGAGATCCTGGAAGTACACCCTTCTATCTTGTCATCCTCACAGGAATATTTGGTGGAGATGTAAGACAGGGCCTTATTTGTCATTCTTTGTAGACTCCAGAACTCTCTTTCTAGATTAGACTGGCATCCTCCTTGATATTCTTCCAATTGGCAGGCAGGCAGACAAAGACTTAGTTCTTCCTATGGGTTGGGGGAATTAATTGTTCTTAATACTCTGAACAGTCTGCTGTACAGATTTTTGCCTTTGTAGTTTGGATGATTTCAATTGTTTTTAGTGTTATAAATAATTTAATTACATTTTAATAACCTTTAGGTTTTACCTGCACCACGTGTACTTATTCTGTAAGCCATCTTGAGATCCAGCTTGAAGGAAAAGAATAAGATATAAAGGTGTTGCTATTTCTTTGTTGTTGTTATTATTACTATTAATAACAAGAAAGAAACCATTTATCAGAGCTAAAGAATATGAAGATTTCTTAAGACGCTAAAAGCATTTCTCCACTTGTATACAATACATCTTGTGTTAGTGGGCAAAATACTGAGGAATCACTTGGAACTGATTTAAGCTTTTTAAGGACAATCATTCAAGTGCGGTGTGTCAGATTTTCCACTTTACCATAGACATTCTCAGAACTTCCAGGCTGAACAACTGCACTTTAATATTTCTTGATTATTCTCAACCACAGAATAAGTGGCTGTTTCTTCCTTATGACTATTACTTAAACTTAGAATACTTAAAAAAGTTTTACCTTCCCCATTCTGTAAAATTGTCCCGTGTAATTAAGCCTCTCTGAAATATATTCCTTCTTTCTGTGAGGTAGTACTCTTTTGACTCTAGCACAACTGAGTAGCTATTCAGTCACAGCTAAAATGTCAGCCTTTCTCTCCATTAACCCCTTCTCACCAACAGTAAAGTGCTAGAATGGCCAGAAGTCATTTTTTGTTCTCTTAAAGAGTTTTGCATAGACCTGTACAGAATGTGCAAAGAAGTTCTGGATTTTATTATGTATGTCCTAATTATGTTTCACATAGATGTTAAATATTGTGAATAACTACCCACTTCATAGCTCAGGAACAAAGGTTCGCAATAATTAAGTCTGTTAATTGGACATATAGTTGAATTTCCTTTAAAAGTTCTTCTGTTTTATGCAAAGGGAGATCTGGGCAATCCAGCTAAATAAGATTCTTCCCAAACCAGAACACTCACCTACAGAGAAGTGACAGAGGTCAACGAATCAACATGTTTCCTAAGAAATAAAACATAATAGAAAAGCTGCCTTGCTCCAAATCAAACTATTAGGTCATCTAACTTTGAACTGTTAGTTATGCCCACGGAGTAATAGCATGTTGTAGTCCAACACATCTAGAAAGCTACAAGATGGGAACTCTGGTCTGAAATTACTGTTAACAATTCTCTAGGAAAGGAGTTGGCAGCCTATAGTGATTCCTCTTATTCTCTGGGAGGGCAATATCCCCATCCAATCCTACTGATGTACTCACCACTCAGTAGCTAGGAGGCTGAACAGGCATATCGCAGTGCCACTCTCCAGAATCCCAGTAAAACAGTGGCTCTTACTTCCACTCTGCAGGGCTGGCCCAGAAAGATTCCATGATAAATACTATCAAAAGCTGAAGAAACATCTCAGAAGATCAAAAAAAGGTAGCACTCTCACTGTCCTTCTTCCAGAATATGCTGTCAGTGAGCAATAATAACGCCATTTCAGTGCCATACAATGGCCTGAAACCAGACTGAAATGGGTGCAGATAAACTACATCCCCTAAGAACATACAATATTAAACTGTCCAGCTACCATATGCTCAAACATCTGTCCAAAAAGGGGAATATTAGCAACATAGTAATATTTTTCATATTCCTTTGGGCCAAGGGAGGTCCTTTTCAGGAAAAGATGCACTACAACGTCCTTCTTTTTTAAAAAAATATTTTTATTAAAGTTTAAAATGAAAATAAACCCCCCCTTCCCCACTTCCAAGCTTTTTTTTTTCAGTTGAGTCTGCTTATTTACAATCCATTCATACATAGTTTCTCTTCAAAAGGTAATCTTACATTGTTGCATCTTACATTGTTACATTGCTGCTTTGTTACATTGCCTTATTACATTGCTACCTTGTATTACACACAATCTTGCTTTATTCTTTTCCTTTTCTTACTTCTTTCTTACCCAATTTAAGACTTCTCTCCATTCCCTTTCAAAGTTCTGGATAGACTTATTTTTCAGTGAAAATGTTAGCTTTTCTATCTCTATCATATCCAGAACTTTTAATTTCCATTCTTTTATATCAACATGGTTCCTTTCCTTCCAATATTGTGCATATGTCAATCTTGCAGCAGTTATCAAATATAACAATGTCTTCTGGTGACATCTTATCTCTCTTTGTTGCCCCAACATATTTAACAAATAAAACTCTGGCTTCATTTCAACATTTAATGTCACCATGTATTTACTTCCAAAATTTCCTTGCTATCTTACAGGTCCCCCACATATGAAAGAACGATCCCACCTTTTCATCACATTTCCAACATCTTTCATTTCTATTTTTAGTTATTTCTCACTACAACATCCTTCAAAGGAGTAGGAACTTTCCCCTGGCAGAGTGAGCATTTACCACCACCTGGACCCACCTAATCAATCACTTCTGATTTATGCTGACCACAAAGCAAAACAATCAAAGAGTTTTCCTAGTAGAATTTGTTTAGAAGTTTTGCTCTTGCCTTCCTCTGAGGCTGAGACAGTATGAACTGCCCAAGGTCACCCAGCAGGTTTCCATGGCCAAGTGGGGATTCAAACCTTGTTCCTGCAGTGTTCTAGTCCAACACTCAAACCACTGCCTAGCTGCAGTAACTGAAATTAATCCCAAAACTCTGACATGGTGGTGTGCTGGATACCTCTCATAATTCTGCAACAAGTATGGAATCAAGATGTTCTCTGAAAGATTTAGAACAAGATGGTGAGCACTTCTGATTTTCTTTTTTCTTTAGGATACCTGTTTATATTATACTATAGCCCACTCTTGTTTAATATAACTTAGTTGTTTTTACTGATACTAGGAAAGGCCCTTTGTAAGATAAGGAACAGAAATAAAGCTGTTGCAGACCTCGAATAAGCAAAACTGGAAATTAACTGAATGTAGTACAACAACGAGTTACCTAGGTAACAACTTAATCAGTTAAGTAATGAAGCAAATAGCTTTTTCCTCAGGTTTATTTTCCATGTTTCTCTTTTTACCCAGAAGAAAACCAAAGGAGATTAATTTTCTATCCATTGTGGGTTTGTATGTGTCTTGAAGTAGTCAGTTGACTTACAGTGACCTCATGAATTTCATAGGTTTTTCTTAGGCAAGGAATAATCTGAGGTAGTTTTGCCAGTTCCTTCCTCTGAAATATAGCCTACAGTGTCTGGCATTTGTTGGTGTCTCCCATCCAATTACTGACCAAGGCTGACCCTGCTTAACCTCCAAAACAAGGTGCCTTTGGAGCAGTGGTTTTTAACCTGGGGTTTGTAGACCCTTCATAGAGGGTTGGAAAAGCCCTGCTGCTGGACACCAACAGTAGAGGCAGCAACAGGTATGCAGCAGCAGGGGAGGTGCAGCTGCCAAAACTGCTCGTTTGCAAACAAAGGAGCAGTCTGGCTGCGTGCACATATCTGTCTTTTTCATCAGCGACACAGCAGCAGGGGATGTGGGCACTGAGGAACTATGGAGACCAGGGTTTGAATTCCCATTCGGCCATGGAAACCCACTGGGTGATCTCAGGCAAGTCATATTCTCTCAGCCTCAGAGAAAGGCAAAGGCAACAAATCTTGCCAAGAAAACCTCCACGACAGTTTTGCCTTAGAATCACTCACAAGTCAGTTTTCAAAGGGGAGAGATATGATGGCTACACAGAACCTCTACCCGTCAGTGGCACTTAGCTATTGTGTGCTTTAAGTCACTTCTGACTTAAGGCAACCCTGCAATGAACCTATCACAGGTTTGTTTGTTTTTTTTTGCAAGATTTGTTGCAAAAGGTTGCCTTTTCCTTCAAGACTGAGAGAATGCGATTTGCCAAAGGTCATCCAGTATCTGAGCAGGGATTTAAATTCTAGTCTCCTGAAGCCTTTAATAAAGAAAGAAATATTTGAATATTTAAATAACTATTCAGTATTTAAATCTAAATCTAAATATTCAAATCTTGAGTTAAGTCTTGGGGGACTCAGGCAACAAATTGTATTTACACAGGTTCCCTGGCAAAGAAAAGGTTAAGAATCACTGCTTTAGAATATTCAGGCTTCCCTCCCTACATATTAGTCTTACTTTCACCCAGACGGAAATCAGGTTGTTTCACTGTTATATGTACTACAGATCTTCACTGTGTAATATGGGATGCATTATGTAGCCCTCCAAAGTCCCATGGAATGGGCTTATGTAGCTCTCCTACTCTCTGCTAGCTACCTATCCTATTCTGAAGACTGCTTTTTAAAAAAATACAGTAGATGGCATTCAGCTATGTCTGGAAGAAAAAGAAGAGCAAGGAATCTGTATATTTCCTGCAAGGAAAAATGGGGAAATACTAATACAGTTACATTTTATATATAGACTAATAAGAGGCAGACATGCACATATAATTTGTTAACAACTTGAGCCTATGCCTTTCCTATCAGGTGCATCCCCACTCCTTTCTTTAACACCCCTCAAAAAGAGCATACAAATGTTGCCTGGCCAAAATATCTTAGGCTAATTTGTGGAATTAAATCTTTTTTTTTTTTTTAACTCATCATGACACTATGTGTCTCCTTTACATCAGATTTTATCAGATACTTCCAGGTTCTCTCTCCTGCAGGTTACATTAGGGTCATCTGACATTTAGACCTGACTTCAGACTACACAAGCAACACTGTACCATAGAAGACTTCGCTTGTGGCAAATATCAGCAGCAGGATGTTTGGCCTGTGGTGGGATTCAGGGAGACAAAAACTGATCCCCAGGCCAACACTGATATAAGAGACAAAGATGAAGGAGGAGAAAAAGAAAAGAATTCCACCACAAAAATTGTTTGTAACCTCCACCGTGCAGAAAAAGGTTGTGAAAAATGTTCTGTAACATCAGTTGGTCAATTGATTCTTAATAGCAGCTACTTTTAAGCATAACACACACTCTACAGTTTGAACATAAACTAGGTGGGTTCACTGAAAAACAACCATCTCTTTTTTGTGCAAAGAGTTACAAATCCCATTTTAATTGCATTATTTATTGCACATCATCTTTGGCTTGAGAGCTAATCATGTAGTGATTTTAGTGTTGGATTATGACTCTGGAGACCAAGATTCAAATCCCCATTCAGCCATGGAAACCCACAGGATAACCTTGGGCAAGACATACTCCCCAATTTTAAAGGGAGACAAAGGCAAACCCACCCCCAATAAATATTGCCCAGAAAACCCTGTGACAAGTTTGTCTTACAGTGGTCACAAGTCAGAAACAACTTTAAGGCACAAAACCATCACCTTTTGCCTGCTTAAATTAGAAAAACCAGAACCAGGATACTATCTGAAACTAGTTTGTAATGAGCTAGCTTCGCATTTCAGCTAACTTACTGTTTAATCCTCAGTCTCTGTTTCTTTTGGTTTACTAGTGCAATTTTTTCCCCTCTTAATCACTTTAAGTGTGTGAGACAAAGAACAGAGTAACTCAGTGTCAATGGTAACTTACTAATTTCAATTACAGCCAGAATGCAACTTACTGGCATTTCACAGAAGAAGCTGAAGGCCTGCTTTTATCCATTTGACTCATATTGCAAGTGAAGTGTTGACACATTTTGTTTTTCCAGAGCAGTAGTCTTTTCTGATGCAGAAAAAAATCCAAGGAGTCCTGTGATGTCTTGAAGATGAGTTTATTATAACACAAGCTATAGTCTGTACACCACAGTAAATTAGTCTTTAAATTGCTACAGGAATTACTTTTTTTTATTGTATTTACAACACATAAGCACAACATCCACCACAAAACTCTTCTGTAATCTCTAGCCAGTTTGTCCTCATATGGAACAAAACCTGACCCAATCTAATTTACACAAATTGCCTGCACCCAGGCTACTTTGATACTCTTTACATACAAATGTTATTTAAAATTAGTTCTGCAACTCCAAAGTACAAAAGAGAACCACCAGGATGCTAGTAGGAGCTACAGCCAGTTTTTCTGCTTTGATCCCCTGAGAGTTATTATATCACAACTCCCATTCCTCTGGCTAGAAATGGTCATCATAATCCAAACACTTCTGGGGGCCAAAATCTGAGCAGTGAGCCATTCAGTTCACTCATCTTACAACTCTATTTGTCTCCAATATTATTTTGAGTCCTAAACAATTTGGAACCAGATTGTCTGAAGTATTATCTGCACCCCAATTGAACCTGCCTGGGTCTTAAAATCAGTCCCAGATGTTCCTCTCTGGTATGCCACAAAGAGATCTGTCAGGGACAGTGCCTTTTAAGTGCCACCTCCATATTTTTAAACATGTATTTCAAACTCCCTCTTCATTATATTTTTAACCAGAACTTAAAGACTCATCTGGTTCACATGTTTTTATGTTGGTTACTTCTAGTGTTACCATTCATTATTCATTTTCTGTGTGGGTATGTACAGATCATAGGTCACCTCCCGAGGATGTTTTCCTGAAAGGCAGGGTATGAATATTTTAAAGTTAGCAAATAATTAACAACGTAGGTCTATGCACTGCACCCTACAAATAAGCCCCACTGAGTGTGATAATAGTATCAACAAAGTGTGTATGGGACTGCAGTCTCTGTGGCCCTAATTTGGAACCTCCAGCTATATCCACCACTGAACTTAAGAAACTATGTGAATATTTACTGGATCTTTAGTAATTTCAGAATCTCAATAAAACAGCAGTATCAATGAGTTCAGTGGTACTTACACCTAGCAAAATGGTAAAGAAAGGCAAGATGTAATCTTAGAAGTATGCACAGCTGAACTCAATGGGATTTCCTTCTGAATCAGTGTGCCTACATTAACCCAGCCTCAGAGGGAGACGAAGGCAACCCCACCCCCAATAAATATTGCCCAGAAAACCCTGTGACAGGTATTAACCATCCTCCACTGGAAAAAAAACACACTGTTCTTCCAATGAGTAATCGTCCAATCCCACTACTGAATTTCAAAGTGAAGTTTAAAACTTAACTCAGTTGAGTAAAGGGCCCCACTGACTCACAAAGCTATTCTGGTAATACTAATCTGGCATGACACATTTATTTGTTTTCATAATCCAACAGCATAAGAGGAAATGTATTAACTGTTTCCCAGATGGACATATACAAAGGGGTATCATGGTAGTCTACATGAGATTTGCTCACCAATACCAACAATACTCCTTGAGATTCTGCCACACACAACACACTTCTCAAAATTACTGGCTGATTAATAATATTTAGCATTTTGAAGACTCTCTCCACACTGAGTTCACATTTGTTGAGCCAGCACATTAGAAATAGAACCTAAAAAGCTCAAAGAAAGTGTGGGCAGTAATTCCTTCAGCCCACAAGTGATGAAACATGTTAAATGTTATCTATAAAACACTACCAAAAGTTACCATGCTATTACACAATTATCACTGCAATTATTTTGCATTGTTATAGAAATAGGTTACTTCTATAACATTAAGATAGATACTCCTCTGGGGTAAGACTGGAAGTTCATGCAGAAAAAGATAAGCAGGTGTTGAGAACAAACTTCCTCAGGCTGCCTTTCCTCTCACCAGCTCTCCAGTTCCTGACTCCTACACAATTCAAAATAGAACTGACAACTAAAAACCACCCCTCAAGATAATAAAAGATACAGAACTTTTTTTTCCTAGCATGCCATATATTATGCACTTATTGTCAACATATGTGCCTTTTTCTACTTCTCCAGTTCAAGAGGCCTGAGAGACAGCGGGTTCTTGCCAGAGGCTGCCACAGGGCACAACAAAGTATGAGAAAAAAGTGGGTTGCAATCCACAAAACTTCATGCTAAAATAAACCTACTGATTTTAAACGTGCCATACTACTAACTCTTTTTTTACTCTGAAGGAGACTAACACTCTGTGCCAACAGAACAGGACCCCATTCTGATCTTGGACACTGGCACAAAACTTCAGGTGCCCATCAGAGTTGGTCAAACATCTCTTCTTCCACTTCTGGCCCATAACATCCCAAGCGCCACTCTCCACCGACTCCAGCTTCAACCTTCAACTAGGCAGCAGCCACACGCTACCAGCAGCGCAGCTAACCACGAAATCGCCTATTGTAAAGCGTCTCGGCTTCATTCCGGGAACCAACGCATTCCCTCCCGTTTAGTCAGTCCAGCTCGGCCCCTCCGCCTCGCTATTTTAGGCATCTCCTCTAGATCCGTAAACAGGCCCCCCTCGGGATCGCCGCTACCCCTAAACGGCCTCCCGCTTTCCGCATTCCCTCGCCAGCCATGGCGCTCCCCTACGGAGGCTCTCGCCAATAAGCAGCCCTGCCGCCAATTTCCCCGCCGCCGCCGCCCCCCCTTTTTCCGGGCCCCTCGCCCCCGACCCCGCCAACGGCACCCACGACCCCCGGCGGGAGCGGGAGGCGGGCGAGGGCGGCGCGCTCCGCTCCCTCTGGCTCAGCGCCGCCGCCCGGCCAAGAGAGAACAAGGGAAGGGGCCGCTCGGGCGGAGAAGGCAGGCCCCGCGCGGGGGCGGGCACACGCGGCGGAGGGCGCCGGGCCCAGCCGGAGGAGGCACTGGCGGAGCCGGGCGCGGGAGGCGAGGCCGCCCCGTGGGGCCGCCGCCCTTCCATTGTCACCCCGGCCCCGCGGGGAGGGAGAAGAAGGGCAGGGCCGGCGGGGAAAGAGGGCCGCCACCCGGGAGGAGCCACCGCCTCAGCCGAGAGCCAACCGCCCGCCCGCCCGCCGGCTCCCTCCCTCCCTCCCTTCTGGCGCTGGCCCGGCCCGGGCGTGTGAGCGGGCGGGCGGCGCGGGGGAAGAGAGCCAGCGAGCGGGCCCGCCGCTGCTCCTGCCGCCGCCGCTGCCCCCGCCCCTCGCGCCTCCATCTTGGATCTCAGCCTCAAAGCCCCCCTCCCTCCGCCCGCGCTGACGGCCGTTTACCTCAGCGGGGCCGGCGCCCCCGGGAATCCTACGGTGCCACGGGAGAGGGGTCCAGGCGGGCCGGGGCCAAGGCGGGCCGGAACGAACAGGCGGCGGTGCCGGGGGCCGCACCTCAGTGGAGCCGCAATCCTAAACCGCCATCTGGCGGCATTTCCTACCCGCCAATGGCGCAGCCGCCGCCGTCCCCAGCCAGACCCAGCGCGCCTCCTGCCGGCCGCCTTCCTGCATTACGCGCGCGAGCCCCGCCCGACGGCAAAGGCGCCCAAAACAGCTTTCGCGCGAAAATGTATGCGCAAGCGCGCTGCTTTTTCTGGCCCCGTCCACCCACCGTACGCTTTTTACCTGCGCGCGCAGCCTCTCGACCCCCTCGGGCGGAAGTAGTCGACGTGACACTTCCGCTCTCGAAGCGGTGTTTCGGTCTCTCCGCCATTTTTCTGCGGGCTTTTGGGTAGTTGACGCGAGTCCCGAAGTACAACCCTAGGCTTGCGCGCGAGTCGCGCCGTCATGCGGAGACTGAACAGCAGAGGGAGCCAAACCCTTGACGAGAATCCCTGAAGTGCTCCGTGTTCGCCATTATGATGTGATTCACAATGGAGGAAATCTGAAGTAACGTAGAAAATAGAAGCCTAAGCAGGAGGCGGGTTTTATATTTAGCAGAAGCAAAGCACGTTTAAATGCGTATGTTTAAAACGCATATAGAGAACCGCTTTACTAGGAATTACTTCTATACAGCTGTGGACGCTTGCATTTATTTTAAATATTAAAAAAATGTTGATTTAATATTTCTTGGCTACCTTTCAAGGCCACACTGTTCCCAAGGCGATAAAAATATTTTAAAAATCCTCTATTACATTTTACTAAATTCGTAACACTAGAAACAATTTTAAAGTGGCGTTGTCAGGATTATTTCCTGCCTGAGACCCAAGGCAGCTTTAAAAAATTAAAACCAGGTACAACTAAAACTATACCTCATGTATCATAATTAAACTATAACATTAAAAGCGGTTTTAAAAACAACGAAAAATATAAACAACACAACATGAAAAAAGCCCTTGCGCTGGAACAGTCAGCCCTAAAAAGAGACAAAAGAGTGTAAGTAAGGAGCCAACCTAACCTCTCTAGAAAGGGAGTTTTACAGTTTGGGAGGAGACATTAAAGCCATTTCGCTACTACACTCTTATAGCGCGATTATTCCACTTTCAACATCCTCTGGAATCCTGGCAGTTGTAGTTTAGGGAGGGACATTTAGAATGATGAGCCAGAGACTTCTTTGGCCTCAGTAAACTACAAACGCCAGAATTCAACAGGATGTTGAAAGTGGAATAATTGCGCTATAAGAGTGTAGTGCGGAAATGGCCTAAGCCCTCTCACATTCCAACCAGATGTACCTATGAGGGTGGCGGACAGAGAAAAGGGGCTCCCGAGAAGATCTCAAAACAGCTTTTGATTCATACAGGGAGATAATGGTCTTTCAAATAACTAAAACATTTAAATAAACAATAAACAAATAACCAAAACATTTAAATAAGCCAATTAAATTAAGATCTAAAGCCAACAAAATCTAAAAACTTTTCTAACCAGACAAAGGAGCAGTATGTATAATTACATTTTACAATAAAAGGCAAAGCAATGTCCAAACGTACCTATATACAAAGTATACATTTATCAATATGTATATATTTTTAATCTTCCTTCTGTCTAAAGAGCCTGTTAACAATATCAATAAAACTCATGGATACAGTCCTAAAAACAAAACAAGTCAAAATCAAATAACAATAGCAACCGATAGCAAGGTGAATAAATACCAATTTTTTTATTATTAAAAATAACTTTTATTGATGTTGATACAATTAATATATACATACAGACAAAACACATACCAAAACACATACCCATACTACTTGTAAACAGAACTAAACAGAACTAAATAGAGCCCATACAATCCCCATTCACCCCCCACCCCCTTTACACCCTCCCCCTTTTGCTGAAACTTACTTTAACATATGCTTCCTTATCTGTCAATACCTTCTAATTTCACAGAACATATCATATTTAAAAGGAATCCAATTACAATTAAAAGGTTAATTTACCTTTATTAATAACATAGCATCTACATGCCTTTTATCAATCTTTATTCTAGTTTAAACTAACCTATTAATCTATATTACACACTGATTTTCTTAAACACACCTTCCTTTCCCATCATAACATAATATTCCAATCCTTACATTCTATTATAAACTTATTTTAAGAGTTGAAATAAGATAAATACCTTATTTATATCTCACTTATATCTCAGTTATACCCACTGTACCATGCTTACTCTAAAAATAAGACTGCCTTTTTGCCCCATAATTCTTCCCAAATAGGAACAACTAATGTCCATTCATCAGTAATCTCTCTTTTTCTTTTGTCTCCCAAAGCCTCGATAGTGATATCAGCTTCTGCAATCTCCAATAGTTTTAATAACCAACTTTCATATCTTGGTATCTGTTTCTCTTTCCACATCTTTGCATAACATAATCTAGCCGCCCTAATCATATAGAGGATGATTTTCTTTTTAGATCTATTTATCTGTAAAGTTTCCAACATGTTAAGCAAGTAAATTTTTGGAGACAGTTGAAATTTTATTTTTAATACTTCTTGTATTTTCTCGTGTATTACGTTCCAAAATTTCTTAGCCAAATCACATTGCCACCACATATGGAAAAGTGAACCTTTTTGATCACACTCCCAACAGGCATCACTATGATTTCTTTGTGTCCTTGCAATCTGAACAGGGGTAATATACCACCTGTGGAGCATCTTATAATAATTTTCTGTCAAACTAGCCGGCTTTACTAGTTCCCAGGTGTCTTTCCAAGATCTCTCCCATTGCTCCATAGTAATTACACAATTCAGGTTTTGGGCCCACTTTATCATAGTGTGTTTAACCACTTCTGTCTCATTCTCTAAGGCCAATAGGATATTATAAATTAGACTGACTTTATATTTAATACCAGGTTTTAAAATCCTATCATAAATACCAATTTTCACTGTGTTCCAAAGCCTACTAAAGTAGGTATGTTTTAAGTGGGGCTAGGGGTGGGAAGTAAATCTTTATAGGGAATAAGTTCACAAGTAACAGAATTGTATCTGAGAAAATCCTAATTCATAATTTTGATGCTTATCACACTAGTCGGTTGTTTCTGGTTATTCCATTTGAAAACCACTTTTCCTGCACTCAGAAAGGTAGCAGAATGGTAACGCACTCCTTCACATCATTGCTACGTTTGCACTTCAGCAGCATTAGTTCCTGTGTTTGCTTTCTCTAACTTGAAATAACAATACCCTTTATACCACCATATTTGCCTGCATGGTGGTGTTATTTTTAAAAAATAAGAAGCTGTAATTTGCACAATTACACGTTTATGCAATTATTATTATGCATATTATGATGAGACCAAGGAACCAGCCCTGCTCCCTGCCCACACCAGGAAGATGAAGGTAGATCTTGCTACTCCCATCATTTTTTTAATGATTTTTCCACAACCTAACACTTGCCCAGTTCTGGTTTTGTATATTACTTTCTAAACTTTCATATAATTGCCATTTAAACTATTCCTGGCACCCATAGTTTTAGGGGGACTTAATCCTTGATAGGATTATGTTAGAACTGTGATACTACTCATATTATTACATGGGCCCATTCCAGTCTGGGTACAGGCCTCATTATGCAACAGAAACAGCCTTGTTTGCCATAGTCAGTGACCTATATCGGGAACTAGACAAGGGGAGTGAGCCGCTCCTGCTCCAGGATTCTTGGGAATTCTGGCGTCCTCCCAGACTTACCACCTGAAGTAGTGGAGATCCCTGGGGAATCTCCAAAGGAAGAGCCATTAAAAACACCCACTGTGCTCCCAATATTGCAAATAAAGCAGAATAAGACATTTGCACCCAAGTGTGAAAAGAATCAATTTCCAAATAAAACAAAAGCATGCGGCACTGAGAGAGCCAAACTGTTGTGTGATGAGCACTAAGCAGTACAAATGCAGTGTAACAGTGCTGTTTGATGAACTCCTTAGCCAATTACAGTCTAGTGCCTTTACCAGCAGAGTTTTCCCTTGATTATCCACATAGTATTTTCTGAAGTCAGATGAAAGCATCAAGAAAAAAACAACAAATCTAAGCCAGGACTGAGCAAGCTGTGATCTCCCAGTGTTGGAAACTGCCATTCCCACCAGCTTTAGTCAACGTAACCAGTGATGAGGAATGCTGGAACTGGTAGTCAATAACTTCTAGAGGGCTGTCCCTAAATGAAATAACCATGAGTTGGGGGAGGCTATGCAAGTCCTGTATCAATGCCTGGAGGCTGTGGTGGGCTGAATGATAACCCAACTGAAATTGAATCCTGATAAGATAGAGGTTCTGTAGGTAAGCAATTCTGTAGGTAAGCAATTCCCAGGATCTATAACTCGGATAGCTGGCCTGTTCTGGAAGGGACAGCAGTGGATCAGAAATGGAGCCAGGGAGCATGCTGCACTACCACTGGAGGCCCAGGTGACCTCACTGGTGATGAGGGCTTAGGACCAGGTCTTTAACCAACCAGTGCTGGTTTTGGACCACAATAGCATAGTAAGATAAGTCCATGCTCTGGAAATGTCCTAAGTGAACTGTTGGGGTTTATTTTGAAGATATCTCAAAAGCTACAGGCAGTGCAGAAGCTGCTGATCATTAACTGATGGGGGCAGCAAGATATAAACATATTAAACCTTATTTATTTATTTATTTAATTAGTTAGTTAGTTAGTTAGTTAGTTATGGCAGCCAGTATACTATTGGACCCTGTTCAAGGTATCTATATTAGTATACAAAGCGCTAATAGCTTAAGACTCAAATTCCTGAAGGACTAGCATCCCCACTGTCCACCAAGCTGGGATGTCAGCTCAGCTGTTAAGGCTCTGCTTGTGATGCCCTTGAGGAGTGTGGCCTCTGGGGTTAAAGCACATGACAGGGCCCTTTTGGTGCCAGGATCCCAACTGTACAATTCACTCTTGATGAAGATTTATCTGTATCCTATCTAGCTCTCATGCAGCCTCAGCTGAAATCTAATTTGTTTACATTTGGGAATATAAGTAAGTGTTCTCTTTATCTCTTGATTCTTATAATGTTTCAATTGTATTTTATTACATTTTTGCAATTTTTAGAATTATGACCTGAATGCCATATTTGTGTTAAAACGTAATGATGTTAGTGGTGTTAATATGCTATTTTCTTTTTTATCAATCCTGAACTCTTTTTTAAAAATGAGATAAATAATGATGTAAATAAATAAAAGTCTGTACGTAGTCAGTTATCATAAGTACTGCATGCAACTTGCTTTTATTGTTTATTGCAAGGGACATTATTGTGGAAAGGGAAAGCTATAGTACAAGGAATAATAGAAGTTACATAAGTGTGTCTATAACAGAGAATGCTATGAGTTACTATCATCAGAGCATGAAAAAAGAAATGCAAGGAGAGGTGGATTTCATTCTTGTTCTGCAGTGATAATGAAAGAGAATTCTACAAAGCAAAATCCACTTTGGAAGTGGAGACTGGGTTGGTGACAATACTAATATAACATAAAAGAATCTATTGTTCATCTTTAAAGGCAGTCCTCACAGGAGAAAGGTATTTGTGGAAAGGCAGGCTCTGAAGGCCAGAAAGACTTCTGGAAGCCAATGGCTAACCTACATAGTGTTGACACAACATCCACTGACTTCCAAAACAAACTGTTTAATTTCTTCCTCCCCTTATGAATTAAACTTGGGATAAAATTTATAACCTTTTCTTCCAGTTTTTCCCCTGTAACCCATTTTGGGGGGGTGTCACATAACAGCCAGCATCATGTAGTGTTTTCAGAGTTGGACTACAACTCTGGACTCCAGGGTTCAAATCCTCGATCAGTCATGGAAACCCACTGGGTTACCTTAGGCAAGTCACACTCTCTCAGCTTCAGAGGGAGGCAAAGGCAACCCCCCTGAACAAATCTTGCCAAGAAAACCCCAAGACAGGTTTGCCATAGGGCTGCCATAAGTCGGAAATGACTTGAAGGCACAAAACAACAACTTTTAATATGTGTCTTACACCCCTGTTTAGTCTCAGCTTTGACCCTGCAGTAAGGTATAGGAAGGCAATGTATTGATGTCTGTCATTTTTTCACATTTTTCTCCTTTCCAGACTGGAGCATGCAGTCGTGTATACCAACATATAGCATGTATCACAGAATGATTCATGAGGTGGAACAGCTGTGTGTCCCCCAGCAAGGACAAAGGAAAGCGTGAGTCCAAAGGTGCTGCTACTTTGAGGTGATCCAGGGGGACCAGGAGCTGGTTGGCTTGAGTTAAATCCTTTGCTGTTGTTGCTGCTTCCAGAAATCAGTCCCCCAAGCCTTCCATTGTGTCTTTTTCAGGATCTGGGGATTTTCTCTGCAGCTGCTTACTATATCCAGTATTTAACTGATGATCAAGGGCCAGGAAATCTCCTCAGGCTTTCCCACACTATTAAGCTGCTGGAAGAAAATCCAGACTCTCCCTCACTTTTCTTGACAAGGAGGGCTGGAGAGAGACTCTTTACTTAAGAGTTTACTGAAGTCAATGAGGCTTAGTTCTAAGAGGACACATACTGTGTAAAGTGAAGATGCTGCAGAGACCCACGTGCAATGGCTAGCATGCCTCCTTAGTCCAATTTTACATTTGTATGTGGCTCCTGAGACAAGTTCACAGGACTAAAAATACTAGTGTGGCATGCCAAGGACTAACCTGGATTTAAAATATCCTGAAGGAGATTCAAGACAACAAAATACTAAGGACACAGAGAGAGAAGTTATTCAGCAGGAAGAGAGATGTTTAGGGAGAGACCTGGATCGTCTGATCAGGAGTTGACAAAAGACACTATGTCACTTTCTTGTCTGGAAAATAATCAGTAGGTCACAAAGGTACAGAACAGTAATGTCAAGTGGAAAAGGTGGAACATGGCTAGGCGTGAGCCTTCTTCTTCAGTCTCCATGGCAAGAGAAGTGCCTTGAAAACTGTGTGTGCATGGATATAAATATCTTACCAGCTCTGCAGGCTGACTGGAATAACCTACTGTAGAACCTCCAGCAAGTTGGCCTGGCCTCTGGCCTCTCTCAAAGTTTCTCAGACCATAGCTAGCTCAGTGGAGGGGTGTACTCAGCTTGGGAAAAGTACTGATCTGTTAGCTGCTCAGGAGTGACTGAACATGATAGTTTTCTGTCTTTTCCCACCTTTTCCCCACTCTGACCTTGATGGCTGAACAAGGTCAGTACAATGCCTGAGGCACATGTGAGTTGCATCATTGTTAGACAAAACAAGGTATAAATATTCTACACCCCTGCTTAGATAACTGATTCCTTTTCAATTTTTTATTTTTGCTTCTCTCTCTCTCTCTCTCTCACCTTTCTCTCCCACCTCAAACACTTGACAAACCATATTCTTTTTGCTTTCTCTTTTCTCCAATTATCTTTCTGTTTCCTTCCCCCACACTTCTTTCTCATTCCTTAATTACTCTCAATTAAGTTTCTCCATCCCCTAAAATACTTGCTAAATTTCTTTCTCCCCCAACTCGCTTTCTCCTATCCCTCCTCCAGCTCCTGTCTAAATGTCTCATACTTCTCATTTCCTTCCCTCTCTGCTTCCCACCTCTATATGCACTAATTTTCTCCTTCCTTCCCTATTGCTCTTCCCTCTTGAAATTATTTCACCCTGTATCCTAGATGCATTTGTGTTCTCCCTTTTATCATTCTTTTTTTCCTTTTATCCCACCCACTTCTCCTAGCTATACTGATAATTTTCCATGGCTCTCAGAACAGGAGGGGTGGTGTGCTTGACCTCTGCTAAGACTCGGTTGGGGGGCTGAGTCTGGTTAAAGGATCTGTCAGAATTGGACCACCAAGATTTCTACATACCATATTTGCTGGTGTATAAGACACACCTGCCTATAAGAGGCACCCCATTTATACATCAGCAAGTATGATTTGCCAGTGTATAAGACACACTGGCATATAAGACACACCCCATTTTCAAACAGTATTTTTCAGGGAAAAAATGAGTCTTATATGCCAGCAAATAAGGTAGTTGACCTTCTTCAGGCATTATCAATCAGAAATGTACTAAGCAGTCAAGCACTAAGAAATACTAAGACGGGTACTGTTATTGAGCCCTCCCAGGAATGATAAAGGTTGCTTACAATCTATTTTATGCATGCTTAATTAGAGTAAATTACACTGAACATATGGAGACCCTGTTCTTGTAAAAGTCTTCATGTTTAATAGTGTTTCAATGAAAGTTGACTAGAAAAGCTGTTTGCCCTCCCCCTGCAATTATCTGCAAATAGGCAAAATTAACAACAACCTATCTGACAATGTTGAGCACCCATCTGACCTTTAAATAGTTCCAGGGTCCCTGTCATTTTCCTTCTACTTCTTTCCTCCCTCTAGGTCTCTTCAACTTTTTTCGTTTGTCCTCTCCCACTCCAATAAAATCTTGAAACCATGACTCAGATATGTTTCTCAGCATTTCAAGTTGTATGTCACATTAAAATCAATAGGATTTGCTTCCCAATAGACATGCATAGATAGCATTGCCTGCCACTTTCTATCGCCTTGTTGATTTATTGTCACTGCCTGCATCATAATCTCCATTTTCCCAAGTTATATGGTGATCAGGAGGAGGATTTTGGGAATGAGCAAGCATTCCACAGCCTTACTGGGGGATTCTGGTTAATGGAAACAATCAATTAGAAATAGAATTTGAAAAACATTGTTTTTTGCTCAGAAGAGCTTACTTGGATGTGTTACAGCTCCCTTGTGTTAAAAACAATGCTTGAAAAGTATTAAAACAGAGCTGGGGAAAGTTTGTGGTTTTTTTCTGTTCAAAGTAAAACCGGGGGGGGGGCTTTTTCTTGGACTGGAATACAACTTTTACCTGTTCTTAAAATCAGTTCTTGCAAAAGAGTTAACTGAAGTTTCTTGTCTGTTCAATACAGAGCTTAGAAAACTTAATTTCCAGTTAGAGAACTGTATTTTTATTTTTACTTGAATTACATGCTTTGACCTGCTGTGGTTGACATTTAATGTATCATGTTGAAAGATATTACCAGGACCTGTTCCTTGTGACATTTTTGGGTGCCATCTTAGGTCTTGGCCCTAACATCTCAGGACTTGGAAACGTCCTGGCCTGGCCGCCTTAGACATGACTAGACTGAAATCCATGTCCTCTGCATCATAAGCACATCTTTAACTACACTTCTATAATAAAAAAAAACTTAATTCAAAAAAGAATGATACCTTTATTGGACAACCACAATGCACAAAATATATCAGGCAAGTTTGTATCAGATATTGGCCCTTTCCACACGGGGGTATTAAAATGGTGTAGCGCGACCTCTGATGGAGGTCGTCTACACCGTAAAATGGATTGGGGTGGATTACTCTAGTGTAATTCCACACCCCAATCTGCGCTAGGGCGACCGGAAGTAGTGGCGCCGTGCGCTTTTTTAAAAACCACTTTTCATGTGGTTTTTAAAAGGTACGGGGCGTGGAGCCACGTGCAGCCGCGTCGCAGCGCCCGGTGTAGATTTGCAGATGCGGGCAAGGGCGTGCCTGCAGATCTGCCGGGGGCGGGCTTTCCGGCTGGCGAGCTTCTCTGGTTGGTGGAGAGCCGCCGGCAGCCGCCATTTTGGACACCGCAGGATGCCGACGAGTGTGGAGCAGCGAAAACGCGTTGCTCCACGCGGCGACGGACTTACCCGGATGCAGGTAAGGTCCGTCCTAGCGTGTTTTCGCCCTCCTCCGCGTGTGGAAAGGGCCAACGTTTCTGTTGTAGCTTAGTTATTCTGGAGGAACCTCATGGCAGGCAGAAGCTACTCCCCTTCTTGGCCATGTGGGAACTGAAACAAAGGACAGTAAAGTTTAAATTCCATTAGCAGCAGTAAAGTAATTTCTTGTGGGATCCAGGCTGCCCAGGGTACCCCTGAATACACATCTAGAAGATGAGTTTATGATGGATCCAATTTAGTTGTTAGAGACTTACCCTGTGACATGCCTCCTTCTCACTCTGTAGCCTTATGCAGACTCATCCATTAATTCCAAAGGGATCCTATCTGGACCCGTTGCTCCCCCAGATCATCCTAACTGTGCAATTCTATGAATGTGTATTCAAAAGTTAATTGCTGGATTTTTACAGATGCTCTCCTTAATGTCATTACTTCAGACATGTAGTTCATGTTGTAACCAACCTATAAAGAAGGATTTTTCAAACAGGATTCTCTGGAACCTTAAGGTTCTATGAGAAGGTGCTAAGGGTTCCACAAGAGGTTGTGATTGAGGAAAAGGTTTTTTTTAGGGCTGTGGATATTGTTTTATGCAGAGGTTCCCAAAGACATGAAAAATATTTCAAGATATAAGCAACAGATCCTGTCTGATCTTGGAAGCTAAGCAGTATCAGTTCTGGTTAGTATTTGGATAGGAGACTGCCAATGAATACCTGGTGCTGTAAGCTAAATTTCAGAGGAAGGAACTGGTAAAAACCACCTCTGACTAAGAAAATCCTATGAAATTCAAGGGATCACCCCAAGTTCACAAGTGACTTGACGGTATTTATACATATAAATGCACACAGAGTTTGTAATAGTTCTTGAAAAACCACATCATTTATTGCCTCAAAACCAGAGCTTGTGAATATGTGGTCTCTTTTGCACAACACTTTAGGAGTGGAATAGGTATGATGTTGCTGCTGTTCTGTTGTTCCTCCTGGTGTTATTCCAGTTTGTATGCCACAAAAAGCTTGACAGGTTATGTCATGATATTGTTCTTTTTTTCTTCTGTTGGAAATGAATATCATGATTTAGAGATCAGGTGGGTTCAACTGAGCACGTTCTGGGTATGTGGTAGCTATGTTTACTGAAGGTATTCCCAGCCCTGCCTGCTTCTCACTTTATTTCTGGTAGGACAAAGAAGGAATGGGAACACCATAGATAGAGCTTTCAGAGGAGATTGCCTCAATTCTTCCTGTTACCAATTTATTTTTTAACAAATTGTCTTATCTCTTGCACTCTACTGTACAAACAGCAAGGAAGCCCATTTGTAAGCAGTTTCCTTCCCACGCTATGAAACTGATGGATTTGACAGAATTTAGCTGATCACTCATTGACTTTACTTCTTCAGTCTTTTCCACTCCGCTCCTTCCTTTGAGATTTAATTTTAATATTTTCTTTGTTTGCCAGGAAAGCATACTAGTGCAATTATGACAATCTCCAAAAAAACCCCAAACCAAAACATGAAAAGAGGTTGTATTAGTGCAGCTATGAGAGAGCAAAAAGAGTGGGAAATACAGGGTGAGGAGAAGTGATGGCTGCCTTCTGGGAAAGAGCCAGATAGAGATGAAGGGTACAGAAATGTGTGGAGAAGACACCAGGCTGGGTTCTGAAACTGCCCCCAGTGCCAAGAGTGAAAGCACTAATGAAGCGCTAATGATTGTTAAAATCTCGGAACAAAAAGAGTGCAAGGCAACATTACAATCCCAGTAGCATAACAATAGTATAAACCCTGCTTCTTTAGCTAAAGAAGGGGCTGCTGAGAAAATGGCCTGTATGAAAAGCCTCTAACCTGGCGTGGGGAACTTCAGTTTCTGGGGATGACTCTGGTCCTACTGGGGTCTCAGTATGGCGCCCTGCATTTCCCAGATGGCCATGCCTGCTTTCACATTCATGTTTTTATTTTAGAAGGCTGAAAATACCTCTCTCAAGGCTTAGTTACTGGTAGTGATAACTCTATGCTAAAATATACTTGGTCACATCTTTTTGTCCCTAGCCTTGCCAACTGCAGAAATGTAACCCTGAAGAATTTACTTTCATTGAATTCAGCCTGTGGTTTAAAAAAGGTCTGTTCACCTTTGCTGTAACCTTTCTACAACAGGGCTGTAGTTTAAGAGGAATGAAACAAGTGAAGGATGGAAAATTTGTTTGATTTCCCATTTGCTGTTACACCTACAATGAATTTGAGTGAGTTCACTCATTTCATTTTCCATTCAGTCTTTAAAACAAATGTATATCTTAGTGATAAGAAAACAAAATTTAAAAAAGGAAGGAAGGAAAGAATAACAAAACAATAGTTTACATTGATTCCCAGTCTAAACTTTAGCAACTTCTTTAGTTAATAAGACCTTGGACAATGAAGTTCCTTTTTACAAAGACTTTTTCTATTTGCTCAACCCCCCATTTTTACATTCTTCATCCTCTATCTAGCTAGAAGGTATATAGCAGCACTGGTGTTAGGAAGATGGTGAAGGAGGGCTAGAGAAACAAACTTTCAATGTCTGATTTCAGCAGTGTGTCCTCAGTGAACAATGCAATAAAGACTGAGTTGGGAAACAGCAGTATTCTTCTCCAGAGTACCCCGTTGTAGCCTTGTGTGAATGAAAAATGTGGAACTGCTCTTCCTTTCTGTGTTCTAGCAACCTACCTCTATTATTTTCATATTACTTCTGCCTCTGATATCAAATTTGCTGTTAAAGAATGAATGCCCAGGAGCACATCTACTTTATTAACTGAGATATACCTGTGTACCCCAGCAAGATTGCCCTTTCTTGTTGAAGAATCACTCTCGGGGTGAGGAGAATGTATTATTTATTTACTTACTTACCATTTATTTCTGAACTTTTATCTCATTTTTCTTTCACAAATAAAGCAAAGCAACCCACAATAACAGACATACAAATCAGTCAAACAACACTTGAAACAACCATTACAAAAGCACTGGTTGCATTAAAAAAATCAAACCAGCAGAACAGGAAAAATAAAATAACCATCTTACAGAAAAAAACCCGAACAGAAATTAGATAGCCTTCATTAAAAAAAAAAAAAGCCACCATGGTGTGACCTAACAGCCCTCCTTAGCAAGGGTGCTCCATAAAGCTGATGTCAGAATAAAAAAGATTCTTCCATTAGTGAACACTTGATGAATTTCCATTGACAGGTGTGCACTGACAAAGGCCTCAGATGCTAAAGAAGCACAGAACAGGGTAGGTGTAAGGTGAAAAATGCAAGGCTCTCAAGTCCTGCAACAGTCAGGGCTTTAAAACTAAAAACAAACACCTTGAAATGAACCTAGAAATAGACACATAACAGATAATGAAAGTAAGAGTAATATACTCTATTTAGCAAGGAGTCACAGTCTATTGGCAACATTTTGCACCAGCTCCTTTACAAACACTGTTTAGCAACAGCCCCTCATAGGGCATATTCCAGTAATCAAATATAAATATTACTAAGGCATGAATGACCATTCTTTAGGAGATCTTACTAAGGTATGAGTGATTTCTGTTGGAAAGGTCACATGGTGTTTCAGATCAAACTGATTAAATACACTCCATCATCATCACTACCTGGGAATCTAAAGACATGCCCATATTGTTGGAAGCAAAGAAGCATCAATGCTTGTGAAGTGATTAATGAGAGAGGGGAGTCCAGATAATGCCTGACTTTTGATTTAACCCCTCTGTATTTTCCTTTGGTCTATGTGCTCAAGCATTTTGCTTCTTTCTTGCCTCCGAAGATGTCACTTCCCCCTTCTCCCAAGGAGTTAGTCTCTTTTTCCCCATCTTCTGGAAGGAGCATGCATGAGGCTCTGATGAAGACAGCATAGAATTTCAGTATTTTGAAGGCTTTCCAATCCAGATCTATATCCTGATTTCTATCCAATGCCTTCCTTTTACCTCCAAACTATCCCAGCCCTTCTTTCTGGGATTTGCAAGGAAAGCCTTGTATTTCTTTTGTGAATATCAACCATGTATCCCCTACATAATAATTTCAAAACCCTTTACTCCCCAGGTCACAAAGCACACAAGGAAAAGACTAGATATCAGCTTTTCCTCTTGTCAGGTGGGTTGCTGCTATTCTGGGCAGGGGTGGGGTGAGACTACATCAGAAAATTAGGATTATCCCAGTTAGTTGGCTGGAGTATGGATGACTCAGAAACCTCTCATTAAATTCAGTAGTTAGATCTAACTGAAGTAAACCCATTGAATCAATAGGAACTTAGTAAATCAACACTTATATAAAGCATTGATTCAATGGGTCCAACCTAACTGGGACTAACAATGGGATTTATACCTTTCAGCTATGACAAGGGAGACATCAGAATTGCAACCAGCCTTTGTGTTTCCAGGAAAGTTGTTTTTGTAACATATTTCATCTTAGCATGCATTGGAAGGTATAAACAACTACCCGTGACTCAGTCAGCCTGCAAAGACATCCTAAGACTCGACTCCCTGCAGATGTCATGGCGTTATCTGGCCTAATCTTTAAAAAAATGTTTATTTTGTTTTGTTTTCAGCCATTTCAAATATTTTGGTTCTCCCTGTTTAAAAAATTGTCCAGCTGTGGATTTTTTTGTTTTAACTCATGGACCAGCACGGCCATCTTTGGGTTGTTGCTAGTAATACACTTGGCCTTCCACATTCACTGGGCTTAGGGACACAGTATTCTTGTAAAAGTGAAAAATTTGCAAATAACAAGATTTGTGTGTCTGTGGGAAGGGGGCTTAGGCATGGGTGGGAAAAGTGGGCATCCAAGGTCTAAATCAGGACAGAGAGAGGAGATGGTTGGCATGGTGGTCCCATATTTCCTCTCTCTTGCGCATCTCCTTCCTTGGGTGTATGTGGAGCATGGGCACAGGGTTTGTGGTGCTGAGAATTTGGGCAGAAAGCCATCGTTACTTGGCCAGGCAGAGACTGGTAGAGGAAGAGGAGGAACAGAGGTGGGCTTTTAAAGGGCTATATGCCTGATTGGAGCCACCAAGAGGGTACACTCCCCATAAAAAGAAGCACCTGAGACTGGAGGGCAGAGTTGGAGAAACTTCCAGGTAATCAAATCTATGAATGTTAAACCCATAAATGTGGAGGGCTAACTGTAAATCTTTTGGAGAGATGTGCAGAAATAAGATTTCAAGATGCACAAAAGAGAATGACACTGTGTTCTCTTTAGTAGTTTCCTTTAACAATGGCCATTTCTGTACTACACTGTTACAGTGCTATTATTTCACTTTCAACATCCTGTAGAATTCTGGTATTTGTAGTTTACTGAAGACAAAGAGCTCTGGCTGAGAATTCTAAATGCTCCTCCCTAAATTACAAACCCCAGGGCCTTTTCCACATGGGGTTAAAAAAACGGTGTAGATCGACCTCCACGGAGGTTGTCTACACTGTTATGTGAATTGGGGTGGATTACTCTCGAGTAATTCCACACCGCAATCTGCGGTCGTGCGCCCGCAAGTGGTGGCCCCACGTGCTTTTGAAAAACCAAATTTTATGTGGTTTTTCAAAGGCACGGGGCGTCCAGCCCCATGCAGCCCCGTCGCAGCGCCCGTATGGATTTATGGACGCGCGAAAGGGCATCCCTGCAGATCGGGCAGGGGGAGTGATTTCTGGCTGGTGAGCTTCTCCAATTGGTGGAGAGGCTCCGCCAGTCAAAATCCGCCATTTTGGGCGCTGCCGGGCGCTGAGGACGCCGCGGGACGCTGCTGCGTGTAGAGCAGCGAAATGCTCTGCTCCGTGCGGCGACGGAATGAGGTAAGCCCACATTTTAGCGTAGCTTTCCCCGTTTCCCCGCCCATGTGTGGAAAGGGCCCAGGATTCCACAGGATGTTGAAAGTAGAATAATAGCACTGTAACAGCACAGTGTGGAAATTGCCAATAATTATTTCTTCTTTTTGTTTAATGTATTATACTAAAGAAGCATGCGCTCTTGCACTACAGCTCCTCCTTTTTTGCTGGGCATTGCCAGTTGTGGTTGCCTCTGCATTCGTTTGTTCCCTGTCAATGGACTCTTTTCTGATATTGGAGGGATATTTGTTGCCAGATATAGCAATTTCTTGGACCTTCACTAGAAGGTGTTTTGTTTTGTTTTAAGTGGGGGCTTGATTTGCTGAGACTGGGGTATGTTCCTATGTTTCTGAAATATTTTTGTTATTTTTGTAAGAGCCATAGTGAAATAGCATTTCAGAGCAAAAGTGTTATTTCACAAATGCAATTTAATGTTATAGCTCTTTCCACATTTTTTAAAAGGAGGATGAAGGATTTGCCTCTCTTCCCTACCTTCTATCCTGAAACTGTTCAGCATGAAAACATTACAGCCTACCTCACGATATACATCACTGGGAGTATGGCCAAGAAGCCAGAATGAATCACAGGAATAAATGCACATGTGCCCACCGGGACTTTTAAAAATCTGAAATGTCCTGAAATTTAAATAAAAATGGAGGTCAGGAATAATTGTTGCAGCTGTAGCAACAAATTGCCAGCAAATAGCCTAGGATAACATAAATGGAATATGGATATTTCAAAAAAGCAGCAGCACCAACAGCTACCAATGCCAAAACTCCTTGCAGTTGTTGCTTTTATTTTCCCCATTACTCACTTTATTTTTATGTATTTTATGTTACTCATTTGTATTCATTTTCTCAATGAGATCAAGGCAGGTTTGCCTTGTATTAATGTAAGGCCATTTCCGCACTACACTATTAAAGTGCTATTATTCTACTTTCAACATCCTATGGAATCCTGGGATTTGCAGTTAAGGGAGGGGCATTTAGAAATCTCTGCCAGAGAGCACTTTGGCCTCAGTAAACTACAAACCCCAGAATTCCACAGGATGTTGAAAGTAGAATAATAGCACTTTAATAGTGTAGTGTGGAAATGGCTTAAATCTAAGCCTGTGCAAACCTCATTCCATTATATTTAGTGTGGTGAGCTTAGTTATAGCATGAAAAGGAGTACATACATTCCAGGTTAATCACAGGTACAGTACTCTTGATCTGTGTGAGTCAGCTATCTCTGACCAACACAGACTGAAATGTGTGATACATGTAGTGGCAGTTGTTCTGCATTTATGTTAAATCTGGCCATAAAAAGCCTAAAGGCACCAGACTCTGTTTTTAGAAGTCAAACGGGGTCAGCCCTGGTTAGAACTGCCAACGAATACCAGGTGCTGTAGGCTATATGAAATTCATGGGGTTGCCATAAGTTGACAGGTGACTTGAAGGCATATACACACACAAATGCCAGATATAAGTTGAAGAACTGATTTAGAGATAACCAAAGATTCCTATATTCTCAGCCAAAAAAGGCCTTGGACTCACACACTCACCACACCTCTCCTCTACTTTCATGTGCGCAGGGAGGAAATTGAAAACTTTTATTGCAAATTTTCGACAAAAGACTGTTCAGCACATAATTGTGGGCATAGCATAGGTCAAATGTGGCCCTTAGAGTTGTGTCTGTGGGCCCAAGTTCCCTACATTTTTTAAAGTTGATTTTACTTCCAGACTGCCTGGGTTACTTCCTGATGGAGACAAAAAATGGCTTCTTCTTGGCTTAAAATAATTTGAGGGCAGTATAAAGGCAGCCAAATTGCCCCAATGCCTAGTGGACACTGACAGGGAAAAAAGAGTGAAAGTGTGGCGGGGCAGCCCTCCATAGGTCCAACGAAGCCCTTTAAACATTGGCAGTTGCCCACCCCTGATTTAAACTATGGTTGTGGAAAACAATCCAGAATCAACATGATTTTGGATGCTCATTTGCTTTTAAATTATAATTTAAATTGGGAGCCAGTGTAGTGCACTGGTTTGGGCATCAGACTACAATCCTGGAAACCAGGGTTCAATTCAGCCATGGAAACCCACTAGGTGACCTTGTGCGCATCACACACTCTCAGGCACAGAAAATCCCTTGACAGGTTTGCCACAGGGAAGTGACTTAAAGGCACACAACAAGACAATAACAACCAATATATGGCCTGTATGCTACCAAAGAACCCTAAGAGAGTCCAATGCCCCCCACCCATTCTTTTCTTTCTAATAAATGTGGCTGGGAAAGCCTGCTGTTTCTTCTAAGAGGCATGGGATCAATTCCACTATGTTTGGGGGTCCCTGGTCTATTGTAGACTGAAAGAGGGGGCTTTTTTCCTAGGTAGAAGTGACATCTGGTCACCTGCTGGTTGAGAAAAATGGACTTTCACAGTTCTAAAACAGTCCAGAAAGGTCTTAAAACAAAAAAATCAGTTGTGGTGGGTTTCTGGTCCTCTCAGGCTCAGCAGGGGCATGTGAGGGCCCTCAATCAGGGATAAATGTCTAACCCTGCTTTAAATAAAGCACAAATTCTCTTAAAACTAGAATCTCATGTTTATGATCTTCTCTTCTAAGAAGGGCAGAGGGGCAAAGTATGATGTGTGAACCCAAATACTGTAACAGCATGTTCATGTAGTGACAATGTATTGTTTCCCATTACATCTGTACTTATTCTAAGTGTGAGAGGAATGCTGGGTGAAGTAAAACAAGGTAATTCAAAATGACCTTGACAGATTGGAGAGCTGCGCCAAAGCTAACAAAACGAAGTTCAACAGAGAGAAATGTAAAATCCCACACTTAGGCAGAAAAAATGGAATGCACAAATATAGGATGGGGGATGCGTGGCTGGATAGCAGTACATGTGAAAGGGATCTAGGAGTCTTGGCAGATCACAAGCTGAACATGAGTCAGCAGTGTGATGAGGCAGACAAGAAAGCCAATGTGATTCTTGGTTGCATCAATAGGAGTATGGTGTCTAGATTGAGGGAGTTAATGGTACCACTCTATTCTGCATTGGTTAGACCTCATTTGGAATACTGTGTCCAGTTGTGGGCACCTCAATTCAAGAAGGATATCAACAAGCTGGAGCATGTCCAGAGGAGGGTGACCAAAATGGTGAAGGGTCTGGAAGCCATGCCCTATGAGGAACACCTTAGGGAGCTGGGTATGTTTAGTCTGCAGAAGAGAAGGTTAAGAGGGGACATGATAGCCATGTTTAAATATTTGAAGGGATGTCATGTCGAGGAGAGAGCATGCTTGTTTTCTGCTGCTCCGGAGACTAGGACAAGGAGCAACGGATTCAAGCTGCAGGAAAGGAGATTCCACTTGAACCTCAGGAAGAACTTCCTGCCAGTCAGAGCTGTTCAGCAGTGGAATATGCTGCCACAGAGTGTGTTAAGAGTCTCCTTCTTTGTAAGTTTTTAAGCAGAGGCTGGATGGCCATCTGTTAGGAATGCTTTGATGGGTGTTCCTGCATGGCAGGAGATTGGACTTGATGGCCCCGGGGTCTCTTCCAGCTCTATGATTCTAATTCCCAGAACTGTAATAATATAATATAATATATAATATTCACTGTACATGAGAAAATGATACTGCTCAGTTATTATTCCTATAATGTAGGGATGGGCCAACCGAATCCTCAATTCCTTGGCAAGGATTCGAATCCAAATCCCCGGACCAAGATAGGCAATTAGAATCTTTTGAATCAGGACGTGCCTGCTGCCCCCCCATTCTCCCCTTCACATTTCGGCCCTCCATGCGGCAGTAGTGTGCAGGGAACACCAGAGCCTGAGCTTATGCGGGTGCCCAGGATCAGGTCTGCAGGGGCATGTAAGGCTGGTGATCGTCACGTCCCTGCATGCCTCAGGGCCAGCGTGAACACCCACAGTCAGGCCCACAGTGGCATGTAGGGCTGGCAATCGCTGCATCCCTGCACGCTCCAGGGCCTGAGCTTGCGCAGGCACTTGGGATCAGGCCCACAGCAGCATGTAGGGCTGGTGATCATCACCTCCCTGCATGTCTCGAGGCCTCCACTGGTGTGGGTGCTCCAGAGGCGGCCTGCATGGGGGTACAGGGCCGGTGATCACAGTCTCCCTGCACATCCCAGGTCCTCCACTCGCTGTGGCAGGGGTGTGAAAAGAGGGTGATTGCCCATTCTCTGCATGCTCCCCACCCAGCAGGGGCAGGCAGAGGAGGGGATCACCCTTTCTTTGCACACCTCCACCACCACTGTTGCGGGCGCTTCAGAAGCAGCCTGCAGGGATGTGTAGAGTGGGCAGTCACTTTTTAAACCCTTTTTAAAAAAAGGATTCGAAAGATTCAAGATTCATGAGATTTGTGGATTCCCAGAACCTTCAAATTTTCCGAATTCCAAAAATTCTGGATTCATCCCATCCCTACTATAAAGCCAACTACTTAAAGTTTGCTTTTGTTTATAGAATCATAGGTAACAGAGCTGGAAGAAACCATAGGAGCCATCTTGTCCAACCCCCTGCCATGCAGGAACACATATCAAAGTACTCCCAACAGATGGCCATCCAACCTCTGTTTAAAAACCTCCAAAGAAGGAGGCTCCACCGCACTCTGAAGCAGCATATTCCACTGCTGGACAGCTCTGATCGTCAGGAAGTTCTTCCTGAGGTTCAGGTGTAATCTCTTTTCCTGTAGTTTGAATCCATTGCTCTTTGTCCTAGTTTCTGGAGCAGTGGAAAATAAGCCCGTCCCTGTTCGATATGACATTCCTTCAGATATTTAAACAAGGCTATAATGTCCCCTCTTAACCTTCTCTTCTGAAGACTAAACATACCCAGCTCCCTGAGATGCTCCTCACAGGACATGGCTTCCAAACCCTTTACCATTTTGGTTGCCATCCTCTGGACATGTTCCAGCTTATCAATATCCTTCTTGAAATGAGGTGCTCACAACTGGACACAGTATTCCAGATGAGGCCCAACCAAAGCAGAATAGAGTGGTACCATTATTTTTCTTAATCTAGACACCATACTCCTATTGATGCAATCAAGAATCATGTTGGCTTTCTTGGCTAACACATCACATTGCTGACTCGTGTTCAGCTTGTGGTCTACCAAAACTCCTAGATCTCTTTCACATGTACTGTTGTCCAGCCAGGTGTCTCCTATCCTATATTTGTACATTTTATTTTCTGCCTAGGTGAAGGACCTTCCATTTCTCTCTGTTGAAATTCATTTTGTTAGCTTTAGCCCAGCTCTCCAGTCTGTTAAGGTCATCCAGACTGTTTGAAAAGTCCCAGATATTGTTTCTGTTCTTTCTGATTTTATACTGGATTAAAAGAAAACTGACCTGGAAACTCACCTGGGGAGCTGGTATAAAAAAACTCTGATCTTATTAGAAGCTGACAGAAAATATCCTGGGATTAAAAAAACATGTATGGATCTCCAAAGTACAATTGTAAGGAACAAGAACAAAATCCTGGACTTTTCTGGTCTTTTTAATCAGTCTGAATGTGCCCCTAATCTCTGAAGTAGCAGAAAACAAGTCTGCTCCACCTACATGACAGCCCTTAAAATATATAAGATAGCTATAATTTCTCCTCTCATTCTTCTGTTCTTCATCTTAAACATACCTAGATCCTTATGCATTCCTCATAGGGTTTTGTTTCCAGATCTTTTATTATCTTGATACCTCTTCTTTGGACACATTCCTATTGTCAATATCCTTCTTGAACTGTGGTGTTCAGAACTAGACAAAGTATTGCAGACGAGGTATTTCCAAAACAGAAGAGAATGGCACTGTTACTTCCCCTGTGTTATACACTATATTCTTCTTGATGCAGCCTTTAATTTCCTTTGCATTTTTGGCTACTGCATCACTGTTGACTCGTGTTTAGCTAGTAACCTACTGAGATCCCTTGATACTTTGAAATGTACTGTTGTCAAGCCAAGTGTCACCCAACCTGTATTTGTGAATTTAATTTTGCCTTTGTAGTACCTTATATTTATCCCTGTTGAAATTTGTTTTGTTAGTTTTGACCCAGCTTTCCAATCTGCCAAGGTCATTTTGAATCCTGATCCTGTCCTCTTGAGTGTTAGCTATTCTTTCTAATTTGGTGTGGTCTGCAAATTTTATAAACAAGCCCTCTATTCCATCATCCAAGGCATTCATTGAGACTTGAGCAACCTCTGACCCAGGACAGGACCCTGGGGCACCTTAGTCATTTCCCTCCAGAATGACATATAACCATTGGTGAATATTCTTTGCGTCCAGTCAATCAAGCAGTTATGAATCCATCTAAAAGCACACTGTCTACTCCACATTTTTACCAGTTTGTCTGAAGTCTCAAAGCACTTGGGAGAAATAAATCACCAGCAACAGCTGTCATATCAATAAAGCAGTTTCAAGCTACTGTCAGAGTCCAACTCCCTGCCTGTGCCTCTCTGCCAGCAAGGGAAAGAGGAGAAAGTACTTGCCCAAGAGGAGATGGCAGTGGGGAGTGTCCAATGCAAACAAACAAGTGGAAATGCTGAGCTGAGTCAAGTCATGGTCAAATCCAAAAGGTCCAGAAAGCTGAAGGTCCATCCAAAGGGGCTGAGGGAGCCAGAACACAAGGGTCGTGAAAGCTTGTGTAGTGATTTGCTAAAAGCAAACAGCAAGCCGTATAGCTCATGAGAATAGGTGTTCCTTATCACTGTTCTGTTTTCTTAATTTTGCCAAAACAGTTTCCCTCTGAGCTGCTAGTTTCTGTCTCCTCTGTGATTGGAGGCTGGTGGGGGGGTTAATCAAATTCCTCTAAATCATTGCTTTTCCCTTCTCCTTCTGGGGCTGGCTGCAACAACTCGGCCTCTGCTTATCTTTCAACTGATGGGGGTGTTTGCAAGCTAGTTTGGTCTATCACTGGCTCTGTTCCTGGCACAATCAATGGCTCATTGAGCTCTGAGCCATCATCTATCACAGCTACTAAGAAAGAATCCATCAAAATTCTAACAAAAAATCTGTCAACAAATCTAATCTGCCCACAGATTAGAATCGCTCAATATCTATTCCAGTTCCCATGAAAAAGAAAAATCATACTTTGGACATATCATGAGACCACGTAATCGGAAAAGCTGCTATTTATTTATTTATTGAATTTTAACCCACCATTCTCCTAGGATGGAGAAAGCATGGTAGTTTCCAGTGATTTAAAACATGATTAACTAAAAATTTACTTTACAAAAGTTTAAAAAATGGAAAAACAGTATTATCTAAAAACTATGGTTAAAAACAGATAAAAACGCATTAAAAACATAAATACAGGCATATATCACTCATCAAAGCCTCTGACAAAGAAGCTCCTTTTTTACACTGTCTTTTTATGGGAATGTCACCCAGCCATTCTTTCCTTGTCTGTTGTCTAGCTGGAAGTTGTTTTCTTTTTTTCTTTTTTGGCAGCATTAGCATTGAGAAGATGGTGAAGGAGGGCTAGAGAAAGACAGACCTTCAGTGTTTGAATTATTGTGATTAATCCTAAATAATTTCCCACGAACCTTATGCTACAATGACTAATACAGTTACCTCGGAATCAGTCTCTTTGAACTCAATGGAACTTCAAAAGAAATATGCTCTGGTTCAAGCTGCTTGCCTGTGATTTTTTTATCCACTTCCTTGAAAACAGTATTTCATTACTGGGTGTTAAGATCTTCAAGTCAGACTTAATTCTTAGTCCTGCTACCCTTCCACAAAAAAATGCTAACTTGGTGGTTACTTACAGTCTGTGGAACTTCCTTCCTTTAATTTTTTTTTTAAAAAAAATTGTTAAAAATTGTACATGAAAAAAACATGACAAAACAAATACAGACAAATACACAAACAAAACATATTATACAAACTGTACATATAGACAGAATACAAACTACATACCATGAAAACATTTACTTCTTTTACCTAGATACCTATTAGAATAGCTTTTAATATTACTTCCCACTCTGACATTAGAACAAGTTTACCGTAATCCATTTCATTTTTGGTCTTTATATTCTTTGATCTTCTCTGATCTTCTCTATTCTACAGTATTTCAAAAGTCAATATTCACCATCTTAGCAACCTTCCATGAACTCTTGTAATACTTTGTTACATTGTTCCATTGTTTTATAAATTTTTCTTTGCTCTCCCCTCTTATTATATATGTTAACCTATCCATCTGAATCGTATCATATAATTTTAGTTCCCATTCTTCTATTGATGGCATTTCCCCCAATTTCCATTTTTGAGCAATAACCATTCTTGCTGCTGCTGCCATATAAAACAATTGTTTTCCAACTTTTTTATCTAATTCCTCATCCATTATTGACAACAAATATATTTCTGGTGCCATTTCAAATCTTATCCCCAACATTTTTTCTATTCGTAAATGAATAGACTTCCAATAATCTTTTACTATTTTACACGACCACCATGAATGATAAAAGGTTCCTATTTCTGAGCCACATTTTCAACACTTATTTGAACATTTATTAGATATTTTCGCCAACCTTTCCCGTGTTAAATACCATCTCAAATACATTTTATATAAATTTTCTTTTATATCTTGGCATATTTTATTCTTTTTAGCCATTGTTTGGAACTTCCTTCCAAGAAAATTTTCAGGAAAGGTTTGCAGAGGAAGGGGTTTTAAAGGAATGCTTTTCTTTCATATTGTTTTAGATGTTTAAAAATTATTTTAATTTAGTGGTTGGTTATTTATTTAATTTATATAATGCCCTCCTCAATAAGCCAATATGGGACTCAAAGTGGCTTACAAAACAAGTCAAAACAAAATAGCGAAAACAATCTACAGTGGCCTCTCCACTTTTGCAAGGGTTCAGGGTATAAAACCCTTACAAAGTGGAAAAACTGCAAATAACTGCCCCCCCTCCCCTCCCATTCCCTTCTGGGGCTCCTGCCCTCTCATTCTCTTGTGTTTTGACTCAGTGCATGTTCTCTGGACTGGGGCAAAACATATGGGAATGGGAGGAGGAGCTCCAGGGGAGAGAAGGAAGGTACATGCATGCCTTTCCCTCCCATTCCCTTGCCTTGTGCCTCAGTGCACATTTCCCACTGGGGCAAAATGCATGGGAATGGGAGGAGGGGATTCCAGAGGGGAGAAAGAAGGTGTGTGTGCCTTCCCACTCCCATTCCCCTGCCTTTTGTTTCAGCGTGCATTCTTTTGCCAGGGCCAAATGCATGGGAAAGGGAGGGGAGAGCTCCAGAAGAGAGAATGTGTGCATGTCCCTCCCCGCTTGCCATGCCTTTTGCTTGAGCACACTTGCCTTCCCTCTCTGCACCCAGCAAAATACAAGAGAACTGGAGGACAAAAATGGGGGGTTGTGAAGGCATGTGTGAGCTTTATGGATAATCAAGTTCATGAAGGTCAAACCTGCGAATGTGGACGGAGAACCAATCTAATCAAAACATTAAAACTATTAAAAATGCATTCAAGACATAGCACAGCAGACTCATTAGATATCCTTCCACCCCAAAAATTAAAAGTTCAAAACTTATTTGAATAAAGTCCTTTGCCTGCTGGTGAAAAAAGAGCAACCAAGAAGCCTCTGGGAAGGAGTCTGACAGTCTAGGAGCAAACATAGAGAAGGCTCCATCCCATGTCCTCATCAGACATGCCTGTGATGATAAGACTGACAGAAAGTCCTCTCCTGAAGACTGTAAGAGTTGAACAAACTTATATGGGGAGATATGAGCTTTCAGAAACTCTAGACCTAAACAGTATAGGACTTTACAGACCACAACCAGCACTCTGAATTGTGCCTAGAAATGCTCCGGTAGCCAGTGAAGTTGTTTCAATGAGAAAGTTATATGCTCCCTTTAATCAGTCTTCGTCAGCAGCCTAGCTAAAGCATTTTGAGCCCGCTGAACCTTCCAGTTTCCAAAGCCAGTCTTATATGTAGAACGTGTTACAGTAATCCAAACAGGTTGTAACAAAGCGTGTTTTACGATAGCCAGATGTGATATCTCCAGCAAAGGGGGCAGCTGGTTTAATTCTGCAAACACACTTCTTGGCCACTGCTGAAATCTGGGTCCTCCTTTGCAGGACTAAGTCCTGGAATACAACCAAGTTGCATACCTGAGATTTCAGCAGGAGTGTAGCCTCACAGAGGCCGAATTCCTTTTGACTGACCAGGAACATCCCATCTTGTCTGGATCAAGCCTCTATTTGTTCACCCTTGCCCAGTCCATTATTGACAACAGACACTGGTTTAGTATCAAAATAGCTTTCTTGGAACTGTGTGTCATTGTTATACTGGTGAAACCCAACTCCAAATGTCTGGTGATTTCATGGGTGCATCGCAAGCCAATGGCCAGGGTGCTGAACAGAATTCCCCCAGCTCCACTTTCCGGTTTTGCCTCTCCAGAAGGGCCAGAGCCACATTAAAACAGCCCCCCAAGTCCCATCCCAAAGATACAGCACAGAAGGATATGATGTCTGATGGTATTGAAGGTCCTGTAGAATCGACAGAGACACATCCCCCATGTCCAGTTCACAGTGTAGGTTATCCATGAAGGCAACCAAAGCAGTCTGTGTCCCCCACAGCAAGCACTGAAGCCAGGCTGAAGTGGATTTTGAGAATTCCTTTCATCTCAGAACCACTGAACCTTGGAGGCCATAACACGCTCCAGTACTTTGCCCAAAAAGGGATACTGGAAACTGGTTGGTAAGTTTCCAATATGACAGGGTTCAGGGAAGGTTTGTTCCGTAAAGGCCTCACCGCAGCCTCTTTTAGGCAGGATGGGACACCGTCTTGCTGCAATGAGGAATCAATCACTCCCCTTACCCACTTTGTGAGAGAGGAAGCGCACGGGTCCAACACAGATCTAGTGACTCTCACCTCCCCAAGGAGCTTATCCACCTCCTCAGCCTGCACAAACTGTAATACATCCAATAACACAGGATACACAGGAATCAAGGTTGCATCCACTGGAATGGGATCAACAACTGCATAGCATCCGCATCAGAGCAGATTTAAAGTGTGTAACAAATTCTTCGCAGTGGGCTGTGGTCTAACATGATCTTCTGATAAACTGCATTGTAATTTCTTGTGTTTTAACTGCATTTGTTTTCAATTGCGCTGTGAGTTGTTTTGGATGCCAGTACTAGGAGGCAGCTGGGTTATTAATAAATAAACGTATCACGCTACTGATTAGATTGAGTCGAGTTACCTACGGAGTCAGTTCGGGAAGATCCCAGCAATGCTTCCCCAACACATAATAAGTATCTGGGATCAACGGGTCTCTCCTTGAAGGGATCTCATTAATCTACGGGCGTGTGTGGCTCGGGCAGGGTCATGCATTCTGCCTGCGCTCAGGCACAACACTACTCACGTCCCACGGTGAGAATCAAAACATATTCGGTGCTAAAGGAAGTCGTGTGTACAAGACTGGGGCCGGCGCGCCCGGCCTGAAACCGACTAGGCCGCAAAGCGGAACGTCGCCAGCGCCGAGGAGGAGGAGGAGGATTACGCGACGCAGAGCGCGCCCCTCGAGCAGTAGGAGCGGCGTCGACGCTGACGAGACTCTGGGCCTGGAGAGGGCGCAAGGGCACCCGAGCCCCGCCCTGTTCGCTCTCTCGGGAGCGGCGGCCGGGGTGCTCAACGAGACGCGAGGGGGGTGGGTGGGATGAGGTAGGGAATGGCCGCGCATGCGCAGTAGTAAACCTAAGCGGCCGCGGTGATGGCTGCGCAGTGACGGTTGGATCTAACGGTTGCTATTGACATTGGGGCCGGGCGCGCGCGGCGGACGGTAGTTGCGCGGAGAGCGCCCGGGAGCAGCGAAGCCGTTGGTCCCGCGGAAGACGCCTCGGAAGGCCCCCGGTAATGCGGCCGCACTGAAACTCCCGGCGGAGGCGCCTCCCCCGCCCCTACCAGAGCCGGGCCCGGGCCGTCGCCCTCCGCTGGCCTCGCGGATCCTGCCTCCTCCGCCCCCCCCATGCGGGGCCTCCCCTCCGCCTGAGGCGCCCGGGAGGGCGAGGGAGCGAGGCCGGGATGGCCGGCCGCGGGGAGTAGCGGCCTGGGCCTCCGCCGCTCGGGGCGAGGAGGAGCGAAGCGGCGGAGAGGGGGCAGGCCGGGGGAGGGGGGAGCAGGCTCCGGCCCCGGCTGTGGCGGCGCCTCGATGCGGGGCTAGGAGCGCAGCCGCCCCTCGGCCTGCCCTGCGAGGGCGCGGAGCCGCGCTTTCTTCTCAGCCCGGAGCCGTCGGCCTCAGCGTCTGCGATGAACCCGGTGAATGCCACTGCTTTGTACATCTCCGCCAGTCGCCTGGTGCTCAGCTACGGCCCCGGGGAGGATCCGCAGTGTCTGGCCGAGATCGGCAAGCTGCTGCCCTACTTCCGGCAGTCTCTCTCCTGCTGTGTGTGCGGTGAGTGAGGTCCTTTCTATTGTTCTGGGCCGCGGGCGAGCCGGCAGGCGCCCTCCGCCCTCCCTCCCTCCCTCCCTCCCTCAGTCCGTCCGTCCGTCCGCCTGGCTTGGTGTCGCCTCGCTCGTTGTCGCCACACCCCCTGGAGTGGGCAGGGAGCGAAGCCGCCTTCTTTGGGGGTAGCCCTCCGCCGGCGGAGAGACGCAGGGCTCGCTTCTTCCCCCAGGGAGTCGTTCCGAAACTTTCCTCCGCCTCCGTCTCGCTGTGGAAGCTGCAGTGCAAACGGGCGCTTTGAGGAAATGGCTTAAAGGTCAGGGAGCCTGCGAAGAAGGGGGAGTGGAAGCCGTAAGAACAAGGCGACTTGTGCGCGCCTTTACCGGCATATTGAACACCTCAGGACAGTTTGAAAGTCTTCACAAGTTAATGGCAGTGGTTATTTTTCCCCCATAAACTTTTCTTAGTGAGTTCTGTTTCTTGGTCATAGTCTTTCTTGTGCAGTTCTAGAGGAATCACCGTATATTAGTCTCTTATAGCTAACAGGAAGAAAAAAATGACAGCCTTTTGCACAAATGATTATTTCAGTGTGGAGAAATTTGCTGTATTTTTTTGGAGGGGGGAAAACATTTTCACTCTGCGAGAGAAGCAGATTCTACTTTGATAGTGACTTAAAGACCAGTATGTTAAAGTCATTCTCTAGGTCTAGCCACTGCAACATTATTGCCTAGGCCATTTCCGCACTACACTCTTATAGCGCGATGATTCCACTTTCAACATCCTCTGGAGTCCTGGGGTTTGCCGTTTCGGGAGGGGCCGGCTGGCCCCTCCCGAAACTGCAAACCCCAGGACTCCAGAGGATGTTGAAAGTGGAATCATCGCGCTATAAGAGTGTAGTGCGGAAATGCCCCTACTGTTACTGCTTTTATGTGAAAAGCAGTAAGAACAAGGATAACGGCACTGACTATAGTAAGCCTAGAGACTGCTCTCATTCCAGAAGAAGTCAGATTGAACGTGTCTATTTTCATACTGTATTCCTCTTTAGTTTTTTTTTTTCTCTGTTCTTGAGTTTCATGCAAGATTCCTTCAAATCAGACTGGTTTTCTGCCACCTGGAAGTTTGATGATATTTCTAACTCACTGTCTCAAAAAGTTGTGGTTAAAAGCTTGCTTAAAGGCCATCTCCACAATACTGTGCAGGTTCACTTAGAACTAAGCTCTGTTACAGTTAGTTAATCACAGGTAAGCGTGTATAGGATTGTAGACTAATACCTTTATTATTTTTTTTAAAAAAGGTAAATACACTAAGAGCTTATATATGATAGTACAAGCGGGCCACTCTCTGTGCAAAAGAATAATTGGATATAAATATAATATCAAAAGTGGCAATGTACAAAAAAACAGTGCAGAAAAATTCCATCATGCCAGAACATTCTGCCATTAATCTTAAAATGATTGTTTTGAAACAACAGGACTTCAAAGGGAGATAGCAACCTGAAACTGCTGAATTAGAATTTATCAAGTGGTCCAGTTCGGTCTGTGACTTGTGACTTGAGTTAGAATAGCAGGTTTTTTATCATACTACATATGTTAAGTTTTTTTCCTGGTTGCATTATGACTAACCACAGCTTTGTGAATGGTCGCTGTTAACATAAATGCCACTACTGTCCATATATCCTGTGACCTCACTGTTTACATTCTGCTCCTCTGCTGCTACTTTCTGTTTGTATCTGTAGTTTTGGAGTAGAATCTGATTAGAAAGGTTTATGCCATGACAGGGCTGTCAGCCTTCTAGGTATCAACAAGACTGTCATTTTTTTCATAAGGTAGATTTATTGCGCTATCAGATGAAAACGTTCTGGCAGTCATTCAGATAGGAAGCAAAATACTTAACGAATATTTGCTTTGTGTAACAATACATTTGAAGTGTTAGTTTTGAGGAGGGTTTTCTGACTTGAGTGAGTTGTCTAACAGAGGGTGGGGGAAAGTGTTATAAAGCGGAAGGAAGAGGTAAGATCATTCCTAGACTGACAAAACTTGTACACAGACATTACCCAGTGTGTTAACGGGTGTGCTCTAGTGTTTAGCAGGCTTGAAAATGTAAACAAAAGTTAAGCTGCACAGGGAAGAGGTGTAAAATGGCCTATATTCACTACCTTCTGGTCATCACATCTGAACATTAGAAACGCTAAATATTTTTAACTGTTAGTATTTGGAGAAGAACGTACAAAAGACCAATTTGTAAAAAGGAAACAGAATTATATGTTTAAACTGCTCTTGTCAGGCCTTTGATTCTTCACACCCATGGTCTTGTTTTTAAAGGAGTTAAAATGAATTATGCTGAAAGAATAAAGTGAAAGTAAGAATTCACTTCTGAAACTAGTGAACATGTCTTGACATTCCAGGCAGTAAATCCAGATGCATCCATTCCCGTGCAGTACTTTTCTGATCTTCCCACAGACTGACTGCATGCACACATCCATTTGTTGCTGTGATAAAGCATTTATCACTTTAATGCCCCTTGTTTAAGGCTTTATACAGTAGGATCTAATGTATGTAAGATCCCTGGTTAAAATTAAGGAGGGAGATATATCTAGAGATAGATGTCAATATAAATAAAATATCTGGCCACTTGCTGTCCCTTTTTTGTGTCCATGGATTTGAGGTAACTGTTTCATTCTGCCTTCTAATAGTATTAAGTTTGAAAATTAGACAAATGTGCTATGTTTGGTACAGAAACTATGGTAATTTTTATGTTTCTGTGTGAAGTTTGTGTGTAGGTTATCAAGTTGACAAGCAGTGGCTGGAATTTACACTGTTTCCGAATTGACTTGAAGTTAGATTGTAGAAACAAGTTCTTTCATTGTAAATTCAGAGACTTAATAATCTTTTTCTGAGAGCAAGTTATTTTTTCCCTAAGAACATGCAAGATTATTTAGTCTCTCAACTGAGTGGGAAACTGCTATAACAGATTCCACCCCCCCCCATTTTCAGCCCAAAATAGAACCTAAAAATAACCAGAAATTAGAAGAAATGTACTTCTGATACGTTATTTGGTTTGGGGATTGGTTTCTTGGCACATTATGGGTTTAATGTTACTGTTCTGGGAGGTATAAAGGCAGGTATAAAGGCAGTTTGGAATTATTGGAGGTCATTGTGGGGCACTTTTGGCCCACAAAAAAAGGGGGGTTGGAGGTCTTGAAGGACAGCAAAACAAAAGGAGTAGGAGACTGCCTTTGGCCTGTAGGCTGCACATTCCCTACTGTTACTGTGAATGTTATATGAATATTCTAACATTGCTGACTTCCTCACCTGATCAACAGCCCCCAGAAATCAGAAGGTCTCAGTGCTTTCTTTTACTTTGATTAGGGTTCAGGCTTGGTTCTCAAGTATGTTGTCTCCTAGTATTGTTGGAATCAATGTAAAAAGAGGAGATGAAGGCTCGCAACATTTAACTTTTAGTTTTCATAGTATTCAACTCACTTATAGCACACTTTCTAAGGATACTGCGCACAGTAGGAGTTATTTCCAAGTTCACTTTTATACGATTCCATTGCTAGTGATTCTGTGAAAACATTTCTAGTTCTTCTGACCAAACTTGTGTTGCTTCAGACAGGTAATACAGTAGAGTCCCGGTTATCCGACACTCCGGATTAACCGACGTCGCGGCTGCCTGGGGGTGTGGCTGCAGGCATTTCCGTGCCCCCCGACATGCCCCCAGGCCCGCCCTGACATGCCCCCGACACCCCCCCAAAATGGCGGCCGCCACGGGGCTCCATGTCATCCGACATTTCAGTTATCCGACCCTGCACCCACCGGTTTAGGTCGGGTAACCAGGACTCTACTGTAATAAGAATTCTTTAGAACTCTAGCTTCTCTGGAGTGAATAAGTGTGTGCACTCCTGAAATGCTTCCATTTTTTCCTCCTGCTAATGCCAGTGACTAAACAAACCAGGAACCTCTGGCCATGGCTCATTTAGTGTGTCTGAACTAGAATTTCAGACTTGTTCCTGTCCTGTTATAACTAAGAATCACAGAACAAACCCTGATGTATGATTATGGCTTGTAAAGAGAGGGAGATTCCAGAGATCTCAGTTCAAACATAACACAGAACAAACCATGGATATATGCTTCTTGGTTCTTTTAACCATTTCCATTAGTAGAAGGAGCCAAATGAAATGTGTATTCTTGATGCTTCAGAATCTTCAGCAGTGCACTATTGACATGTGAACCAGACCAGAGAGCGCATTTATTTTTAGTTTGATGCCCCTTTGCTTTTTTTTTTTTTTTGGGTTTCAAAACCTTTTCACTGTAACTTTCTTCCATTTCCATAATTTTCAGAATGTATTACAAACATTTGAGGGTAGAATTGGGAAGGAAGAAAGATAAAAAGCAAAAACTCTTTAACTGCATCCACAAATTAATTGATAAAAATGTATGTTTTATCCCTGAAAATTAACTTGTGCTCAGAAAGCAAGTTGCTTAGCATTTCTGTTGGCCTATGTAGCAGTAGCATTGCACAAGTTTTCCCACACCTGCTTTTGGGTTGCAGAGAAAAATCACCGAAGTAAATAGTAGCTTGTTTACTTAACTGTATCACTTTTCAATGCTGAAGGAGTTTTTCTCTGCCTTTGATAAAGCAGATAAGGCCATCCTAATAATTAAATTTGTGTCTTTTCCCTTGGAAAGCACTGTATTTGTAGCAATGGAGCTTTTGAGACCATGTCAATGCAAATTGGAGGTGCTGGCATCCTCTTGTGCCTTTTCTACACTATCTGTAGGAAACAGTGAACTGTTTTGTTTTCACAGCCCCTTGGGAAGAGGCTACCTTGGTGCTCCTACAGTCCTTTTTCTGACCCTCACCACAGCTGTTAGTAGAGACTTACCATCTGAAGCAGACTGTCTTCCTAATACATCAGATTCCTTTCCTCTTTCCTTACCCTATTTATTTTTGTGTCCCATTCCCCCTGTGTTTCTCATTTTGGTAGTCTGTACAATGAGAGTGTCCCCCCCCCAGAAAAAGCTTCACTTCTCTTTCATGATTTGGCCACAGTAAAGAATTTTGGCTGTTTCTGACACAGAAACTGAATTACGTAGGAAAAGAGGGGCTTGCTTTGATATACTTACCTCATCCTGATTGATTTAAAACCAAAAGTGAAAGCTGAGTTGGATCTTTAATTTGGTTTAAACAAGAAAGAGATCTGAACAACTGTTGAAAAAAGAAAATGCTAAATGCCTCTCAGCTGTTTCCCACTCACTGTTACTCTTGCTAGCATGTGTAACTTAAAGCATAACAACTTATTTTTTTCTACTTCTTATATAAACACCAGAGGTTTGCTTGTGGAGTAAAGCTTGAAAACAAGAGACAGTCCTTTAAAAGTAAAAGCACTTACTTTGCACATGTCTTTGTGAGTTAAACTTTTGAAGAAAAAGTATGACTTTAAGTATCAAACCAACATCATAAACCACAGTTGAGTTTAGTTTGTTTCTCTTAACCATAGTTAAGACTAAACCGAGTTGGGTTAGGTTCAGGCATAGTGCTAAGCTGCAGTTAGATGTTTGACTGGGTTTGAGCATAATGCTAAACAACAGTTCAATAGAAAATAAAATGGAAAGGAATAAAAATAAGAAAAAAAGAAAGAAAGAAATGACTGCTTCTAGAGGAGTGGGACTGCACAAACCCAAGATTCATTCACATAACCATAGTTTAATGTTGTATTTGAATGAGGCCATGGTTTATTGCCAGAACTGAATATGTAAAAATGAGTAACAGCGGGCCCTCAGTATCTGTTAGGGTTTGGTTCCAGACCCTCCATGGGTGTCAGACTTGGTGGATGCTCAAGTCCCATTATGTACAGTGGCATCACTTATATAAAATGGCAAAATCAAAGTTTGCTTTTTTTTAAAAAAAAATATTTTCAAGCCATGGTTGGTTGAATCCATAGATACAGAATTTGTAGATGTGGAGGGCCAACTGTATTTATAGTTTTATCCCCAGATGAAATGGTCAGTTGTATTCAAATGCTTTTGTACAACTGAGACCACTGATCCATTTATCCTTAATGTGTTCCCTGACGAGCAGTAGCTCTCAAGTTTCAAGCTGGACCTCTTTCTATTGTGATCTTTTGAGCAGAAATACAAGGCATTAATTTACAGAGATTATACAGCCTGAGTGGAAGTATGAACATAGATGTAGATGTTGTGTAACATCCAACTTTGTGTAATAGAGCTTCTCCTTCTCTCCTAAAAGCCTCCTCCAGAGGATTTATGTGATCTACTGAACAGTGTGGTGTGTGTCCTGCAGAGCTCCAGTGGGAAGGGGTAACTGCTCCAAATTATACAGCTGGATCTTGCACTGCTCCCAAATGATTCTTAGTGTCAGAGAATGCCCATAATGCTCAGTAGACCTTCTTAATTCTCAAGAGAGTACTTATGGAGATATGGAGAGAGAGGAGGAGCAAAATAACAGTTAAATGTGCTGCCTTCTGTTTGCACATCACTGGATTTCACCATTTTTTCTACCCAAAATACTGATAGTTTTTGGCAATTGGCGAGTACATGGAGGAGATCTGAATGTCGTAAACATGTTGGTTACACTTAAATTCTGCCTTTTGAACAGGTTGAGGAACCTAAGGATATGAGTAATAAATGTTGATGCCCCCTCTCTAAGTAGCAAAATTTTTAATCATCTAGCAAATCTGCTGATTGTTAAATTACTGTTTTTGCTTTTTGTAAGCTACTTTCTATATTCTTAATGGGAAAGTATTTCAGAAATGTTTGTGCTTCTGTGACAAGCCTCATTGAAGGGCAGGCTTTTTAGCAGTGTGCTACATTCTGCAGTTATGTTTCCTTTTGGTGTCCACTAAAATACCAGAGGAAGTGTTTTACTTAAAGTTTTGTGACTGATTCTTTCGCTGTTGCTACATACTGATAAAATGCAGAGCATCTAATCATATTTTTGTCTGTTGCTCAATAAACTGAGATTAAATTACAATTTCCCAGTTTGGATGTAATGGGAAACTGTGGTTTTAAACAACCACAACAAAAGCACTGAAGATGATATGCAGATAGGGTGGAGCACATAGAACTGATCCCTGTTATCACCTCAGTTGCTCTTTTGACTAGTAGGTACAAAAGATTGAAATGTATTGTTTTTATTTCTTAAATTTGTATAAAGTGTAAATTCATTAATTATATCTATCAGAATTTTTAGTATATTAATCAGGCATGCCTGTTGCACTGAGGAGGCATTTTACAGGGCTGGCCATTCCAGCTGAGCTTTAATTTTGAAAGAACTTGTAAGTAATCTTATCTATTGGTTTGCCAAAAACAATCAATGCTAACTAGATTCCTTTGCTAGAGGATATTAGATCAGATTTCAGCCAATGACAAAAATAAAATTATCATTTTGGGGCATTATGAGCAGAACAGAAAAGATTATTTTATCTTGAATTATTTCTATTCAGTAGAATGTGTCTACAACACTTTATTGTGCTATTGCGTTCTGTAACGTTCCATTCTGTCCTCATTGCTCTTTGACATTGACATCAAGGTGAACAAAGCTGTTTTTGTGGGTTTCATCCCCTCCAGACTTGACTATCCCCCTCCCCCCCTTTTTTTTGTCCAAAAAAGGGTGATTCTCTTGGAAGACTCCAAGGGCCCATTAACACTATACATTCATATCAGTATAGTTCTGTTTCAGAGCTTTCCAAACTTTTCATGTTGGTGACACACTTTTTAGACATGCATCATTTTGCGACATAGTAATTCAGTTTTACTAGCAAACTGGAGGTTAAACTAACCTGTTATGAGATACAGACACATAAATTGTGGTAAGAAAATGTATGGAGACACAACATATCTCATGAAAACCTTTCATATATATTTTTAAAATATATGATTTATAAATAATAACATACATTTCCAAGATTGTAGGCAACACACTTACATACTTCAGGTGACATACTAACATGTAGCAGCATACTGTTTGGAAAGCCCTGTTCTGTTTGTACTGGGTGCATCCTGTGCAGTCTTTAGGATTATAGTTCAGTAAGGCACTAGAGCTCTCTGGCTGGGAGTTCTAGATGCCCTGTCTAAATTGGATATCCCAGCATTCTTTAGGATGGAGCTGTAACAATTTATGTGAAATCGTAGTACTTCAACTGTATAGCACGAAAAGGCCTTAGGAGAGACAATTCATCTTTAAATCAGTTGAACAGCTCCTTGTATTATTTATCTTTTAAAAAAAAGGCTTTTTCAAAATCAGGAATAGATATCTGGCCACTTCCTTTTCTTTTTTTTTACCATTTTTGGAAGTCTGTGTGAACCCAGGAGGATTGTAGGGCAAAGAAATATCTCTGACCACCTACACTTTTCCTCTAAACCCCTAGTGTAAATGAGGCACAGAGAGGCTTTTGGGTAATTAGAGAAAAGGGATGATTTAGATTATTGTAATGGGCATGCCTTTGAGGCTTCTATGATTCTATGAATCTGGAAATTGAAGTATATGAAAAATACACCAAGTTGCTGCCAAGGTTAGCTGTCATAGATCATATAGCATAAATCCTGAAAGAGATGCATTGGTTGCCTGGGTTTGGGGGTGTAATTTTTGTTTGAGCATGTTATCACTGTAAGGTAGAACAGTAATATTAGCCTCTTTTCAAAAGGCACTTTTTGAACCATACCATTGTTTTAACTGTATGAACTTCAAATTAGTCTAGTTTAGTTGGAATCGCAGTTACATAAATCTTTGTTTCTCCAGGCCAATGAGCTTCTAGGGAAGCAAAAATGGTTAGAATGAAATACATACAGTAGATAAGTTTTCCTCTAAATCTCTTTGTAAATAAGCATAAATAAGAACATAGGCAGATAAATAGCTGGGAATTTCTTGTTGAAAGTCAAACCATGCTGGCTGCAGCCTTGCTCCATGTCATACTGAAATGGTTACATAATGAGAGTGGTGCACAGGAAAGCTGTAATTTTAATATAACAATAAAAAAGGTCTGTGTCTGCTTGTATTGAAGTCAGAAATCTGATAATGAAGCCATTGATTTTCCTTAAAGAATTATAATTGGTCTTAATTTCTAGAAATGGAACAGCAGATAGTTTCTATGATAGAGTACTGTACCTGTTTAGGCAGACTCTGTAATGGGTGCACTGGTATGGCAAACTCTTATCTGCTTTACAGTGACTATTCATATGCATTCAAGCTTTTTATGATAGTTTACTTCAGTATTGAACAAACTCCAAGATGAGAGAATGCCTGTTACACTGCAAATCAAACTGGGGCTTAGGAACTGCTAATCCTTAGGCATCTGTCTAGGATGCATGGTATCACATGAAGATTTGGATGCAATTGGAGCTTAAGATTTAGGGAAACATGAATGGCATTTCTGACACATCCAAATTGAATTCCAGAAACTGTTGATATTAAAGAATTGTACTTTGATTAAACATGATAAAAGGTAAAACAGCTGAATTGGAGTATGAACATAATCTGGACCATGTTTGTGTCTTTGTTTCTCAGTTGTCTCAGTTTCTCAGTCTTCCTCAAGACTAGCTCTTTGTACAGAAGAATTTATGTATGAATGCTGATCAAATTTGCAGATGACACCAAATTGGGAGGGGTTGCTAATACCGCAGAGGACAGGATCAAATTTCAAAATGACCTTGACAGATTGGAGTGCTGGGCCAAAGCTAACAAAATGAATTTCAACAGAGAGAAATGTAAAGTCCTACACTTAGACATTAAAAATGGAATGCACAAATATAGGATGGGGAATGCGTGGCTGGATAGCAGTACGTGTGAAAGGGATCTAGGAGTCTTGGTAGATCACAAGCTGAACATGAGTCAGCAGTGTGATGAGGCAGACAAGAAAGCCAACATGATTCTTCGTTGCATCGATAGGAGTATGGTGTCTAGATCGAGGGAAGTAATGGTACCACTCTATTCTGCTTTGGTTCGACCTCATTTGGAATACTGTGTCTGGTTGTGGGCACTTCAATTCAGGAACGATATCGACGAGCTAGAGTGTGTCCAGAGGAGGGCGACCAAAATGGTAAAGGATCTGAAAGCCATGCCCTATGAGGAACGGCTTAGGACATGATAGCCATGTTTAAATATTTGAAGGGATGTCATGTTGAGGAGAGAGTGGGCTTGTTTTCTGCTGCTCCAGAGACTAGAGCAAGGAGCAATGGATTCAAGCTGCAGGAAAGGAGATTCTACTTGAATCTCAGGAAAAACTTCCTGACGGTCAGAGCTCTCCGGCTGCCTCGGAGTGTGGTAGAGTCTCCTTCTCTGGAAGTTTTTAAGCAGAGGCTGGATGGCCATCTGTTGGGAATGCTTTGATGGGTGTTCCTGCATAGCAGGAGGTTGGACTCGATGGCCCCTGTGGTCTCTTCCAACTCTATGATTCTGTGTACGTACGTATGTACGTATGTGGTGGTGGTGGTGGTGATTGTGGTGGTAGTGTTCAAAGACAGTACTTTTATCTCAGGAAATAGAGTGTTCCCAGGGTTATGGCTTTATTGTTGTAAGTGCAAGGTCAAAAAGTATTCAAGAGTTTCACATAACAGCATTACAGCCTACTATTTCATCCCATACATCAGCATCATTTTGGAAGCTATACAATTATTTTTTATTAATGAAGGATGCTGTCCCTGATGCAGGACCCCCCTTGGACCTGAGACTTCTTTGTGAATGGAGAATAGCCAGTGGCTATTTGTGTCATTTTTCTCCAACCTTATTTATATTGCTTATTGCCTTGGTTTTGTATCTACTCAATTGAGGTTACTAGTAGCATTGTCCAGAGGCAGGGTATCTACGTGGAATTGAGATCACAGACATTACTATACTGCCCCACTTTCTTATTCTGTGCCTGCACAAAGAGCTCCTGTTACGTGGAGTGCCTTTTCACTGTAGATCCCTGTTGTTATGATCTGTTTTCCTTCTCTTAAGTATTGCCTCAGCCACCTGGCCTGCAACATATGGACCTAGTTCATTTATGGATGAAAACATTAATCTGTGTTTTCCATATTTTAAAAAATCTGGTTATCCTGTTTGAGACCTTTGAGATTTGTTTTGACTGCTGACAGAGGGAAGCTTGAACATAATGGAAGCATAGAGACAACTGATCAAAATACATTCTTGTATTTACAGCAATACAGCATTCATCCAATACTCTTTATAAGGAAAGAGTGATGTAGCCCCAAGCTGTTCATCTTGATAAGTGCAGCTGAGGCTACTGTGTCAATTACACTTGTTTCTGGTGGTGGCAGATGTAACCACATGAAACATGTTTTAGCTTGGATGACTTTATCATACTTTATCTAATGGTGAGGAATCTTGGGAACTGCAGTCTAACAGTGTCTGAACAGGACCACAAGATTCCTACCTCAATCTAAAGATATATTTATGTATGAAGACAACTAGATTAGATTGTATTTAGATTGACCTAAAATGTGCTTGAGGATGTTAATCTCAAAATTTATCTGAAGTCTTCTGGCCTCAAAATCTACAGTGAAGCACTTTTATGAAAAACACTTTTTGTCAAACTATTTAAAATATAAGAAAGGGAAAGCAGAGCACACTTGCAGATGTGTTCTCATTTATGAAACATCTGTGTGCATTGTCTCCCTTTGTTACGCATGGACCATTATTGTATACACAAAACTGTCTAACATTCTGAGGGAGACCTTTTCTGCATTGCTGTTGATTATGTGGACACTCTTGTAGCAACCACTTCATTTTCTCCATAGGCATCTGAGCAGTTCATAAAACATTCCATGAGATTTCAGCAATTGGGACAGAGAATTACACTATGGTGGTTTCAAACTGTACATTTTATATATTTATTTATTAAAATCTGTTTTGTGGTGGCATTTTTCTTTTGCCAGGCCTGTATAATCAGTCTTTGAGATAAGTTGCTGGAAACCAGATCTCTTTGTCTCATTTTTAAAATTCTGTACTTCATTTTTTGTTTCCATTACTTTAGTAAATTGCCTTTTTAAAATGCTGCTTTTACTTCACAGATAAATAAATAAAATATATACATGGATTTGTATGTGCCTATGTGTTTGGTTGGGAAGATGAGGAGCATAGAAAATTAACCAGTAAGCAGAGAAGGAACATCAGTTTTTTCTTAACTCTGTTGTAATTTATGTCCGCTGCAATAATCTCTGCTTGTTGCCCAGTTACACACTTTGAAGTTTTGTGAGTATTTTTATCAAACATGGCAAAATGATTGTAAGTAATATTTAAACTGTTACAGTAAAGTCTTTTGAGGGTTTTATAATAATTTCCTTTTTTTCTCTTAGGAAATCTTCTGCAAGATCCAATTGCACCCACCAACTCCACTTGTCAGCATTATGTCTGCAAGAATTGTAAAGGCAAGAAGATGATGATGAAGCCATCATGTAGTTGGTGCAAAGACTATGAGCAGTTTGAAGAAAATAAACAGTTAAGCATTCTAGTGAATTGTTATAAAAAACTTTGTGAGTATATAACACAAACACCGTTAGCACGGGATATTAAACAAGCTGTTGACACTTCTCCCGATCTTTTGACTTTGCTTAAAGATGGCTCCCCACTCCATGAAGATACAGAAAAAACATCAGATGAAGCTTTGTCATTGTGTCTGACACATTCCCCACCTCCTCCAGCCTCAGAGCCTGAACCTCCAGCAAGTAGTAGTTCTGTAACTGAAAGCACACATGATTCTGATGTGAAAGGCTCTGCTGTTAATGGGTTGCCCAATTGTAATGGGCTAGGGGAAGATAAACTTGGAGCAAATATTCCTTCTCCTGAACATGCAAATACAGTCAGTGTGTGTAGTTCTGAACAGTACATGAAAACTGATGATATTTCTAGCAACCTTGAACCTATCTGTGACATAGTTTCTCCTAGCGACTTGTGTGCAACAAGCATTGATATCCACAGTTTTGGTGAAGACATCAAGTCTAGTGATCCTCTTTTGCTCAGTGTTGAAGAAGTGCTACGGAGCTTGGACTCTTCCCCACCAGTCTGCAGTCCTGCTTTGCAACACAACTTGGAAACAAATTTGTCCAATGGTCCGTTTTTGCAGGTTTCTCCACCACCTCCTAGCCATAACGTGTTTGTGTCAATGGGTTCTTCGCCACATGGGATTTCATGTACAGCTGCAACACCTAAGGTAGTAAAATTAAACAGAAAACGATCACGATCAGAAAGTGACAGTGAAAAGGTTCAGCCCCTTCCTATTTCCAGCATCCTTTGTGGCCCAACATTGGGAGCCTCAGCTCCTGTAATGGTGAAACAGGATGCAAAAATGTCTTTGCAGCCTATAGCAACTGTACCCAATGGAGGCACTACTCCTAAAAACAGCAAAACTGTATTGTTATCAAATAAAAGTATGAAAAAGAACCTAGATCATAACACCAAGAAATCTCATCCTAAATCCAAATCAGGAATGCTGAAAACGAAGTCGAAAGAAAAAAATCCTAGTAGTCACGTTACTCCAGGCAGTCCAACAAAAACTGTGTATAAAAAGACACAAGAAAAGAAGGGGTGCAAATGTGGCCGAGCCACCCAGAATCCAAGTGTTCTTACATGTCGTGGCCAACGCTGTCCTTGTTACTCGAACCGTAAGGCCTGCTTAGACTGCATATGCCGTGGCTGCCAAAATTCATATATGGCTAATGGGGAAAAGAAACTGGAGGCATTTGCTGTGCCAGAAAAGGCCTTGGAGCAGACTAGACTTACTCTGGGCATTAATGTGACAAGCATTGCTGTTCGCAATGCCAGCACAAGTACCAGTGTAATTAATGTGACAGGGTCACCAGTAACTACATTTTTAGCTGCCAGTACAAACGATGATAAGAACTTGGACGAAGCTATAGACATAAGATATGACTGCTGAGTCTTTTTTTCTTTTTTCTCTTCTCCCCACTCCCTTTTTTAAATGTTCTCTCCTGCCTTTGGTAGGGGGATTGCTACAATTTTGAAGGCAGCTATGGTTCTGTTTAACTTGCCGGAGCTCCTGCATATAGATCACTTGTATCAAGTGTTTTTCATTGCTATGTTGTGTGTTAGTGTCTGGGAAATAGTTTGATGGTAATTGCAGAGTTACCCTGAAACTGTCTTTAGTTCTTAAAGCACCTCATAGTTTCAGATCAAATGCTAATGTAAATGATTTTTTAATACAAAATGACTTTTTTTTTGGCAAACACTGACCTTGTACCAGTTCATGCTTTGTGCTCAATCAGAGATTGATTAATAGACAGAAATTCTATCTAGTCAGTCCATCATAGTTCTACTAAGTTATGATGTATTCATGTTTATTGTCAGAGTTGAAGGGAAAAAATTAACACCTTGCTCATACTAAAAAAACAACTGTCGTATCATACCATATTACTGGTGGACAGCAAAATTAGTAATTTATCACCTTACATTTCTTAAAATGAAAAGGGTAATTATCCAACTAATATAGAAATGGTCAAACCAAACCCTCCAGTCTGTTTATGTCACTTAAGATTCTCAAGTACCTTAACTTCTACTTTGAAAATAATTGTCAGAATTCCTTTGTGATGAAGCAGCATCTTGAGATTTTTTTAAAAAAATGTTTACAAACTTTTAGAAAACTTGCAGGTTAGAGTCAGCAGTCTGTTTCACAATGTGTCATATATTAACTTTGACCTTCAGGTTCTTGCTAAATTGATTACAAACATGTATACTATATATTTTCAATGGCATACTGGTAGGATGCAAAATAAAAATAATTTAATTCTCATGCCAAAGTTACCAAGATATTTTATTATGTGTATTAGAATGTAGCTGTTTCAAAAACATAAACTATCAATCAACATGCTGCTGCTGTTCCAGGCTAGTGATACTGGCAGACCACTGACTTTCAGCTGAGATTCTTGATACCGCTAGTGTCAGCCCCCATTACCTAGTAGTGATCTGATTTGGGAGGGTGTCTTGATGCCTAGTGGTGACGCACAGCAGAACTTTGGATGATAGTGAATGAGAAGCTGCATTTCATCTGTAACTGGAATAGCAACAGTGTACCAAAGATGGAAATGATGTGGTTGGTATGCAGTTATACTTGGATCCCAGAAGAGCTGCTCCATCCTCTCATTAATATGCTACATTTCATCTCCCCCTCCCCAGTTTATATTGTAAGAGACAAACTGTAAACTGGAAAATATACTTTAAATCAATCTTACTTTTGTTGAATGTGTGGCAAGAACTGAAATTCCTAATTTTGAATAAACTATGGGACTGACTAGAAAAGACTGGGTAGAATCCAATTAGCTTCTCCTACCTATAGAGTAACTTCTATCAGTAGAACACAGGGGGGCAAATCACCCCATAGCTCTTTTTGTAACTTCACAGTCTTTTCCCAATGGTTGGAAGACCATTTGGAACATATTTTGGGGAGCTGCAAATTGCAGAGAGGAGCAGAAAGTCCTGTTATATGAGCAGGTCGGTTAACACAACATTGGATTTGCCCTCCATGTCCTAATCTGAAGCAATATTTCAGTAGATTGTCTAGAGTTAAGTAATGTCACCATTTCTGAAAGTTTGCCATCTAATTGTTCACTGAGTATCTTTTAGATTAATTTATGACATCAGACACTTTGGATTTGGCACAAAGCATGTACAGTGATGGTTACAAGGTCTGAAAAGTAAACAAAAGGTTTTGGACACCAATTGGATGATGTCTCCTTTTTGTTCTGTAGTGTACCATGTTGTCATTTTATGTGAATGTGGTCAAATAGCGTTTTGTTGGCTTTCAGGTTTGTTTTTCCCCTGTCTTTTCTGTGGGTAGGACAGGGTGGGGTGGGGGTTAAAGCCATAGGAAGAAGAATGTGATGTAAGTGTTCAGTATGTATTTTTTTGTTTCTGTTTTGCAAGAAGAGTTGAAAAATATTTTTGATAATGAGAGTAAATGGTGGAAAATGCTCTTTAGTATTCTTGTCTCTTTTTTGCCAGCTCAGACTCCTAAATTCTGTTTTTAATTTTGAGGTTTACTATGTCCTATTAAAACATAATTAGTTAAATATGTATGCGATTTTTGTGTGGGCCAAATGGAATCTGCCATTATTTACTTCAGTGTTCTAACCTTAATTTGCTAGCATGAATCTGATAATTATTTCAGAATCTATGAGAAAACTAATTGAACATACAGAAAGCATGGAGTGCAATTTCTACAGGTTGGGTCTATCTGAAAATTTCTCTAGAACTGTTAAAAGTTTTTTTTCTGAGTTTGGTATTAGTATAGTTATGGAGCTCAAACATGTCATCCTAATGCCTTAATTCCAGAATGTGGGCATGATTTCAGTCTGTTTTACAGGTGCACTTAATAGCATTCCATTAGCTGGTGATTTAGGTCAAATGTTCTTTAGAACTGTTATTGGAGATCCAGACCTTTAATGTGTTACTGGTGGTAAATTCAGGTTGTTTTAAAAATTAGTTCCTTCTATGTTGCCACATTCTTAAGCTATGTATTAAAATTTGAGGTGATTAATAAATGTCACTTTTTACAATTTTATTTTGTAAACTGCCCCAGGAAATAATTTGATGCCATTAATGCTTGGAATGTTTTGTTTTAAAGGATAATTTATTTCTGCATGTGCAATTAAAAAAAAAAATTAATTAAAAAATGGAGGATAAGTCCGAGTAGCACTGTCAAATGATGCAACTGGACTCAAGTTAAAGAGAATTCAGCTGCTAACATGTTCAGACATGAGGAACATTTGAAGCTGTACAACACACACAATAGGAATATGGAATGTAAAAATCATGATCAATGGAAAGCTAGACATATTAAAACAAGTTCTTTCCCCCACTTAAGAATATCAGTACTTACACTGAGCAAGCTAAAGAGGACAACAATGAGACATTTGCAATCAATTACACAGTGTTTTAATCTGGAAATGACCATCTAAGAAGAAATGGGGTGGCACTAATAATGAGATGAGATAAAGCAAAAGCAGTCAGGGGATATAGTAAAACCACATAAAATCAATACAATTAGGAAAACCTATCATTATAACCAGAATCCAGGTATATGCTCCTGCCACAGAGGCAGACAAGGAAGAAATTGAAAGATTCTCTATGAAGAAAAGGTTTCCTTCAAGAAGAACTTGATCATACACTAAAACAGGATGTTTTGTAAATCATAGGTGATCAGAATGCAGTGGTAGAAAATAGAGCAGAACCAAACATTCTTGAAATGTTTGTCCTAGTGTCAAGAAGTGACATAGGAAAGCAACTTTTAAAGAATTTTGTGAGGCCATTAGTTTACTTATTGAATACACATTTTTCAAGCAATGCCTGTATAAATCAAGATTACCAGCCAGTCAATCCAGAAATCAAATAGACTATGTATTGGAAACAGAAGATGGAGAAGCTCTTCAGTATGAAGAACATCCCCGTACAATTTGAAAATAATAAAAGACCAGATTTGCATTAAGCCTAATTGCCTAGAGGCCAGAAGAACCTACACCAAAACCAGTATTGTCAAGGAAGAATGCAAAAATACTGTCTGTAGCCAAAAAGAATGAGAAGATTTATTAGATGAAGATGAAACTCTTTAAATACTTAAGGAGAAACAAGCCTGGGAGAAAGGCAGGATATAGATAAAGTGATAGATGAATGGAGAAACAAAAGTAAAAGATGGCAGAAACAGAGGCAGAATCCTGAACAAAACTGTTCAATGACTTGTGCATGGGGACAAAGAGCATTATTATAATAATCAGCTCAAATAAATATGCTATATGACCAATAGGAAAATGAATAAAAGGAAATAAAAGGAAAAGATGGTGGAAGCAATACACAGAGGAACTATTTAAAAAAGAGAGAAGGATGATAGAGTACTTCAACGAAGAAACTTTTGAGGATGAATCCACAATTTTAGAAAATGAAGTGGAAGAGGCTCTAAAAGCATTAGGGAGAAATAAAGCACGAGGAATAGATACCATACCAGTAAATCAAATTGCGGAAAGAATCTATCCAAATTCTAACAAAAATTTCCCAGAAAATACGGAAAACAAAACAAGGATCCGCAGACTAGAAATGTGCAGTATATATTCTAATCCCCTTCAGAGCACGGCACACAAGTAATTGTGATAGTAATTGGGCTATTGCACTGATCTCACATGCAAGCAAAGGTATGCTCAAGATTTTACAACAAAAGACTTTTACCATATATGGAAAGAAAAGGTCCAGATGGCCAAGCTGGGTTCAGAAAAGGAAGAAATACTATGGATCATATTGCAAACATACACTGGATAATGGAACACACCAAAGACTTTTAGAAAAAAAATCAACCTGTGTTTATAGGTTGTAGCAAAGCCTTTGGCTGTGTATATCGTGACAAATGATGGCTCACTTTAAAGGAAATGGATATGCCACAACATCTAATTGTCCTCATCTATAATGTATACTTTGGACAAGAGGTCACTGGCAGGACAAAATATGGAGAAACAAAAGGGTTTCCAGTCAGCAAATGGGTCAGACAAAGCTGCATTTTATCATCCTAACTGTTCAATTTATATGTAGAACATATCATGTGAAAAGTGAGATAAAGGCAGTATGAAAACTAGAGGAAGGAGCACCAACAATTTAAGATATGCAGACACCCTGTTATTAGCAGAAAATTTTTAAAAAAACTTGGAACAACTATTGATGAAAATCAAGGAAGACAAAGGCAGGATTACAGTTAATATAAAGAAAACAAAAATAATGATTGTACATGAATTACAAAATTTTAAACTGGGTGATTTAGACATTGCAATAGTTAAAAAAATTTATACTTTGATCCAGGCATCATTTAGAAACTGTATCAAGAAATCAGAAGAGTGAGATTTGGAAGGGCAGCTACAAAGGAAGTGGGTAAGATCCTCAATTGCAAAAGTGTATCATTAAATAATTCTACATGGTATTTATGGTTTCTATGTATGATTGTGAAAGCTGGACAGTGAAGAAAGCTCAAAGAGGGCAATCAATTGGATTGAATTGAAATGTGCTGGAGAAGAAACCTGTAGATACCACGGACAGCCAAAAGGACAAAGAAATGAGTCCAAGAGTAAATATAGCCTAAACTCTCCCTAGACGCTAAAACAACTACAGTGAGGCATATCATAAGATGACATGATCTGCTGGAGAAGATAATGCTTGGTAAATAGAAGGTAATAAGGAGACCAAACTACAGGTGAATTGATTCAACGAAGAAAGCCGTGGCTCTGAATTTACAAGAAATGAGCAGGGCTATTAATGACCAGACTTTGTGGAAATCTCTCATTCAGAGGATCACCGTAAGTTGAAGCTGATTTGACAGAAAATGACAAGAAAGTGGCTGCTCAGTCCATTTTAGAAGCATTACCAACAGATTACATTGGTTAATCTGTCTCTAGCAAGTGGTGTGGTCTTACCTTCAGTGACAGACAAATCAAACTAATATTGAAAATGGCTCATGCTTCACAGATCCTGTGAGAACCATAGTTAATTCAAATGCCAGCCTTCAGAGCAGAGGAAGCCACTGTCTGGAACAACTGGTGCAGGGCTCCTGCAATGCCCAGGAGTCAACACTGCCATTCTGTGTGATCATTTTTTGGGGACCCTAGGCAACCTCCTTTGTGAAAACACGTTGAGTACAGACCTCTTTGCAAATAGAGAAGATCTAATTCAAAATCCCTTTGTTTTGCTGTGTGGTGAGAGTAGAATGGTCATTTTGGTATTTCTCAACTTTGAACTTTGCCACCATTTTCAATGACCAGGGCAAATGTTCCAGTTATTCCAAGTTGGTTCCCAAAAGGACTTTTGTTATTTCAGGTTGGGACTCCTTGAACCGACATTGATGAGCAAAGGCATGTACTATATAAATAATTTTCAGTTAAAAGCGTCTTTGGCTAAAGTTTCTATTTCAGGGTTAGGCATCTTGGGAACCCGCAAGAGACACATGCTCCCCCCATAAGAAGAGATGGCTGAGTACATTACTGAGCTTTTTGTTAGTCTCAGGAAGGGCTGACCCCCTTTCAGTATACACATTTGTCTCAAGCCAATTGTCAGCTAGTCAACTTCTCCATGAGTTTTGATGTCTTCAGGCAGAACCTACTGTCATAGTTGCTTAAGGGTTTACTCTTTCTGTTTCTTCCCCTTCCATGTCTTCTCAGGATATTCCAAAAGATGTAGGGTGGAGACTCAGGTGGTGGTGGTGGTTGTGTGCCTCCGATTTTTGGCCTACAGTGACCCTAAGGTGAACTTATCACAGGGTTGGGGCTGAGAGTGCTTGATGTACCCAAGGTCACCCGCTGGATTTCCATGCCCAAGTGGGGATCTGAACCCTGGTCTCTAGGGTTGTAGTCCAATGCTCTGACCACTACATCATGGTGGTTCTTATAAATGGTTGTAGTGGCTGGAAAACAGGGCCTCCTTGGTAAATGAATAGCCACAAGTGGTTGTAGTGGCTGCTTATTTATCGAGCAGGCCACTGTTCTCCAGAATTCAACAGAGCCTCATCCATTCATGATCCCTTCCTGTGGTAACAGATTTGTTATTTGAAGACTCAGTCTTGCATCCAGAGCCAGCTTTGATGTCTGAGCAGCAACCCCTCGTACATTTGGGATGCTTAGACAAGGTAGTCAACACTTCTTGTCTGTTTTTAAACCAAAAGTCACAAAAGTATATGAAAATTATTTATCATTGGAGGGAGCAAAGCTTATTAGCCTTATTTAGTTTTTTTACGCTTTGCCCAACATGGGATCCAAGAGAGCTCACAATGGAAATTAAAAACAAAACAGCTAAAACAGAATGGTTATAATAAAAGCTTAAAAAACCTGAAATTATTCTGTTAAAACAACACCATATAAGATAGTTCAAAAGCATTTAAAATGCAACTGAGAATAAAAGTATAGAAATACATGCTATTTGTAAGTTGTTCGCCGCCTCGATCCATATGGAGAGGCAGGATACAAATAAATTAATAATAATAATAATAATAATAATAATAATAATAATAGTAGTAGTAGTAGTAGTAGTAGTAGTAGTAGTAGTAGTAGTACAGTGCACACATGCCATAAAAGACCCTTCTGTAACAACCAGTCAGTAACCAAAAACTAGTCTAAATTTTAAAAAGTATCTGCCAGCTGAAGAACAGCAAATGGGTCAGTCTAATATCCTGTTGAACAGAATTCCACAGTCTGGAAGCAGTCACGAAAAAAGCTCTTGTAGATCTTCTGAGCAGATGTGCTTGTAATCATGGCAGAACCAAAAGAAAACCTTGCATGAGGATCTTAAAAGTCTTTTATGTAGAGATGCAGTACTATCCTTGAAGAGATTTGTTATTAATTGTCAGGTCAACTTTGACTTATGGTGACCCTATGAATGGAAGCCTCCAAGTCACTCTAATGTCAACAGTCCTCAGGCTCTGGAAATTCAGGGCTGTGGCTTCCTTGACTGAGTCCATCCATCAGTAGTGAGGTCTTTCTCTTTTCCTGCTGCCTTCCGCCTTATTGTGTGCCTTCAAAGAGTTTCCGACTTACAGCAATGTTGAAACTATTGTTTGGTTTTCTGGTGCTGAGAGTGTGTGATGTACCCAAGGTCACCCAGTGGTTTCCATGGCCAAGCAAGGAATCAAACCCTGGTCTCCAGGTTCATAGTCTGATATTCAAACCACTACACCATGCTGGCACCTTACCAAGCATTATTGTCTTTTCATAGTGAGTCAAGTCCTCTCATGATATGGCCAAAGTAGAACAGCCTCAGTTAGGTAATCTTGACTTCTAGGAAGAATTCAGGCTTCATTTGCTGTAGGACCCATTTATTTGTCTTTTTAGCAGTCCACAGCATCTGTAAAAGTCTTCTCTGTGATTACATTTCAAATTAGTTGATTTTCTTCCCATCAGCTTCCTTTACTGTCTAGTTATCAGAACTATACTTAAAAACTGGAAGTAGAATCATATGAACAATCTTAACTTTAGTATTCAATGAAATATCTATACGCTTCAGGATCTTGTTTAGTTCCTTCAGAGATGCCCTTTCAACTCCTAGTTTTCTTTTGATCTCCTGATTGCAGTCTCCCATCTGATTTATGACTCAGTCAAGGTATGGAAAATCTTTTAACTATTTCTGTGTCTACTTACAGGTTATGTAAATCATCTGCAGTAGTTATTTTTGTGCACTTAATGTTCAACTGTAAACCTGCTTTTGCATTTTTTCCTTGACTTTCTTCAGTAATCATTCCAAGTCTTTGCTATTTTATGCTAGTCATATGATGTCATTTGCATAACTTACCTTATTGATGTTCGTTCTTCCAGTTTTTACCCCTCTTTCCTGAGTCTAATCCTGCATTTTATATATGTTGAACATATAAGTTAAACAAGTAGAGTGATAAAATGCAATCTTATCTGACCCCCTTGCCAATTGGAAACTCATTCTGTTGCTTTATATTCTGTCCTTATGGTGGCTCCTTGCAGTTAATGCATCAGGACAATCAAATGTGGCATAGCTGTTTGATTAAGAGTGATCCATAGTTTTCATGATCTACACAATGAAAAACTTTGCCCTAATCAATAAAGTGCTGGCTGGTTTTCTTCTAAAATTCTTTGTGTGTACTCTATTGTCTAATATATGTTTACAATATAATCCCTTAGTGTCTGTTCCATTGTTGAATCCAGCTTGGAGATTTGGCATTTTTCACTCATATGTAGTAAATTGTTGTAGAATTTTGAGCATCACTTTGTCTGCATGGGAATTAATGCAATGATCCTGTAGTTACTGCAGTCACTGGTGTCCCCTTTGTTGGGGATTGGAATATATATTGTGCATTTCCAATCTGTGGGGCATTGTTTTGTTTTCCATATTTGTTGACAGATTTTAGTAAGAACTAGAGTAGATTCTATCTTTGTAGCTTGAACCAGCTTTATTGATATGTTGTCTATTTCTGGTGGTTTATTTTCCCCAAGTGCTCTAAGTGCAGGTTTCCTTTTACTTTCTAAAATTGTAGGTTCGGTTTCAAATGGTTCTTCTTTTGAATGAATCTCTCATCCTTTAATCTCTTTTATATAGTTCTTCTGTGTATTGATTCTATCAGCTTCTTATTTGTACTGGCCATATAATGTGTTCCCTGCTGGTCGTATAGCACCCCCAATCTTGGTTTAAATTTCTCTTTGATTTATTGGATCTAGTGAAAGAGATCTCTTGTTCTGCCTTTTTGCTGTCATCTTTTATATCTCTGCATTGAATATTGTAGTTGTTCTCTTTGTTTCTGTCCACAAGTTTCTGAACAGTTTCATTCAGAGTTCTGACTTTACTTCTGTCACCCTTTACTTTTGCCTTTTGTCCGTTCTTAACTCCTTGAAGAGTTTTCATTTGTCACCCATTGAGGCTTTTCTTTCTTTTTGGCTGCAGATAGTATCTTTTTGTATTCCTCCCTGACTCTGGCTTTATAGACTATTAGGCTTAACAATGCAAATGTATTTCTTACTTCATCTTTAAATTCTTTAAATTCTATGGAGATGTTCTTCAGGTTGTATTTTGGCATGAAGTTTGGTTTAGTGTTTTTCTTAATTCTCATTTTTGATATTAGCAGTTCATGGGCTGTGCCACAATCTGCTCTTGGATTATTTTTGCAGAGAAAATTTAGCTTCTCCATCTTCTGCTTCCCTTTATATAGTTTATTTGATTTCTATAATGGCCAGCAAGTGATGTCTATGTGTACAGTTGCTTCTTTGGTTTTTTGAAGAATGTGTTTGTGATGAATAAATGTTGATCTTACAAAATTCAGTCAGTCACTTTCCTGCTTCATTTCTTGATCATAGTCCAAATTTTCCTACAATCTTTGATTCTGCTGTTTCCTACTTTTACGTTCCAGTCACCTGTGATTAACAACAAGCCCTGTTTTGGTGTGTGTTCAGTTTCATGCTGGACTCCAGAACATGTTTGTGTGTATGTGCTTTCAAGTTGCCTATCTACTTATGGTGACTCTATGAATTTCATAGAGGATTTTTAGGCAAGGAATACTCAGAAATGGTTTTGCCAGTTCCTTCCCCTGAAATATAGCCTGAAATATAATGGTTGGTATTCATTGACAGTCTCATATCCAAGTGTTAACCAGAGTTGACCCCGCTTAGCTTCTAAGAGCAGATGGAATCTTTTGCCTTCAGGTATATTTGGGTGGGGAACTCCAGAATCTTTCAATTTTTTTCTTCTTTTTCTGCAGTTGGAGCATAAACTTGGATTAAGGTTATATTGATAGGTTTTTCCTGAAGTCTTATTGATACTGTTTGGTCAGACTTTGTGTTCTCTCTTTTGACAGCTTTGCTGTTTCTCTCCTCACTATCGATTGCACCCAATTTCTTCTAAGATTTTCATTTCCTGGATAAAACACTGAGTAATTGCACATATCAAGTATTGCAATGTTTATACATTCCATTTCTTGTTTTCCTATGTCTAGCTTCCCTTGATTCTTGCTTCTCACATTTCATGTTCCTCTAATGTGTATTGTACCACTTTGGACTTTCCTTTCACCTCTGAGCACATCAACAGCTGAATATCCTTTTGGTTTGAGTCCAGTTGTGTCACTGGCTGCAGCACTACTCATAGTTGTCCTCTGCTGTATACCAGCAACCTGTTGAGTGCCTTCCCACTTGGATATCTCATCTTCATTTTGGCTTGTCTCATAGGGTTTTCATGGTAAAAGGCATCCAAAAGGGCTTTGCCATGGCTCCTTCTGCACAGTACTAACAAGTGTTAGCTGTGGCATCACTGCCATTGTGTCTGAGAGATCCTCTACTAGTTGCAGTACACAACCCTGCCGCACTATTCTGGCTTTCCAGTAGCTGTTTGGAATAGTCTGGCTCCTCAGCAAAATCCTATCTGACTACTATGATCAGCATAACCTCTGGCTTCACAGGAGCACACAATCCCACCACCTGGAAAGGTGGTGCCATGATAGCTTATAAAGGAGAGATGGTCTCCTAATGAGGTTCATGGCTACAGGGCATCCATTTTTCATCTATTTACTTTTCTCTAATCAGGTCTAGATCAAGGACTCAAACCAAACATGTTGGCCTTCCATTTTTTGCCATCTTCATCAGAAAAGATTCCTGAAAGGTACTTTTTCTAATGTCTCAACAGATGATGCATGATTTTATAAGCTGAAACTTGCTATTGTTTAAAAAAGTTTCCACTGAACCCTCAGCCTGATATTTTCATTTGAATTGTATTTGATTTCATTGTTCTCATTGTCATTAGCAAGTGGAAAGTGATGCTTCTGCTGGTGAAACCTCTCTTCTAACATTCCGGCCTGCAGCCATAAATGCAGACTCAGGAAGATTCTCCACTATTTCTTCCTTGAAAGGAATTTATCTGAGGGGGACAGAAAATAATCAGAATTAGTGCTCCCAATACAAAAAGAAAGCTAGAATGATTAATACCAAAGACCAAATATGCTTTATGAGATAATACAGCAAAAATAAGCACCACTGAATTTGATAGGGCTTTCTCCCTCACAAATGTCTACAGGATTGTAACCATGCTTGATAAACTTAATTATGAGATTTTATTAGTAATTCCAAATGGCTGTATTTGTAAGATTATGTTTTTAAGTAGATAAAAAGAAGAAGTTTTCCAAGAATGATAATGGAATCTCTGTATTAGTCCTGCACAGTTTAGTTTCTCAGAGGTGCTAGCTATTTAATTTTTTAATGCAGCCCTTAGACTGTACTAACACAAGTTTTTATGGGGCTGATGCCCAGACCTTGTTTCATTTTTGATCCATAACGGAAAATTGCTGGGTCTAGTTGCCAGATTAGCTTCATACTAGATTGCAAGCAAAAAATATCATCAACAGTCACTTTATAAATTTCAGTTATCTGCCCTCTAGAGTTTGTGACTCCAATATGGTATAGTACAACTCGAATTTACTTACAGTTCTTGGTTGTCCTGAAGTTCTACCTACCGGTATGATATTAGCAAATGATCTGAAGCTGCAGCTGCCACAATACATTAATTCCCTCTAGTGTCATTGACAACTGTTCAGACGTTATTGGTTTCTCACTTTAAAAATAAATTCCTGACTCGTCGCAAACACCTCCTTTCCATTTTTCATGCTGTTTAAACTTGTCTTCTTATCTAAATTTTGAGTGTTCTAAGAAGAGTCAAAGTGGAGAAGTGACCAGTGATGAGACTTTGCTTTGTTTGTTTGTTTGTTTAATATCCTGCCTTTCTCCCAGCACAGGATTCTAGGATAAAGATGCCTCACCATTTTGCGCAGAGAAGGTTCCTTTCCCAGGGTTTTTTTGCCTATTAAATGGTAAAAATATTAGAGTCATGTAGGTTAACCTGTTGTTATGGTCTTATATCATTTAATCTATCTTTATGAACTAGATCAACTGTTTTAGCTGAATCTCTTTCTTTGTCTTTGTCTTTGTAATTACTACCTTTCCTTGAGGTAAGCACATATTTAATACTTTTAACAAATAGAACACTTTTGCTGAATGCTATAAATTTTTCTTAAGATCCTTGGCCATTTAGTCAAGTATGTTGAAGCATCCAGTGAAAGGATAAGCATAGGTTATTTGCTTATCTTCTGAACTATAAACTATAAGATATCTTCTGACCATCTGATCTCATCTTTCAAATGTCTCTTCAGCATAAAGCCAGTTTGATTAGGGTGGACATAAGTTATGACAAATTCATTTAACCTTTATGCTAAAAGAGCTGTGAAGATTTTATCTTGGTCAAGTGATGTGATCAATCTGTACTCTGAAACTTTAGTGTACCCCCACCAGACATGGGCAGTTTGCCATCATTCATGCTGGTCTCTAGAATGTTGCTGCAAGGATGTCACAAATAATTATTATAAAAATCACCCATACAGTCAGCAATGCATAATGATTTTAATTTTTTAAAATATGTAGTTGATGTTATTCTATGTGCGCTTGGTGCTGAGATTTTTCTTTTATGTTCTTCATTTGTGAGGTTTATTGAAAGCTGATTTAAACATTTATCTTATTTCCCATTAATTCTGTGATATATAAAAGTGCATAGTGCTCTTGAGGATTTTGACTATATTCCCTTCCTTGTGAAATATCTAGAAAATAACTGTATTTTCAATTACTTTCTTTTTCAGTACTCTAGTCAAGCACTTGGAATTTTTGTTTACGAGTTTCGTAATAGGTTCTGTATAAGTAAACCATAGCTGTTCACAGCTTGAAATGTTGGCTGTGAAAATTAATTTGATAATCTTAAATGTTAAGAGGCAGGGAAATCATTTCATTGCCACCAACGCTAATACTAAAATTCATTTAATTAGTTAAGTTATCCTTAATTTAGAATGTTAGCTTTCAGGACAGACCATGGGATTTGCAGAGCATGGCATGGAGGATTCACAGTTGACCCTAAGTGGAATATTTTGTTATTTACATCTTCAAAATTGCTCTATTTCTTGTTTTAAAATTGCCTTCACCTCTATCTGGAATTCCTCCTGATGGATTTCAAAGCCTGTAATGCAATTGCTGCATGAGGGTGATGGGACCTCAACAAATCTGGAAATTGTCAGGTTCGGAAAGACTGTTCTAAAGTATGGGATCTCATTTTACAATCTGTTCAATTATATTTGCTCCCTGATTTGTATGTCTTCTTTTTTTATATCCTGTTCTACTCTCACCAACATGAAAATTGCCTTTCCAACCAGTTGTTTATTATTGGTGAATTAGGGGTGGAAATTATGCAGCACCACAGATGCTGTTGAACTCCAACTTCTAGCATTAATCACAATTGGTTAGGCTGGCTAGGGCTTCTGGGAGTTGTTGTCCATCTACATCTGGAGGGCTGCATAGTTCCTACCCTGTATTAGAGTTTTGTAAGGAATGTTGTGTTAATTTCATTTAAGAGACCCTAAATACTGCAAGTGTAGCATTAAGTGGTTGGCTGGAAAGATCAATCAGAGACTCAAGGATGGAGAACTCTTATTCAGACATGTTTTTAGTGCCTCTGAATACATGCAGATAATTTTTCTGCACACCTGAATCACTGCATGTTCTCTACCTCCTGACACCCCAATCAAGAAAGGTGTAAGAGCACATGATTTTCTTATTTAACTCAGTGAAACTTACTTCTGAGCAGAATATTTTTAAAGAAACACATTTAATCATTTATCCTACAAAGGGGAAGAGTATGAATTGAATTATCTGTATCTTTTAGCTCCAAGTTCCAACCCTCAAACCCTCTCTGAAGAAGGGGATGGTTGAGAAGCAAAATGGGAGTAGAGAAGGGAGAAAAGCCCTGCATGAAGAACAGTGGGTTGCAAATCCCCTACAGCTCAGCATTCTGATTCAATCCAGCTAGCTGAGCCTGTGCCTGCATTGCTGGTGCCTCCTAAACAACTTTAGTCTTTGGTTTTGAGGTCTCCTGCTGCTTCTCCTTCAACATCCTATGCCAGTGGGGTGTTTGCTCTGGCAGTCATCTACATCAGAGTGTCTTTGGACTTTTTTGGGCTTTTCATTCACTTCTTTGAACATGCCACTAATGCATTCTCCTCCAGTCACCTTGGGTGAATATGAGTCAGTTTTACCCCAACTGATGATGCTTACAGCTTTGCAGAAAGATGACATGAATGGCGTGAGTTCTAGAATTAGAGGTAAAGCAGTCTGAGCCTGTGGATCTGATCTGTGGATTCAGACTAGAGTTCCAACTGAAGCATTGATACCATTGCTACCATCTCTGCTGAAGATAGTGCACATATTTTATACTACACCTTCTGCTGTTTAGCCAACTTCTAACAAGGTGGATAGTCAGTACCAAATTGTGGAATTGAGTTTGGATTGGCTTTTTTCTCATCTGAAGCCAAATCATTGCTGAGGTAGCCCAATCCAAGTCAGCACAAAAGAAGCTCACTGCTCTTTCCGATAAAGAGGGCAAAAATTTGGACTTGTTACCAAGAAGTTTAATTTAACAGCTGACCTCTCAGAATTACTAATTATGAGGCCTGCATGGCTGCATACCAACAGAACATCTGGGAGAGGATGTTTCAATTTTTGGCCAAGTTATCAGAGGACGACAGGTGGTTGGCAGGGGGATTGCAAGCAGAGGCCTATAGCTTAGCAGCTTAGCACCGCATGGCATTTGGCTGGCTGTAGTCAAAAGATGCTGGTGGGAGCTATCACACTACAGAGACATGCATGGTTGTGTTTGTCTGGCTTGTTACGTAAAACATGCACAACTATAGAGGACTTTCCATTTGATGAGGGTGGCCTCTTTAATGTGGGAATGGATGACAAGCTGGAGCACACACATAAATTGTGTACTACTGCATGAAAATTTGGATTCCAGCCTCAGGTCCAGTTGTCATCCTGATCCCAATATGGATGGTCTAGGGCAATCCTCTGGCCCTAAACAATTGTTCAGTCCCATGACTTTTAGAGTGGTCCCACTTCTTGGCACCCCACTCTCTTCTTTGTGAATGTCATCTGCATCTGTCAATTACTGCCTCCAGTCCTACCAGAAAAAAATCAAGTGACCAAGGCAAGCAGCATCTCAGACTCCTTTGTCAGTTTTCTTTTCACCACCGTTCCTCTCTTCAGGAACAAAGCAGATTACCACCATGTTTGGGCTGTTATAACATCGGACACTTGAGTTCTGGTCATTGTATGGAGAGGGTATGTCATAGAGTTTTGGGGCCATCCCCCGGAGAAGGTAGTCTGCATCACTTCGCCCTCCAATGTACTCATGAGGGAGGTCAACATTCTTCTTCTCAAAGGTGCTGTTGAACCCATTCCCACTCCACTGATCCTTCAGGAGTTCTTATCCTGCTACTTCATTGTGTCCAAAAAAGATGGAGGCCTTTGTCTCACCGTGAATCTCAGGGACATGAATTTTACATCCAACCCAGAGAATTCCAGATGGTCACTCTCAGTGCTATCTTGCCCAAGTTGCAGAAAGGAGATTGATTTGTAACACTGTAGTTGAAGAACACATATTTTCATATGGCACTCCAACCATCACACAGGGATTTTCTCTGTACTGCCTTGGGAAGAAGAACCTGTCACTTCTGCTTCCTTCTATTTGAACTCTCCACTGTGCTCTGTATCTTTACAAAATGTATAATGATTGTGTCTGCTTGGCTCAGGCAACAAAGTGTTATGTTCCCTTACATCAATGACTGGGTCCTTGTTACCCACTTCAGGTCCCACTTCCTTGACAATATTGACTTCACACTCCATCTTCTTGACTCATTGAGTCTGATCATGAGCTACAAGAAATCTCAGCTGGAGTCATCCCAGACTCAAATTCATTGACGCCATCCTGGATTCTTGTGTCTCAGCTGATAACCTGCCAGACAAGAGGTTTGAGATGTTTTTGAAGCCTGTTCTCAGCTGCAAGCACATTTGCAGGATATGAGCCAAAGACATTCAAGTGCTGTTTGGATTCATGGCTTCTACAACATTTGTAACATCTCATGCAAGGCATTGGATGTATCCTCTGCAGGCATGGTTCCTATCCTGCTTCAACCCCTCTCATCAACTCTCCTTGTCTTGAGTCTCACCATGCTAAGGGTGGCTGGAATGGTGGCTGGATCCCAAGAACCCCCAGGTTGGCACGCTCTTTCTTCCTCTGCAGCCCACAACAGTAGTGACTATAGTCATGCTGATGGACAGATGAGGGGCTCACATGGAAGGTTTCTCAGTAAAGGAACAGTGGATGACCAAAAGAGCAGTCTCCATATCCATATCAGTGGGTGTGGAGAATGCCTTCTGGACCTTCTAAATTCTCCTGCATGGCAAGATTGTTCAGGAAGTCTCTGACAACACCATGGTGATATAATACCTGAACAAACTGGGAGGAACAAAATCGAGCACGCTGCTGCATATCATGCTTCATCTGTTGGACTGGTGCATTGGCAGAGGCATCTCCATCTCCGCAATCAGCCTCCTAGGAGAAGAGAATGTCTTACCAATGCTCTCAGCAGGACACCACCCTCTTGCCACTAATGGAGACTTTCATCTCAACTCATTCAACTCACTTTAGTTTTCAGGAGATGGGGTATTCTAGAGGTTGGTCTCTTTGTCTTGGCACGAACAGGCAATGTCAGACCTACTGTTCCAGATCACATTGGGAAGGGCTTGCATGGTGATAACTTCATGTTTCACTGGGGAGGCCTTGTTTTGTATGCTTTCCCTCTGTCTCCCCTTGTCACTAGGGTGGTAGCCAAAATTTGAAGAGTTAAGGCATCTTGATCTTTCTGTGGCAGCCCAGGCAGCCTTGGTTCATCCCTGTTTTCCTCCTTGTTCAGGGCTCCTATCTTAGGTGGCCAGAGAGAGCAGACCAGACCAGAGAGACCAGATCTCCTGACACTCCATTATGGGCAAGTGAGACAAGAAGGAAGAGGAGGAGGTTGTGGATGTGTGTAAAAAGACTTTGTAAAAAGGTTATTCTTTGAAAGAGGCTTTGCTAATTGAGATACTTGTACTTGATAATGTGTGGCCCTGTATAAAGTAGTTTCAATTTTCTCATTCTGAGTGGGTGTAAAATCTATCAGAGTGCATTTTAGAGAGGTAAGTGATTTCAAAACTATGTAAGGTGCAGCACAGTTTCCGTCCTGTGGTCCAGCTAGCATTCCACTATTCTGCAGAGCCCTCAGCAACTTTTTCAGGGGGTAATTGCTATTCATGATGAATCATAAGGTATGTAGGTTCCTTTCCAGATTTATTACAGAGGGTCGAGGAGGCATAGATATGTTGTTCATCCTTGGTCTTGAGACTGATGTTTGCCTTTTCAGTAATGACTTAGAAAGTGAGTGTTCCCCAGTTTCAGGAAAGAAAGCACAAGTAATTATGCCAGTCCTGAACTGCTCAAGGAAATCCCAATGCTGAGATTTGGTGGCAAGAGCAGCATTGGGGGCTTCAGTGATGGAGTAGCTGTGCATCCATATTCAGACTGGCTTCAGCATCATGGCCGTTGTTGAACAGTGAAGATGGGATCTAGGATCTGTGAAGGTCAGATTGTATATACTGTGCTGGGTTCTTGCAGGAATTTCACTAATAGTATCTGTTAAACTACCTGTGGGGAGAAGGTGGACCACAAGAGACAGTGGCTTGCCTAAAGTCATGCAGGGAGTTAATGGAAATAATTATTCATACCAGCGACTTTCTGATTTGGAGCTTAGACTTTTAGCTACTGTACTACTATACCACAATAGCTTTAATGGTAGCAACAGCTGGAGGAGGAGTCAAAAATAGAAAGTAGTGCAGATGAACATAGAACAGTATGCTGTGTCTGTCTAGCCATGGAAAGAGGTAAGGAAGTCTATGCAAGTTTAAATTTTAAATAGTCATGAAGAACAGCTTCATGTAAAAAAAAAAATTACCTTAGTTCAAGAGTAAATTAGCTTGATAAATGGTGGCCAATTTTAAGTTATTTAAGATAAGTCATGGCTTGTGTCTCAAATGTAATTATTTAAAAGCAAATCCAGTCCCTGTTGCTATCCAAGCAGCAGATATCAAATGAACAGGTTGCTTACCTGTAACTGTGGTTCTTCGAGTGGTCATCTGTGCCATCATACACTAGGAGCTTTAGCGCCTGCGCGGTAGCGTTCGGAAACTTCTAGAGCTTGTTCGCTTGGCGGGAACCCCTCCCCCACGCCGGTACTGCGCATGCTCCTCCCGCCGAGCAACGGTCTCTCCTCAGTTCTGTCATCCGCCGTAGAACCTACAGGGACCTGAGAAAGAGGGGAGGAAGGGCGGGTGTGTATGATGGCACAGATGACCACTCGAAGAACCACAGTTACAGGTAAGCAACCTGTTCTTCTTCTCGTGGTCTCTGTGCCTTCATACACTAGGAGACTGTGTAGCTTACCGGTCGGACGGCGGGTCAGGTCCTACAGCACGGAAGCCAACACCTCACGTCCAAACCGGGCATCTCTGCGCGACCGGCAGTCGAGCCTGTAGTGGCGCACGAAGGTCGATGGTTGGGACCAGGTCGCCACACGGCAGAGTTCATGCAGGTCAACTCCTCGCAGGAGGGCCGCAGAAGTAGCCACAGCTCTGGTGGAGTGGGCTCGAAGCAGGACTGGCGGAGGCTTCCTCGCGAGCTCATACGCCAGTTCAATAGTCCTCACCACCCACTTGGAGAAGCGCTGGGTGGACACTTTAGGCCCTTCCGACGTCGCCCATAGCAAACAAAGAGATGCGGCGTCTGTCGGAAGGAAGCAGTCCTGTCCTTGTAGAAAGCCAATGCCCGACGCACGTCCAGGGAGTGGAGGGACCGCTCCAACGGTGTCGTCGGGTTCGGGAAGAAGGCAGGCAGGATGATGTCCTGGTTGAGATGGAAACTGGACACCACCTTTGGCAGGAACGAGATGTCAGGTCTCAGGACCACCTTGTCCCTGTGGAAGACCGTGAAGGGCTCATCGGAACGAAGAGCTGTGATCTCACCCGCTCGCCTCGCTGAGGTCACCGCTACCAGGAAGGCAGTTTTCATTGTCAGGAGCCTGTCATCCGAGGTCGCCATCGGCTCGAAGGGCGGCTTCGTCAGCTGCGAGAGCACCAGCGAGAGGGACCACGGCGGTAGCGGCGGCGATACCGGCGGGTAGAGATGATGAAGTCCTTTCAGGAACCGCTTAACGGTATCGTTCCTGAAGAAAGCCGAGGCAGCAGATCGTGGCGGTTGGTATGCCACGATCGCGGAGAGATACACCTTCAGGGATGGAAACGCCAGGCCCTGTTGCCGGAGGTGCAGGAGGAAGTGCAGGACGGTCGAGAGCCCCGCGGGCGATACCGGCTCACTCCTCTCGTTAGCGAAGGTCAGGAAGCGTCGCCACTTGTATTGATAGTTGCGACGGGTGGATTCCTTCCTGGCCGCGACGAGGACGGTACCGAGCACGGGATCGTCTAGTGCGATATCCTCCAGGCATGGAGGGCCAGGCGTGGCAGGTCCGGATGGAGGACTCGGCCGCCGGAGTGGGACAGCAGGTCCGGTGTCGGTGGCAACCGGAGCAGGTCGTCTCGCGCGGCTTGTAGCAGGGGTGCGAACCAATGTTGCCTCGGCCAGTACGGGGCTACCAGGATCGCGTCGGCTCGGTCGGCGAGGATCTTCGATATCGTCCGGCCGAGCAGCGGGAACGGCGGGAACGCGTAGAGGAGTTCCCCGGTCCACGGAAACTGGAAAGCGTCTCCGATGGAGGCACGATCGTGGCCCGCTCTGGAACAGAATCGGCGACACTTCGCGTTTTCCCTGGTCGCGAAGAGGTCGATCGATGGTTCGCCCCAGCGGTCCCGAATCAGTCTGAACGCCTCTCCGGAGAGAGACCATTCGTGATGGGATGAGGTGTCCCTGCTGAGGGCGTCTGCCGTGGTGTTCTCCTGCCCGGCCAGGTGAACCGCCACGGGATGCGTGTGCAGGCGAATGCACCATTCCCACAGGTCGAGCGCGATGTCGAGCAGGGTCGTGGAATGAGTCCCACCTTGTCTGTTGATGTAGCAGACGGCGGTGGTGTTGTCCGTCAGAATCAGGACCGTGCGCCCCGCCACGGCATGGCGGAACGCCCGTAGGGCTTTCCAGACGGCGAGCAGCTCCAGCGCGTTGATATGGAGAGCGGTCTCGTCGTCGGTCCATCTGTCGCGGACTCTGAGATCGCCGCAGTGGGCACCCCATCCATACAGGGAGGCGTCGGTCGTTACCGTCACCTTCGGTGTCGGCTGTTGGAAAGGCATCCCTGACATGAGATTGCGTCGCGACTGCCACCATCGGAGGGATGAGCGGACGTCTCCCGGCAGCTGCAGTCGGAGTGTCTGTTCGTCTCGCAGGGGGTCGAATATGCGGACGAACCAGTGTTGAAGAGGTCTTGCTCTCAGCCTGGCGAGATATGTCACAGCGGTCGTCGCAGCCATGTAGCCCAAGAGCTGCTGGACTTCTCGCAGATAACGTCGGGGCCGTACGAGCGTGAGCGGCGGCCCGGATCAAGGTTTGTGCTCGAGACTCTGGTAGGTACGCCCTGGCGGAGGTCGAGTCGAGCGTCGCCCCGATGAAGTCCAAGATCCTCGCCGGCTCGAGGTGGGACTTCTTCGGATTCACTCGTAGACCAAGGCGGGTCAGGAGTGACAACGTCATGTGGACGTCGTGGTAAAGTCTCTGTTTGCAGGACGCCACCAACAGCCAATCGTCGAGGTAGGGGAAGACGGAAGCGCCCTTCGTCCGCAGGTAGGATACCACCGGGGCCATGCACTTGGTGAAGACCCTTGGGGCAGTCGAGAGTCCGAACGGCAGCACCTTGTACTGGTAACAGGTGTCGTCGACTGCGAAGCGGAGGTACCGTCTGTGCTGCGGGCGAATGGCGATATGGAAGTATGCGTCTCGGAGATCGATGGAGGCGAACCAGTCCCCTCGATGTAGGAAGGGTAGGATCGACGGTATCGTGACCATCTTGAACCTTTTGGGGCGGATGTAGTAGTTCACCCCTCTGAGGTCTAGGATCGGCCGGAGGGTACCGTCGGCTTTCGGTACCGTGAAGTACCTGGAGAAGAAGCCGGTGGTCTTGGCCTCTTGCGGGAGCCGCTCGATCGCCCCTTTCTGGAGGAGGGATTGGATCTCTTCCAGGAGGGCCGGACTCGACGGCGTGGAGTAGTAAACGCCGCGAGGAGGAATATCGAGAAACTCGATGGCGTAGCCAAGACGGACGATGGAAAGCACCCAAGAGTCCGTAGTGACATACTGCCACTCCGCTAGGTGTCGAGCGAGAGTCGGTCGGTCTCCGAGCGCTGATGGTAGGCTGAAGAGTGGGTATTGGTGGGTCCTGCCAGGCCCGTCAAAACCGAGACTTTGTCTCGGAGGAGGACTTCTTCGACGAAGCCGGGCGCCGCCTAATCGTGCGTCTGGCCGATGAGCCGGAGGACGGTCTCGACTGTCCAGACTGGGCCGAACGCTGGAACGACGAGGTGGAAGATCGTCGCCAGGATGGGCGGAAGGTGGAGGCCCTGCGGGCCTGCGTGGCCGGCTGCAGCCCGATCTTTTTTGCGGTCAGTCTCGCCTTGACGAGATTGTCCAAAGCTTCGTCTGTGGACGAATTGAATAGGCCTTCACCGTCGAAGGGGAGATCTTCAATCCTCCTTCTGGTGTCCTCCTGGATGTCGGCCGGTCGCAGCCAAGCATGGCGGCGGAGGCCGACGGATCTGCCATGACCCGGGAGGCGATCTCCACTGCGTGCTGGGAGGAGGCCATCTGGTGCCGAGCGATGGAGATAGCCTCATTGAAGATCACGGAGGAGGCTTGGCGGATGTCCTCCGGTACCGCTTCCATCGCCGGTTGCAGGCGATCGAGCACTTTCTTCAGGTATGCCGCGAGGCAAGCCTGAGTGTTGGACAGCCTGATCTGCAAGGAGGCAGCTGAATAGAACCTCCTTGCGTAGGCGTCCAACTTCCTGCCCTTTTTGTCCGGCGGGGTGGTGTGTTGCCTGCCGGAGCCCTTCGTCTGCGCGGACTCGACGACCACAGAGTTCGGTGCAGGGTGATTAAATAGATAACCGGCGTTATCCTTCTGCACCCTGTAGAGGTGTTCTAACTGCTGCGGTATCGGCTGAGCCGAGGCCGGTCTATCCCAGGCGGCCTTCACCAGTCTGGATACCCGGGGCAGGAGAGGCAGCGGGGCCGTGGACGGTCGCTTCTCCTCGAAAACGGAGAAGGCTGGATCGTCATCCTCCGGCTCCGCATCGGCGATCTTAAGGCCGAGGGTAGTGGCCATGCGGAGCAGCATCGCAGAGAACTGGTGGACGTCCTCTGGAGCAGAATCTGGGATCGGGTCCCCGAATCCCAACGGAGGAGACTCCTGGGAGGCTGCTTCAGACACCTCAGACTCCGCACTCGAGTCGTACGACTCCGAGCTCGGTGAGTCCTCTCGCCGCTCGCTCTCCGGCTCCTTCGTAGTCGCCGCAGGTGTTGCCTTCCTAGGCTTCTCCGCAGCCGGGGCGGTGGTAGCAGCAGCGTCCCGCTTGGGATGGCTGACCACTGACTTCACCCTCTTGGTGGTGACCGGGGTAGTCTGGCAGGCTGACGTCGTCGTAGCCCGCTCAGTCACCACCGACTCCGTAGGGCGCGTCGCCGTTGCCGTGACCCTAGGAGGTGGCGATATCGCCCGATACCGTGGTGAAGGCTCCCTCGCCCTATGATATCGAGGGGAGGGAGAGCGGCTGAAGGAGCGGCGGTCCGACGGAGATCGGCTTCGGTGTCGACGGTACCGAGCCTCGTCCCCTCTAGGCGAGCGCGATTCGCGCTGTCGACGAGGTGACCGGGACCTCCGGAAGGTCTCCCAGCGACTCGGGCCACGATGGTACCGATCCCGGTACGATGGCGAATGCGACCGATAGGAGGCCGGGCGCTCTCTCCATTCAGATTCCCTCGCGTACCTGGCCACGTAGGACGCCGAGGTGTATCTGGAGGCAGACGAGCGAGGTTGTTCCTCTCTTGTCTCCCTCGGAGGCGGCGAGGCCACCGGACGCTCGGAAGAGCGGGACCGGGACCTGAAGGAGGTCGAACGCCGCTCCGGAGAAGCAGAGGGCTCTCTCTGCTGCAGGTCGGCCGACCTGCGACGGCTAAGAGGGCGGTGGCGCTCCTCCACCAGGGTTGGAGGGTCTGCCACAGGCGAGTCCGGGCGCTGTTGGGGAACGTCCTCGATCTCATCCTCCGAGAGGTCGACGGACTCGCCTCGCCCTTTGGAAGGCTGCTGAGTAGGAGGAGGAGTAGGAGGTTGAGCGTCCCCAGCCGGGGAGCGCTTCTTTTCCTTCTTCTTCTTCTTCTTCTCCTTCTCCTTGCCCTTGCCTCCGTCCGGAGCAGGGCGCTTTTTTGCAGGCGTCTCCGTAAGGGGAGCCTCAGCCTTCCTCGCCGTCGAGGATCCTTTCGCTGACTTGGCAGCCGCCGACAGCTTCGGGATCCTCGGTAACGCCGAGATCGGCGTTTTCGTCGGTACCGAGCCCGATACCGACGAGGTGGACGGAACGGCAGCCGCCGATACCGTCGATGGCGTGGTCGTCTTCTTGTCGGCCATCTTGGAAGTGGAGGTCTCGTCTATCGCCCGCAGAGACTGTTCCCAACAATAAGATTTGAGTCTCGCGGAGCGGTTGCGAAGAGTTTGGGGAGTAAAATCCCTGCAAATTGGGCAAGTCCGGATGTTGTGGGACTCGCCCAAACAGAAGAGACACTCCTTATGGCCGTCGTTGAGGGCAACCTTGCGGCCGCAGGACACGCACTTCTTAAAGAGCGCGGACATAAGACGAAGAAACGCCAAACTCCGAAATCCAAAAAGACGAAAACCGAAGGGGGAGTCCGAAAGAGAGGTCAAAGACAGTCCGAAAGTCCGTAAAACCGTGAAAAAACAGCAAGCCAAGCACGACGTGAGAGGAACAAACTAAAGAACCTTCCGTACGCGGCGGCGGACGAGAAAGAACTGAGGAGAGACCGTTGCTCGGCGGGAGGAGCATGCGCAGTACCGGCGTGGGGGAGGGGTTCCCGCCAAGCGAACAAGCTCTAGAAGTTTCCGAACGCTACCGCGCAGGCGCTAAAGCTCCTAGTGTATGAAGGCACAGAGACCACGAAGAAGAACCAGAAGCTACATCATCCTGCAACACCAGTTCCTCTTAAGACAGTGTGAAATTACTGTCTCTCCTGAAAATTATGTGACAACTTCATCTTAGTCTTGTCTAGATTTATTGTCAGATTGTTCACACTTGTTCAGCTCAACATCATCATAACACTGATTTAGGGAAAGAATAATTTCCCTGATCTGATGGAAATTAAAAGTAGAGCTGGATGTTGTCAGTTTTAATAGTAGACTCCAAAGTAACAGTCTCACCCAACTATACTGTGAGCCATTTCCGCACTACACTGTTACAGTGCTATTATTCTACTTTCAACATCATGTGGAATTCTGGGGTTTGTAGTTTACTGAAGCCAAAGAGCTCTCTGGCTGAGAATTCTAAATGCCCCTCCCTAACCTGTAAATCCCAGAATTCCACAAGATGTTGAAAGTGGAATAAAAGCATTGTAACAGTGTAGTGTGGAAATGGCATATATAAATAGCAGTCTCATTAATAAGGAATCCCTCTTTTAGGCACTGAATGATGTAACAACAGTTGCTCAGTAACATTCTCTGGGATGGTGCTAGGAACAACCATTGGATCCTTATTGTGATCTCAAAGCATATGATGGTCCACAGTGCCAAGATACATTATGGTCCACTTCACAAACAATGCTAAATGATAGTTAATGCTATGTAAAAGAATTTGGGCGGACCTTGGGTATACCCCCCTACCCTTACAGCACAGCTACAAGGAGGTTAGAAGTATCAACTTCCTTTTTAAAAGTAAAATGGGATCCAACAGGACATGGAAACATGTAGGCACCACTTATTGAAACAAAATAGTATCAAACTGCTCAAACGACTACATCACACTGGTTCTGCCCTATAGTTAGGTTTCCACATTCCAGAGCCTCAGATCCAGGCCTCAGTTGGCATATTAGATGCATGAATTATAATTAAGCATAGTATTAATATACATTCTAATTATGCAAACTCAGCATATTATTAGCTGCATTTTTACTGCTATGTTTTTGACTTTTTAATATAATTTTTTAAAAAGTACCTCCTTCTGGGGGACTCAATGTAATGTTTAAAGAGTTGTACTTGGAATAGGGACCTTCAAATTCAAATTTCTGCTTGGTCATGGAATTACTTGAGTGTTCCCAGGTCATTACTACCTCTAAGAAAATCTACTTCATGAGGTTCTTGGGATTAATAGTAAGACAGAAAACGTGTAGAATGCCATTGGATAATCCAGGGGTGGTGACAGTGGGAGTGGTAGTAGTAGTGGCAGCAGTAGTTGCAATAGTGATATAAAAACAACATTTTGTCATACATAGGGCTTCTCATGCTGTTTTAATCAGATTACTATACTATGTATATATCCATGTATATGTGTGTGTGTAAAACAAAAGGTGGCAACAAAAATTGTGTAGGCAAGAAACAGTGCAAGTGCCATTGAAATTAGACGTTTGTTATAATTTACACATATTTACTTGGAAATATATAATGTTGGGCTGCACTGAGGCTTAAGAATGTAATTTAGACAGCAATTGGACTTTTGTCACAGCCAACTTGTATCCAACTGATTTCAGTGGGTTAAGTGCAAGTATGAAATCTGTATCAAACTTATTATGTTTAATAGAGTCTGGTAAGTGTGTTTAGTAGTACCAGACAGCGGGCATGGAGATGTGTAATTTTAAGGTTTTTAAAATAACTATTTTTAAAATAGCTTTTAAAAAAACTAAAATCAAACTAATAAAAAGAATTATATAGAAACTTTTCTTATATTACCAAAATACTGCATTTGCCAAAGAGAATTTTAGCAGCGGAGCATTCCAGATTTGACTGCTCACTGGTTGTTTTTTGCAGCCATTTTAAAATTCAAAATGTTTTAAACTGACAGTAATTCTAATAACACACCAAGTTAGTTAATTTTCATCCCACTTAAGAGTTTTATATTTCTTTGACATTATTTGTGTTTCTGAGATTGTCATGGTAGCTAATTGCTGTCAAGCTGAGTTATAGCACATTAATTCATGCTTAATGGGGGAGCGGGATAATTAATGAGGTCCACTATTTTTAAAAATATTTTTAATCGCAAAAAGGAAAATACAAAGTAAAATAGCTGAGGCAAACTCATGCCTAGGACAAGCAATTTTTAAACCAAGTTTCGCAATTTTTTTTTACATCTCCAAGTTTTGGCAAACCTTCATACATAGTAACAAAGCACATTTGAGATACATGAATAAACATTAATTATGAGGATTACTCCAAATTGTTTAGTTTTTATACTGTCTGTGCAATTCCTTAATTTTTTCCCCCATAGACCTAACATACTGTAACGTTTCAAGATACTTTTAGATTCGTTTATTTTTGCATTGTGGATAGTTTTTTTGGTCTGCTAAAGGCATATATATTAAAGCTAAGCACAAGATGCTCTTGGGATTGTCTTGGAATAGCTGTTGTTTAATCAAGAGAGCTACATGAGATTTTACCAAAAAACCAAAATCCACTCTATCAATAAACCTAATAATTGGAATTCATCTCAGCTGTGTGTCTTTCACAATACTGCCTCTTTGTGGCAGCTCAAAGAAAGTGTAAAAAATCAGTTACAAAGTGGCTAACTACAACTTCAAAAAAACCAAACACATGATAAAAACTTGATACCATTGCATGGTAATTTTTATATACCAAATCACGTCTTTCTCTCACTGGCAGAAGAAAGAGTTTGCCTCAATAGGCATAAAAGGACGTGCATGACCAGTCAAGTATTGCTTGAGCCCTTTATTGAAAGGAATTTCTACAATATAGCAAACTGAATTATCTTAACCCCTTTCATATGAGGTAGCTATTAATTATTTCTGCTCTTCAGATAAGAAAATTGATATACAGCATCAAGAAGAGATAATATTAAACTTTCAAAATTTTGGCTTTAAGAACATCTCTAACAATCACCCCAAATTAAACAAGGTAATTGGTGTGCATGCACACTCACACATAGGTTCAGCAAGCTGTATTAGTGTTGCATAGCAGGTGTGCTGCAAAACTGAGAGTAAAAGGTAGGGAGTCTAGCTCCTGGTTGTGCTCCTTTTTGGCTAAAATACGCCCAAAATAGAGCAATTTTACAATGCAGGAAACTCAGCATTGTTTTTCAGTATTTTTGAAGATGGGGAAACATATAACTCTCTCCCAATACAGTACTTCTAATCAAAAGCAGTTCTAACATAAATGTGACTAATGTATTGCCATTTATAGTTCTTCACTTAAATTATGTGCATATCTACATCATTGGCTTCAAGGGAAACGATGAAAAGAATTGCCTGCAATTTATTCAGTGGCAAATAAGGTATGGCAGCTTGGTTAATAATTATCCATCCCCATTGACATTAAGTACACCTTTGTGCTTACTTGGGCTAAAGGAGTATATTGGGTGCTTGAGTTAAAAACTCTCTTTGAATTAAGAGTGGCAAGGAAAAGACTCTGGGAACTCCAAGGATGGGAAATGCTTTAATCAAAATGTGTTTATTTAAGATGCTGGTTCTGGACTGTGGTTCTTCAGTCAAGCTACATGATGGGGTGTAAAATGAGGAAGATATTGCAAAGCCATAATTCCCTGGCCAGAATGGTACCAGTAACATTTTCTCTAAGAGCAGACTCCAGCAAGAACCTGTCATGAATAGGGCTGGACTCGAAAGTCCAAAACCCAGCTCACCACATAGCACTGCTACATGAGTGCAGACAGGGGGAGGGGCATGTCAGTAATGACTCCAGCTTGGATCAAGCAGTTTAAATCAAAATAATTTGTTGTTAAAAATATGGCACATAAATGTCAGTTCTATTAAAAAAAATTAGGTTATACTCCATCCCATATCTGATATTTGCATTCTATTATATATTATATAAAAATCAATTGCTGCATTAATGATGAATTTTATAGAATCATTGGTATTGATTATAGTTATCAGATCTTAGCACTGAACTTTAAAACTGGTTTAAATGCTCTGAGATAAAAATTCAATATAATAGGAAAATGAGCAGAGAACTTTGTGCATCCTAACAATTTTAGGACAGGGATTTACTACAGTTCTGAAAGTTCCCCAATCACAAATGTATGCATCTTCAAGTAAAATATAATAATCCAAAAGACGAATGTAGTTTTTGTGGTGTAATGGTAAAGGTCTCATACTATAGGCTAACAAGATTTATAATACCTGGCCTGGAATTAAGACTTTGCTAAAATAATTTTTTAAAAATTGCTGGAGTCTTGTAATTGTCTCTACATGTAGGTCTATTTTGTATTAGTAATGCCTGAAAGGAGAATACATTTTAAGTGCATTCAACCAGCCTTTGTCTGTCTGTCTATCCATCCATCCATCCATCCATCCATCCATCCATCCATGAATTGGTTATTATTTCAGTGAGCACTGCAAGAAGATAGTATTTATTTTCCAAAACTGGAGGTGCTATGTCCTGCCTGAAGGGCACGGACTGTGATCAGAAACTTTTTTCCTCAATTCAAAGTATATAGCATTTTGCTGAAGTTACTCAATAACTTAGAAAAGGCCATATGTATATGAACCTGCCTTAATGCCAAGTCAAATCATTGGTCCCTCTTGTTCAAAAACACAAGACTGGCAGCAGTTTTTCAGGATTTCAGAAGGAAGTGTTTGTCAGCCCTAGAAAACTGTACCTGGGACCTTTGGCAAACAAAGCATGTTCTGTCTCACTATGCTGTAACTCTTCTTTAACACGGGGTAGGGGCACTGATTGTAACATAAGAGATGGTACAACCACCCATTCATACCAGGAAAGGTCTGTGAATAATGATTATTTTAAAAGAAGGTGGGGGAAGAACTTCAGATTTCCTAACTGAGAATCTTACTGTCCTGATCAGATAGATGCTCAAAGATACCCTAACCTGATGGTTACAGTATATACTCTGTGGCTGAGCTCTAACACTGAGATTTGATTCTGGAGCTGTATTCTAGTACTCATTTAGCTCTACAAGATCAGTTAAATTTAATATGCTGACATTTCATTAGTTGAATTATACATATATATAGTGAGATTAATATGTTTCTGTAGTGTATTCAATGCATGATCATTAATATTATTTTAATGAAAAATTTTGTGGCATTCAGATAGGGCTGATATTTTTAAAAACAAGCTAGACACAAAAATTCAAGAGTACAATCCTTATTGTTTGGCCTGCACAAACTATGTTTACATTAAAGGGTTTGAACCAAGATAGTGGTTCAAAACCTGGGATGAAGTAGGGAGAAGTATACCAACAGCAAATCAGACCATACAAAAGCTGCCTGTGCCAAAGCACTTCGTGGTTATACAAAAGCATTTGAGGAAGAGGCACACATACAAATGTTCAGTGGGGTGCCAGATGCTTTTGTAAACACTATCCATCAAGTAGCAGCAGTCTTCAATACAATGTATAACAGTCCTTTCCACATCATCGTTTTTTAAAATAAATATGCAATTATATCTCATTTGTAATTCAGATCCCTCCCAACTTCTGTCAGCACTGCATATCCATTGAGGAGATATCATACTGCACTATTTCCTCATCAGGAAAATGTGCTTCATCCCCAGAATAAGGCTACACCAATCTTACTGTCATCATGTGGAATGCCACTGTGCCTGGTTCACCTGCTGAGCACTAGAGGAAGTGTGAAGTTTGTAGAGTGACATCTCTTCCTGTGCAATATGGAAAAAAAAGTCATATTTTTCCCAATCTGTACAAAAGCAGTTTCATTTGGTTTTGGTTTTCCTTTTAAAAAGTATGAACCACCAGGAAGACTAGAGAGGGTAGATGGGAGGAAAGTCTCACTACAGTCTTCTAGGTATGTCTAGAAAATTTTCTGCTTTATACTTCTATGAAGTAATTTTGATATCTGGAACAATAAGCACCCTACAGCCTTCAGTAACTAGAACTGGGGAATGGATGTTTGACCTCCAGATGCTGCTGGACTACAAGCCACAACATCCATAGTTGGCATAGCCAAACAGAGATCATGGAAACTGCAGTTCAGCAACATTTAGGAAGCAATGTTAATCTGCTGTGTATCACTGCAGTTTTAGCATGTGTATGGCTAAAGCCACATGTTCCTGATTGCCACATTATAGGAAATCCTATAAATTCTAGGAAGTGCAGGAAGATTTCAGGATGAAAACCTAAAAGTAAGTGAACAGAGATATGCTATGCTGTCTCTTCTATAATATTTTGGATTATCTCCTTTCAAACAGATTCTGTGAACTTAAGATATAGTCCTACTCCCTTACTCTCCTTCTCTCCACAGAGACTTGAAGCCAAATAGCACTCCTTAAATAGGTATCTAGGGCTCATATACTTGATGTGAAAAAATCCTAATTAAAGGGCAAGTTCTTCATCTGAAGAACAGCAGTAAATACTAGATAATCTTTATCTTAATAAAGTTTTTTATTTACAAAACCCTCCTAAAGAACTTGATAATTGATTTAAATGAACAGTTTGGAGCCCCATACTAATTGTTAATTCCCTAAATGGCTCTTATTCCACAGTACTTAAATTATAGGGTGCCCAAGAAATCTGGAAATATTTCTAGAAAAAGGCTGGTTTTTGAATGTATCAAAATATTATGAGAGTTTCTTGTTGTTGCGTGTGTCTTCAAGTCATTTCTGACCTAAGGAGACCCTAAGGCAACCCTATCACAGAGTTTTATGAAGCCGAGAGTGTGTGATGTGCCCAAAGTCACCCAGTGAGTTTCCATGGCCAAGCGGGGAATTGAACCCTGGTCTCCAGGTTCATAGTCCAACACTCAGACCACTGCAGACTTACTCCATGGGTTAGGTACACTATACTACCATGGTGAAGTATAGCTTCTATATATAAATAGGGTGGGAAATAATCCCAATATGAAGGCAAATAATTTATTAAATGTATTTTAAAATTTCTGCAAACATGGATTCTTTTGGCATCATTTTGTGCTTTCCTCTGGGGTATACCCCTTCTTATTTCTATGACAAATATGGTACCCTCCAAGTGTGCTGGACAACAACTCTCATCACATACACACAATTTCTATATATGCCTGCACAAATACATTTTCCAGAGACAATGCCATATTTTTGGAAGTTACCATATTGCAGAAGATATTTTTAAAAGTTTGTGTTTCAATGGCTGGTTGCTTCTTTAACAATAAAATTACTTTTTGAAATACAGGAACTGAAGACTCTTCTCTTTAATACTGAAAGAGCTTAATGACCTGTTGCCAGTATTTTTATGGTGAAAGATCTGAAATAACTATTTTGTCTGACTTTTCTCCAATTTCAGGAAGAGATAACAGTTCGTCTGTTTCATAGTCATCTTCAAAGGATCTACAAGAAAAGAACAAAGATATTAAAATATAGATGGTCTGCATTTCTAATTATAACTATTAAAAGTTTTCCAGCACACTAATCTTACAACAGGTGAATATTGTTAGAGTCTCTCTAACAAATATAGTCATTATATGAATACAATGGAGTCTTGTCATCTAAAGGCGCTAATGCAGCATGCTTGAATTGTTATTTTTTCAATTGGTTGTTATATAGGGAAAATGTAAGTAGTAGCCTCAAATGAATATGAAATCCAGGTGATATAAACTATCATAATTTGTATGTATAAATGTATAAAATGTAAAAGCTTCTCCTTGGCCCTTGTGTTTACCGTTTCTTCTCTATATACTTTTATGTATACATAATGTATTTCTGCCTATATATTTTCTGCTTATCCACGGAATATTCAGATATCACCCCCAGCAATTGTACTGCATGGGAGGGGGGAATTCAATCATTTTGGGAGTGGACTTTGGGTGCCTCCAGATGGGGCATAGATTGTCCAATTTTCTTGAACCTTCATACAGTTTTACAGACTTTGTTGTGTATAGTTTGTAGTTCTTTTGTATTTGCTGCTTCGCTTCATCTTTTCTCTTACATCTAAGAGAAAAAGACAGAATACCTGCACATTTCTTCTTATTGGAAGTGGATGGACCACTCTGTTTGGAAGCACTCTGGCTCAAACAGCATGCAAAAGGCCATCATTATTTTATGAGGGAAAGAATTGCCCAAAGTGAGGTGAGGTGGGGTGAGAGACAACATGCCAAATCATGTGCTTTCTCAGAGTTGAGTTGTGTTAGCTGATCTATGGTCAAAATAAACTTCACCCTGAACCTGCTCAGTGCTAATGCTTGAGTCCTGTTCTGCTGGGGATGTTTTCAGTAGTGTAGTGATAGGTAATTGAGAAACAGCCTAAATACCCTAAAGGTACCTGTTCTCATCTGATCTTGAAGCTAAACTGGGTCAACTCTGGTTAGTACTTGAATGGAAGACCACCAATGACTACCAGATGGTGTATGCTAAATTTCAGATGAAGGAATTGGCAAAACCACCTCTGAGTATTCCTTGCCCAAGAAAACCCTATGAAATTCAAGGGGTTGCCGTAAGTCAACAGGTGACTTGAAGGCACATACACACAGAGAGAAGTACACATGTGGCACTCCCTGCTGGAAATGATGGGAGGAGGGCTCTCAGATGCAATTACAAGGGTATACAGAACGAGGTTTTTTTGGCTCTGAAGATTGACCCGGAAGCAGAAAAGTATATTTTAGATGAATCACAGTTAGGGTACTTCCTCAGTACTCTAAAATAGTATCTATTTGAACTTATTTTTTATTGTCAAAACTAACTTGCACATAAACATTTTAAGCTATAATGATACCAAACCTAACAGAGTACTACAAATGAAGACATAATAAAAGCAAGGCTCTTCTCTAGTCTCTGTCAAAACTGAGTTCTCCGATGACACTGTAATCACATTTTTTAAGTATACCACAGAAAACCTCATCTATAGCAGAGAATGGACTCATGCAGGACATCCCCGGAGCCCTACCCTGCATAGCCAATGGTGTAGAATGCTGGGAGATGCAGTTCAATATCATCATCTGAGGGAATCTATGATTCCTGTCCTGATTCACATGGTGATACTAACATGTCTCCCTATTTAGTTCAGAATCATTCAGTTAATTGATTTGACATTTTGTAAGGTCAAATAAATTACAAAGCCACCAAATAAGAACTAACAACATGAATGATTTGGTTCAGGATTTGGTACTATGTTTATAGCCATAATCACTTCCTCTGACATTTTGGACTGATGCATCTGTGCTGATATTCTAAGAATTATTACTGAGTAATTCATCAGATGTGTATTGTTAACAAAAATGTTTTTATTTTCTTTATTTTATAAAGCATTTTCTTAGTCTTCTTTGAAATTAATGTTTTTGAGTTTCAAACATACTTGTTTTGAGGCTTCTAGGGGTAGCAATCTTAATCTGGTTTTGTAAGTATCAACACTCACCCTTCTTGTAATTGTTCATTGCCAGACTCTTCAGCAACAAGAATTTCATATTCCTCAGCAGCATATCTGTCCCAGTCAGAAGGTTCAGGACCATCATTTTCAACATCCTAAATAAATGGATGAGAAATGCCAAGTCTTATTGTCAGCATAATGCTTTATGTAAATTCAGATATTATAACATATATGTATTTGCAATGCTATGATGCATTAATATTAATAAGTAAACAAATATTTAATATAGTTAATATTTAAACACAGCCTCAAGGAAATTATGACAAAGCTCTATCTGGAATATTCCCCAAATATTATAATGAGTTCACTTTAATATTAAATACTAAATGCTCTGAGCTTCAGTTTTCTGGCAAAAGGGTGAAATATAAAGTTAATAATACATAGAAGCCCAAAAGACTATAGAAAAAGACAAAAACACAAATCATGCTTCATATATCATATCTGTGTTTATATAAACAATTGAATTTGTTCATTCAAGTCCAGATATTGTTTACAGAGAGATCCTCATTCATTCAACTAAAGAGTCAGATCTACAGGTACAAGGGAATATAAACTGGTGCTCCTCTGTTGACATGAAACATATGTTTGTATTTTTGGACTGGAAGTGATGACTGCACTGATGTGAGTATTATATTATTTGCATTTGAAGTATGCTACAAAAGGTACTGTTCTACTCTGCTTAGGTTTAAAACTTTTAATGAAAAGAAACTTAAAAGCGTTCTTCACTAGATCTTTTAAAATCAATTGAGTAATAATAGAGGCATTCCCTTAAAGCAAGATTGGCCATCATGGTTCTTTAGAAGATGTTGGACTGCAGTTTCCAGTATCCTTAATCAGTACAGACAATGGTGGAAAACAACTGAACACCATTTGAGGGTCACAAACTGCCCACTGTGCCTTAACTGAAAAAAGGTGGGTAGCATCAGGGCCCTTTTATAGTATAATTATTCCACTATGATTCCACTTCAGCTGCAATGGCAACATCCTATGGAATCAAGAGATTTGCAGTTTAGGGAGGGTACTGAGATTTCTCAGCCAGAGAGTTCCAATGCCTCACCAAACTACAAAGCCAAGTATTCCACTGAATACTAGCATGGCAGTTAAAATGAAATCACTGTGTATTGTGGAAGGGTCTTTACTTTCTGCAGCTCTCAGTTCAAGCTCAGATATGTCTAAAAATAATAAGGAAGGGGATACTTGCTTGAGGACATGAGTTTATAGAAACTGTGTTTTGGGATCTCTTGCAAAGATCTTTTACCAGTGCCTTCCTTATTGAAAGTGGACAAATAAATGGGTCCCAGAGCAAATCACACCTGAACTCTCCCTAGAAGCCAAGATGACTAAACTGAGACTGTCATATTTTGGACATATCATGAGAAGACATGACTTAGGCTAGCAAAGACAATAGTGCTTGGCGAGGTGGAAGGCTGTAAAAAACGAACCTGCATCTATTCACTGTAGGTGGATAGAATCAGTCAAGGAAGCCACAACCCTGAGGCTGCAAGTCCTGAGCAGGGCTGGTGATGATAGGGTGAGTTAACAAGATGACTTGGAGTTCTCTCATTTATAGGATTGCCAAATGTTTAACCTGTGTCATTTAATTACCAGTTGTATTTTAGTGGTTAGAGAAAAAGACTGTGTAACAAGCTAATATGTAACAGGTTGATGGTATTTTACCTTTAAAGCCCTTCATGGCTTGGGGCCAGCCTACCTGCGGGATCGCCTTCTCCCATATAATCCGCCCCGCACACTAAGGTCCTCTGGGAGGAATTTACTGCAGCCAATCAGAACTAGGTTGGCTGCGGTTACCCAGAGGACCTTTTCTTCTGTCGCTCCCAAGTTATGGAATGGCCTGCCGGAGGAGACCCGGCACATTACCAGTCTTGACTGCTTTAAAAAAGCAGTCAAGACAGTTCTCTTCCGACAGGCCTTCCCAGATTAGTGTTCCACCGCCTCTCATCATTGTCTTTTGTGTTAATCTTGTTTTTAATTTGTTTTAATTAACTGATATGTTTTAGGGGGATGGAAGGGTTGGAGGGTGGGGAGGATGGGGTGCATTTTAATGTTTTAATGTTTTTATATATTTTTTAATGCCGCCTCGATCCATTGGGAGAGGCGGGATAGAAATAAATTTTATTATTATTATTATTATTATCAAGAAAATGAAGCTGTAATTATTTAAAGTCAAGTACAGAAGTGACTCTGTCTCTGGTGCTTATAAGATAATGTTTTCTTGTTCCTCAGCCAAATATTCAGCTGCCGTGGCCACTGCAGTTTAATCAACTCTTGTTCCCCATGACTCTTTGGTTGTTAGACATATGTTTAAGAAAGAAACTGTTTTTATTAGGTTTTTTAGTAGTAGTGATCACCACTGCGTCTATACATTCAGTACTTTAAGAAGAACTTCCTCTCTTTCATTTGCACTGGAAAACTCTACTTTGTTTTAGAGTAAGCATCACTTTCAAATAGAGCTGCCTCATACCTTTTGCACAGCAAAGGGATCCCGTTGTTCATTATCCAGGTACTTTTCCAGATTGAAGAATGTGTTATAAAATACATGAGCCATTCTGCATCTTTTCAAGTCTCGCAGAGTTACCCGTCCTGCAATATTAGCACATATTACCTCATTAGCAGTGGAGCAATTCTCTGTGGTAGTGGGACCGGTAGGCCTGTTTCTGTCAGGTCACTAGACAACTAGTATTTAAAGTTTGGTAGGGGAGAGGGACTCATTCACACATCTTTTCAGACACATTGATGCATCCTTTTAGAAGGGGGTACTTCCAAAACATATTGATCTGTTTTGTCAACTCAGTTTGAATCAATGTATGCTCATTGGTTCCTGTCGCTATTTGCCATAAGTCATTTCCACATGCAATTGATCAGTAAGATACAATGCAAATTTCCACATTCTATACATGGAAAGCAAATCAGATAACTTACGGTTTTTATAAGCAAAGAGACTTTGAGTATGAAGTTTTAAAACAAGTCATAATAAACAGCATAGAAGTAAGCACTGGCCCTGACATAACTTTTCACAGGAACTGAGTGCTTTCTGCTTAATCCCCAAATATATTTTCATGGTTGGTCACTAGGAATGAATTCAAGTGAGTTAACCAGAGTCAATGTATTTTTAAATAGTCCCTCAAGTGGCTAAGCACGTAGGCTTTCTTACAAGTGTTTTCAAGTGAAGAAATGTATGTTGACTTCATTTGGTTTGCAATTCAAGTCTGTGGGAAAGTGAATGATCACCACACATGAAGACTCCAGCTTAATATACACTTGAAGAGACCATGTCATTTTTTTAAAATGAATGGTATTAATATACCAATGAAGCTATTGGCACAGGCACCTCCAAGATATCCAGATTAACTAGGGAACTAGCTGAAGGTGCAAATTCTGAGACTATAAAAGACCATTATTCAGCTCCTGGTCTTCCAAACACATGGATCTCTCTTTTTGTTTTAGATCAAATATGCTTATGGTGAGATAGTTCTTTGACTGCCAGTAACATAAACAAGCAATGAAAAAATCATACATAAACCTTTAAAACCACTATAGAGTTAAAATACATCTTTATATAACTTTCTCAGACTCAAAGCTTTATTGCATAAATAGCCTTACCCTCATTTTCTGGCTTTACTAGATCAAGCATCTGACACAATAAATCGTGGAATGGCAATGGCTCGATGCCCATGGATTCCATCCTCTCACACTGTTCCTCATAAAAATACTCCAGTTCATACATGGAGAGCATGCCATCCCCATCCAAATCCATGCATCGGAACCAGTATTCAATACTAGAGAAAGAAAGGAATGAATCTGATTTGTTTTCTAGTAGTGTTGGAACAAGCAGTATTTTCTAACAAAGAACCCTTATTGAAATGGCTTTCATGTACACAATGAAGCTTTGTCTGGACTCTTTCCCATATATGTCTTGCACTGGAAAATGATATTTAGAATTTCTGGGCATGAGTTAAGACAGAAAATGCATCCAGGCTGCTATTTGTCCCAGAAAATATATCACATACTTCTATTTACAAGTAGTTAAGATATATGTTGATACATTTACTTTACTGTACCTGTTTTTTAATGTTTTAATAGCTTAACTTACCTAGTTGGGCTTCTTTTGTCTTCTTCAGAAATCAGAAGCCACACAAAATCTGCATAGCTCATCTGGTTCTCTTTCTGTACTTGAATTCCTCTGAAATATACAAAGAATATATGGTGAACTATTAAATGATCATGCAAATATAACTAAAGATAAATTTCAAAAACTAATTGAGGCTCATTTTGAGACATCTGAAAACTTCTGAAAGATTAAGTTTCAGTTCCTGGGAATGCATTAAAGCCATTCCCTGATTCTCTGAAAACAACTGCTCTTTAATTTGAAATAACAATTTAAAGTAGAGATCAGGAATATCATCCTAATTTGACCAATATTACCCCATTGAAAATAGAGGAGCCTCTATTCCCTCAGAATCAGAATCTTAATGTATGTTTTTATATAAATATTTATAATTGAACAAATGTCTCCAGAGAATGACTCTCCCAGTATAATGACTGAATGATAAAACATTGTGAAGGTAGCCAATATACAGATAAGGATAGGAGTACTGCTGAATGCTGGAGCAGTAATATGTGTGTCTCCAGTTCAAGCTGTGATATCTCAGACTGATATCTGTTGTTTTGGTTTGGTTTTGCTTTGATACTGAAGTCAAAAATCACTGCCTGAAATTTTCCAGGGCAAGATGTTCAGGAATGAGGACAATTGCAAAATGCATCTGAACTGTTTGTTTTATATTTTTACCACTACTGATGAAAGAGGGGGAAAAAACTAGAAGAGAAACTGAATATATATACCGTGGCCAAAGTAAATATTAACATTTACCTTAGAAACTGATCTAAAACAAATGTAATGTAAGATGCATGTGTGCAAACACCCTCCAACAAGGAAAAAATGTCATTCTTATCCCACATAGAGCCATTCTATTACTTTCGGGTGGAATTACATTTCTTTCTCCCATCTTAATTGTTCCCTGTGTTCTTACCTAAGTACAGCTCCACTGAATATTCTCTCTATAATCCTGTTTGAGAGAGCTGAAGATGAAGATACAGGAGTTAGGAATAGTTTAAATTCTTGAGTGATATTTTGCTACAGGTAGAAAAAAAAACCCTTCTGCTTTCTACACAAAAGTGATATCTGTGCAGAAAAAACACCATACTATGTGGCAATTTATATCACAGCACTTAATATTGCTTCTTGATACTTTCCCCTCCACACATTTTCCTGACGTTAACATTCATGATTTTTAAAAACTTCTAGCAAAAAAGTACTCTTTGTTAAACAACAAAAGAAGCAGGTTTTTTGTATGAGAAAGATCAATCCCCATCCATGCTCATCCATCCAAGCTTCCACTGATTCCATTACTGTCATCACAGGTTATAAATGATAATTAGTTTATTAAGATCCTTTTTTCTACAAAAGATTTAAGATGTCTTAGAAGTAATAAAATGCACAGAAATATACAAAAAACAATAAAACAATATATATAGGGTAATATATCTAGAATATAGAACTACCCCTCTCCTTCAAAACAACAAACCATAGGAATAACCTATTGGCATAATGCTGATATTTGAAAATAGTTCCCATGAAACTCCTAAGAGTAGAGAAAGAAATTAACCTGGCACTGAAAGTATGGTCATGTTGTATCGGGGAGGGGGCTTTCAGGGGAGAACATTGGGCCACAATCAAAAAAAGCCTTATCCCTTGTCACCACCACCCCAAGTCTCTCTGAAATGAGGCACTTGGAAGAAAAGACATGTTGCATTTGTTAATCTATAATGCCTATAAGGCAGTGGTTCTCAACCTTCCTAATGCCGCGACCCTTTAATACAGTTCCTCATGTTGTGGTAACCCCCAACCATAAAATTATTTATTTATTATTTACAATGCCTCCCCGCCGGTAAAGGCCGCCTCACCGGCCAGGAACAGGGGGGGCGGGCAGGGAGGGAAAGAGGAGTCGCGCTTCTCCCCCGGGAAAAAACTCTGAGAACCCCCCCCGGGCTCTGCTTCTGCTTCGCTCTCGTTTCCGCTGGAGGGGGCAGTGTGGGAAAAGTTTCCAGAGTGTCGACCCTGGCCGGGGGGGAGGAATCCCAGCGCCTTTGTCTTTTGCGCTGGGCGCAGCTTGTTCCCCCGGAAAAGTGCCGCCTTGCGGCCCCCTGGCCCTTCCACAGCACCCCCCTCCGTGGCGAGTGGGGCAGGGGCTGTGGTGAGGAGGGGGCCTGCCCCCCATGCTGCCGTCACCCCCCCAAGCTGGACCGTCAGACGGGAGGTTCTCCTGGTAGCAGAGAAGGGGAGCGATTTCAGTCCCTTCTGAACAGGGGGCAGGAGGACGTGAGTGTGTGGCTCATGCTTGCGCACCACCACTCCTGCTGTGGCGATGCTGTGGCCGCACGTGCTCCCGCCGAAAGGGACAGGAGGACGTGAGCGCGTGGCTTGCGCTTGCGCACCACCACCGAGGAAGGAATGGAGCCTAAGACCATTGGAAATTTTTCAGCGTATTTTCCAATGGTCTTAGGCGATCCCTGTGAAAGGGTCGTTCACCCCCCAAAGGGGTCGTGACCCACAGGTTGAGAACCACTGCTATAAGGCATATATATGAGAATATTAGATTTATGTTAGTAATGACAAAGTGTGCTTCTCTTGAATATGATCGCTTACCTTGATCATTATATCTAGCCAGATCTTTCTGGCTAATATAGAGGTCATGGTCAGTGTCCAATTCCCAAAATTTACAGTATATGACATAGAAGTGCTCATAGGAAAAATAATCAGTTATTTGATTTATGTCCTCCTCTTCCTCCAAGAGAGCTAGGGTCTGAAAAAACATGAGAATGGGTTCATGCTAATCAGAAAGTGCTCGCAAGAAACAGAGACTTTAACTTGAAAGCTGTCTTATGTTCAGTCTTTATTATTATTGACAATTCACCATAAGCAGCAAAATAACTAAATAGAAATTTATATGTACACTTCAAGATTTTTTTAAAAAAAATCCATGGCTATGAGAAGCATAACAGGACTCAAACTCTTGCCTGTACTGATGTCTCCTGATTTGCAGGAATGTGATCTTTTCTAGCTGTGTTGTTCCCAGTCTTACTAAAGGGTGGTGTAGTGGTGTTCTGCATGCTTTGTATGGTGCTTGGAGTAATGTGTCAGTTCATTGGCTTTGTTTGCATGAAAGCAACATGTTGTTGTCATTGCCAGCACAGTCCATGATTACCTGGCATTGATGGTGTTGCCAGGGACACTAGAAGAATATCTGCTTTTTTAATGCTGTTTTTGTTGTTTATTGGTTATGTGTTTATTTCCTCTTTCATCCTGGACTGAGTGCATGTAGGCTACAGCAGCTGTCCCACTAGAACAGTAATGGCATAGCCCCCCCATCTTTGGTGTAACTGGAGTACAAGATTTCTCTACTGGCCAAGAAAAAGCAATGCTTTGAATATCTGATTTGATTTTGTCAACACTAGTACGTATGCCAAATTAGAAACCTGCCAAACTATTCAGACTGCACTGTACTTTTACTGCTAAATCCAAGTACAGAACTGAAACCTTCTAACAGACTGAGACAACAAAGAATGTTTTAGGAATTCTTGCTGCTCATATGAATCCAGATAGTTAACATACTTGCAGAAAGTTACTTTTCCTCAATTCTGTTAGAGATATTTTTCCAGACCAGGATCTATTCACAGTGTAAAATATTCTCTGAATAACCTAGAGAAAATAAAACACAAGTCCTCAAATCATTTCCAAATCAAAAGTTGACTTATTGCTAATGTGGATTTAAAAAACCCTATTAATATTATTATTACATCATCATCACCATCATCTCTATTCCTCCTTCCTCCCAATAGTGAGACTCAAGCCGACTAACAACATATCTAAGACCATACAGATTAAAAAGTGTACAAAAAATTGTTAGAAGTATAAAGTGTAAAGTTCTCTAAAAGCAATTAACTAATTTATCAGATTAAAAATTAAACATTAAAATTAAAATTAAACATTAAAAACATTAACATTCATTAACATTAACATTCATTAAAATATTAGACAGGCTTAAAGCTTCCCTAAGACTTGTATCCTCTTTTTGACACTAACCAATGCTTAAATCCCCAAAGTATTTATACATTCTTAAAGATGTCCAAAATTCTTGATTATATATTTAAGAAACAAACAGATTCGTGTATTTATTAAATCTTTACATTCTGCTTTTTTGTTACAATTTGACAAGGCAAATAACAGAACTCCTAAAAATCATGATATATTTTAAAGCAATATTCAGAAAGTATAAAAATCAAGTCATGCCCCTAACTAAACAGCAGAAATCAATACAATTCAGAATAAGAAAAAATCATTTCAAAATGGAAGGAACTTCCAACTTTAGGGAAAAAAGAAGTGAGATAACTGTTTTTGCTGAGTATTTGAAAGCCAGCAAGGATGGAACAAAATGACCCTCTGTAGGAAGGGTTCCAAGACAACATGCTGTGATGTGAAAATACACAGCTGGTATATTTAACTAGGATATCCTCCTGCCACCCTCGCCCACTGTTGCTATAGATGAAACTGCTGAGTAGGCCATGTGCTAAAATCACTGTTATCCTTAGAGACAGTTGTTGTTATGTGCCTTCCAAGCTATGGAGACCCCAAGGTGAATCTATCACAGGGTTTTCTTGGCAAGATTTGTTGAGAGGGGGTTTTCTTTTGCATTCCTCTGAGGCTGAGAGAATATAACCTGCTCAAGATCATCCAGTGGGTTTCCATGGGCAAGTGGGGATCTGAACTCTGGTCTCTGGAGTCATAGCCCAACGCTCAAACCACTATACCATGGAGGCTCTCTTTAGATACAGTAGACCCTCTGAAATGAGCTGTTATATATGTGTGTTGTGAGCCCTCAAGTACTTATGGTACTTGAGTACTTATAGTGCTGTTATTTTTTTGGCAAGGTTTGTTCAGAGGGAATATGCCATTGCCTTCCTTTGGGGCTGGAAGAGTGTGACTTACCCAGTGAGTTTACATGGATTTTGATGACTTAGTGGGGATTCGAATGCTGGTCTCTCAGTGCCATAGTACAAAACTCAAAACACTAAACCATGCTGATTCTCATATAAAATAATCTGTTAGTCAGAACTAATTTAAGTCCCATTTATTTCAGTGAGTTTATTCTAGATAGGATTCATTTTGGATTTAGCCCAGGGTTGGCAACCATGTAGCCCTCCAGATATTATTGGACTACACTGCTCAGCATTTGTCACTGTGACTAGGGCTCCTGAAACTTGCACTCCAGTAACATCTGACAGGATGCCTTATTTAGCCCCACTGTACTGGTGAGTAAATAAGGACAGATCTTAATAAGTGATTAAGTATTAAGTCAGGGTCTTCTGGGAAAGAGCAGTTTGCATGGCAGCTGATTCCAAACTTCACCCTTCAAATGTGCTGGACTATAACACCCATCATCTACAAATAGGTAAAGTATTTTGCTATGAGGGTGGTAGGAGTTCTCCCACACAGCCTGAGGATGGCAGACTAGGGAAAGCTGCCTCAAGATATCCTGGGAACAAGCCATTAAGAAGTGCGTATGCATTAAATATTTCTAGGGTGAGTCAAATGAAAAGAAAATATAAAACAAACATGTAACTAAACAGTGTTCAATAGAGCAAGAGAAGAAAGAATAAGATAAGGCTGTCTCATCAAGTTACACTCAAAGGCACAGAGAAATAAAGAAATGTCCACTTTGCAGTGGAAAGCCATTACGGTGGGCATTATCTCTGGCAAGAAAATTCTGAAGCAGGATGTCAGAACTGAGCAGGTCCATACTTCAACTGCCTCTCACATCACCTGAGAAGATGTCTAAAAATGATCTCAGTGCCCAGTTAGGGTGTAGGTTTAGTACATCCTTTAGGCACTCAGGGATCTAAAGGCAGGCAGGTGTACTTGGAAATAAGCCCAGGATAGGAGCCAGCTGTTTAAATGCCTGCAAGATATCTTCCCAACAACAATTCCCAGTTATTAAACTAGCAGCTGCATTTTGGACCAACTATAGTTAGTCATCATTACCGACATGCTTCAAATGCATTGTGTGACTTTAAATTAGTTGGGATTGTTATCATCATTATTGAACAACTTAGCAACCTCTGTAGAAAGCCAAACAGGATGCTAACAAAAATGAAATGACTGGAGCAAGACATTATAACTACCAACTTGCTTTGCTGTCCTTTTAACACTGGCCATAGCTCAAAACATATAATAAACCTTTACAGACATAGTGAACATGCAGCCAACCTACAGTAGTAATGTAGCGGGAATGGAATTCTGGAGCATCCTTCAGAAATGTCAGTCCAGGGTGTGTTTCAACTATATCCTGAAAGATAATTCCAATTTGATTAATGCAGACAGGTTAAGGAAGTTAACAAAATTAAATTATTAAAATAAATTAAAATCTACAGCATTACAAAAGGCCACATTATCTTATTTAGCAAGCATAACAATCCAACGGAGGCAGGAAGGAACTGAGTGGCAAATCCTCCTATTATCCTAAACCCTGCCACATTGAACTGGCCAGGGCAGAAGGAGAACTGCAGCAGCTTCCCAACCACACCCACACCTGTTTTCTACAACATCAGTTGCAGACTAGCACAGCTGAGGGGCAGTCATACATACCTGTAGCAATGGTATGAAATCTTCTTGTTCCAGATAGTTACAGTTGGGTTTTGCTAAAAGGCAAACAAATTTTGATGCGTCATCGTGACAGTTTTGTAGTATCCTGCAAAGGAAAAATAAGACTGTAACAGTATTCCTAGTATTTTTAGTTCCCAAAGAAACAAAAGCATGCTGTTTTTCAGGACTTGAAATAATGCTCTGGAAAAGGAAATAACAGCTGAGTTAAAACAGAGGCAAGGTCACCATCCATTATTGTTGCTGGCCGCAGAAAATAATACATTGCTGGAGTAAGTCATTAAGTGAGTGCTTCTAACAAATATTAATATTAATTAATATTAATATTAATGTGTTTCCTGGAATCAAAATATAAAGTCATTCTAAAAGAATTCATATACGTACAGAGAGGCACAGACAGAATGATTAAAAGTGTATACATGCTAACTTGTATAAATACAGGATTTATCAGATGAATTGACAAATGTACTTATACAAATAAGGAGTACATTACAGGGGAAATAATGATAGTACAGTATTTTAAAAATTGGGCTTAAGAGATACAGCTGAAACCACAAAATACAAACACTGAAAAGACAGGCATGCTGCACTACTTTTTCTTTAAGAAGATTTTTGTGCAGTATACTCACTTTCTCCACATGGCCACAAATGAATGTACAGATACAAATCCTGTCCGCTCTCCTCCTGATGCATTGAACATGGGAGCTTTCCAATAAAGGGGGCAGCAGCATATCTATAAACAGGGAAGGATATGATGTAATTACCTAATATCCTGGGGTAAGTATACTTGCTCTTTTTGAGGATGAGAAAATAAAATGCAAAATAGAAAATTAAATACAGAATGGTGTTTTTAAAAGAAGACCTAATCAAACTGTCATTTTAGTTCTGAACTGAATCTGATAGACTTATAGTCTAATCATTTATTTGTTTAGTGTGAAGATAGAATGATTGAAAGAGTATATATAAGCAAACTTGTATGAATACAAGCTCAGCTCATTGGGTCTTTTTCCCATGCAAACATGATTTAATACATCATCCTTAATTTTTTTTAAAGCTCTGTCCCACTTATTGTGTCCCTATGTAAACATTAAAAATGGCACTGCAAATGCAATTTGGAGTCTTTTTAAATTGACCGATGACACAACATGAGGCATTTGCATTCCTTCAGACAGTACAAAAAATTTGGCAGATTATGATTATTTCTTACTCCAGTTCTTGAGGCTTTTTTTTTGAGTATCTAAACAATGATTCTCTTGTCCTGGATTATTTTCTCACAACTCTGAGCACTAGCTGCAGCATTTTATTCCCACCATTAGGTGGGTTTCATTTTAATTCCAAGACCTATTGGAACAAGAACGTATCCTTTTCTTCTCCTTTATTTTTTAAAGAACAGTTATAGTGTTGTAACTTATCAGTAAAATGGCACTTTTGCACTATAGCACTTTAAGAATTTTTTAAACAGAAAGAATAGAAAATTTGCCCTTCAAATAATAGGATCACCTCAGCAAAACACAGCCTGTGTTGTTGTTTTTTTAATCATTTGGATGTGCCCTACTAGAGATCCACAAAATTTCTACAAATAGTCCACAGAAAGAGGAGAACAAGTGGAGGTGGAGATGACAATCAGCAAAATCCAAAGAACTATACTGCAAGAACTCATATGTTACCCATGAACAGAGTCCACCATCCACCAGTTTTCCATAAAGTTTCACAGTTCAGGGTCTTTTCTTGTCTGTTTTATATTTTATTTTCTCCACACAAAGAAGTGTCTTATTGATCACTGTTAATAGCTATCATTTTAAAAAAGTTTTTAAAGTATGCCACCATATGAAGGGCCATGGAAATTAAAAAGCTAATGCAAGTTCAGCAAAGGAAAAAAATGCACAGTCCAGCAAAAGGCATTGCATGTTGCTGCTTCTGGTTCTGCCTTCCTAAGGTTTCACACCACATATATAAATGCCTCTCCCATCAAGGAATAAAAGTACTAAAGGCAAAGAGCCAAGTGTTTTCTTATCTGTGATCATGCGGTTGGAAACCTGCTACTTAAGTGATTGTGGGCATTTCTAGACAGACAGTTCATAGCACCAATGAAGAGGCAATCCTAGCTGTTAGCATCAATGAAGATTATTCCTGTCTTAATGGAGGTGTGTGTGTGTGTGTGTGTGTTTGTGTGTAAACAAAAAGATGGAATTAATGATGGGAAAATGTGGAAAGATTAGAAATAAACTATGATGTAATCTGGACCTCACATAAAATTCCATGCTTAAGGGAGGGTGACTGCACAATGCCTGAAAACATACCGTATCTTTTCTGTTTCCTGCCTTTCTTCATATCGCTTGTTCTGAGGCATATTTTGCTTGTTTGTTTGTTTATTTGAAAGACCATGTAGACCCGAGTACTAGAAAGCTTCTAATCATTTATTTAAAAAAAATTTACAAAAGACAAACTGACAAGAATGCTTGTCTTATAGTCAGCAGTTGCTTTCCTCTCCTAGAAACTGGTGCTCTGTGGTAAGAAAAACTTAGTCATCTGATTTAGACCAGCAAAGAAACCTAGCAGCAACTGTTGTTGCGTCAGATTTTATCACAAAAGAAAAATGAAACTATGAAGACACAAAACCTATATTTTGGTGGGAGATTGTTCTCACTATGGAAACTTAATTAAACTAGTTATTGTTACTATGAACTCGTTTTGTTATTACTACCATTATTACTGTTAAAATACTAAAAATTATTCCAAAACAATCCCTATTACCAATGAATATAAAAGAAAAGACATAATAACTTAACAAAAAGGATTTAAGTTTTGTTACGTGAAGGTACAAAGGCTGGCGACTGGAATTCTGATCATACCCACAAGACTAGTTAAACAGAATGCTGAGGAGAAAGCAAACTCATCCTAGAGACTTTCACTGCTTATTACCTTGCTGTCTCCTATCCAGCAGAATACAGCACAACTCATTTATTCTTTTATGCTCTCATTAGTAGACAAGCATCCTTTCAAGAAACTAAGCTAGCCAATGAAAAATGCAAGTCTCACAAGAGTACGCCCCAATGCCCACTCAGAGATGAGCAGTTCTACTTTGCACTTAAGCTTCAGCACCTTGGATACCACTGACCAGTTTTTTGTTTTTGTTTTATTTTGTTTTCATGTTTTTGCTTATACATTTGTTAATAATTTCATCTAATTGTTAGCTACTTCTTCTGAAAATATTTTTTTTTTTTTATTTGAAAACTATCATGGCTTTGAACAACTTCCAGAGACCACGGAAACAAGTATGTTGTGGCATCTTGCAGGTACTGTGTGGACAATGCTGATCACCATCTCTTTTTGGACTGCAGATCCCATAATCTGCTATCTTAGCTAGGGCTGATGGAAGTAATCAGTCAAAAACATCTAGACCAACATTTATTATAACATAATCTTTCTTGGGTACAGTGCACAAAATTTTATGTCATAATAAATTTGTTATTCTAAAATTTGCAAGTAGACATTCTGTTGTTTTGGCTTTGAACAGTCCTGCAAACCCATAATAATGAGAATAATGAAGCTTACCTTTACAATTTTCCCCATTTCACTAAGGGGAGCTCGCTCATCTTCAAATTCTGAAAAGGTGGCCTCAACCTTTCTAATGGTCTCCTCATGACTGCTGCAAACATTAGGGAGTCCACTGGGGAAGTAGAAGCGTGGAATGTTTATGGACAAAGGGGCACCAATGGCTACCTTATTTGTTGGCAGAAGCGGCTGTGGGCTGACTGTTGAATTTGCAGGAGTTGGGGACGGAGTCACAGGTTTTTTCTCTTGTTTATTTTGGACCTGGAAAGATAGTGTATGTTATTATTTTTTCTACAATAGAATGTGAAAAAGAGATGTGGAAAATGTTAGCTCATCAAATGAACACAACACAATTAGCAAGTGTCAAAAATAAGCTCTGTTTATCCTTATCCAAATGGTATGATGAAGATGCAGATCTCAAAGTCTGAATAACTGGCAGTGTTATTATAGGGATAGTTGAGGCTGAGATAATGAAGTTTCTTTCTCTGCATAGTACCAGTCTCTGTGTAACATTTCCTTAGCACTGCACCTTCTTACCCTATTTATACTTAGCTCCCAAATCAATCTTGATTCAAAGCTCTCCAAAGGAATCAGCATGTTTCCATTCAGCGAAGACTTAGAAGATTTATATATTTATAATAATTTTGAAGATTTATATTAGTCTTTTGACTACAGAGCTCCAATGATTCAGGTGATGGTCCTTAGTGTGTCCTTTTCTCTAAAAAGCTCCATGCTTCTTATGCCTCAGCAAGACTGTCTTCTGCTATGTCCTGCCCATGTATCCGCTGTCTTCTCTTTCCCATCACCAATGTTAAGAGGGCTGAATGCCTCGTGATGGGCAACAGAGAATTCTTTTCCTTCATAGTTGCTTTGAAAGACCCTTCTCTTTAGGCTTTTTTTCTTACTCGACTTTGGCTGCAAACTAACTTTGGTCTCTCCAGTTATCTTGTTTTCAGACATTTCTAACAATCAGTATTTCACACTCACACACCCACACTGCACTTTGGAATTTTCATCTCATCTTTGTTTCCAGTGGCTAAAGTGGAAATTCTGGCTAGGGAATTCTGGTAGTAGTTAGAAAAAAACTCTTAACTTTTCCAACCTCTGCTGACATGTACCTATTTAAGCATACTAAATTGTGACTGTGATTTGCCACACTACAGACTGCAGGTTATACGTTTTGTGCAACTCTTATTTTTCTGTATTTTTGTGGCGGTTTAACCAAACCTATACAAGCAACCAAGTACATTAAGAACTCCTTCACTAAGCTATTTGCTGTTCAGTATAGATTTCTTTGAAATAGGGAAACTGCTGGATTAGCTGAAAATTCAGTCTATACCTACAGTGGCCCTGCTCTTTAGTTGTATTGTAGAACACTGATCATTAAAAGGAGTGTCCACACAAACATGCCTCAATGTTTAATTTCCCCTTTGTGTCTTATTATTCTAAAACACTTTACCAAACCTCTCATATTTGAGGTAGCTTCCCACATTTCTCAAACGCATTTGATTCTTCTTCTGGGAATCGTAGTTATTCTTAATAAATGCTGTATTTGAGCAATATTGTAGCAGTACATCTCTGTGTCCATACATATCTCAATATATTTGAAGCAGTGTAATTAAAAAGAAATTAATTACACTGAAGCAGTGTAATTGAAAAGAAAAGATAGAGACACCTTCCAAAGAACTTGAGAAAAATCACATTCAAGCACCCTGAAGTGGTTACGTTCTAAGTCAATGGGCTGGATGAAATTAACAGAATACTTGGTGAGCGCATGCAGTGATGAAAATTTATGAACCCCTTCCTACCATCCTGAAGAGGCTCTGAATATGAAGGAAGAAAACAAATCAAGGTATCAGGAAACAGATTGTGCTAATGTTTTAAACTAGGAAAGGATGCACAAACAGTATTAAAACATGGATTCAATACTTCCTTGGTGCTTATCCTCCTTGTATGTATATCACCAAAAACGTGTTTTTGTTTTTTTTTTAATTAACAAAAACAGTACCCTGCTGCTCTGTATGCATCCTAAGACCTGGCTCCTTAAAGCATGTTTGTAGTTCCACAGTGAATGTGGAAATTAGCAAACATTAAAATAATTTTCTTTCCCTCTTACTATCAGTAAGCACTTCAGCAGCTAGAGATAATATGTGGAATAGTGAAGCACAATCATATATGCCCTCTTCTGTGACCATTTTCGTTTAACCTTTAATGCATATTTTCAGCAGTGGAGTAGAACAAAGCTTCCCTAGTGCAGCTGACATTTAGAATCAACTAAGTAAAGAATGTAGTATGAGACACATGCAATACACAAAGACACAGGAACATTTCCTTTCTTCAGCAAGTAGCCGGGCAAGTGTAATTAGTGAATATTCATTGTTAATGTTAATATTCTTATTCTCAAGAGGAAAATACCTTTGGGGTCTTTCCTCTTGTTTACCAATAGGGCATTTGTGCAGTAAGCTCAGAAGGCCTATTTTTAAACCTATTGGTATCTGGTGCAAATAACCTTCTGAAAATAGAAAAGGCTAAGAGAGAGACGCAGTTCTAGCCCAAGATCCAATAAAAAGTTACAAAGAGGAGGGGAGAAAATAAAAGCACATTCAAACCTGGGCCTGCTGGAATGACTTCAATCTCTTCTTGAATCGGGATGGAAGAACAAAATCACAGCCTTTTGCAAGGAAAGCTAACTCTCCTCGTAAATCTGGGTCCCTTCGCAGAGATGTTTCCTTGATCATCATTTTGGTTAGTTCCTGAGGAAATTTTTGTCTTCCCAACGGAGGTAAAGAATCCTTCTAGGAGACTGCTTCAGCCCCAATGAGCTATTTTCTTGGTTTACTTCTTTTATGATCAAGAAGTTCTAACTGAAACATACCTTGCCTCCTTATTCACAGTAAAAATTGTTCGGCCACTATGCCCCACCCTATGGCCAGAGAACCTTTTTTCCAACATTAAAACAATCCCTGATCATGAATATCTCTGGAAGCCTTTCTGCAATTCTTTATCAAGAGGCATGATCTACACCAGAATATATGTCCCTGCTGGCTACATGACAGTCAGGCAATCTGTCCTTGGCTTGTAACAGAGCAGAGGTATTGTGGGAAGGGAAGCACCCACCACCACTACCAGTCGTGCTAAAGTTAGACATACTGCAGAAGTAGCTAAATATATCACCTGCCCAGATAGTTCTCATTTTATGAGCTCTAGAGGTGAAATATGAGGTGCAAAGTTGCAGCCCATCAGGTGGAAGTAAAACACATGATATCACTGTGTGAAAAATTGTATTATGAAGACCCATCATAGCAGCATATATTATTCTGATTTGAACTATGAGCTAAACTACTCTGGACTCTTTTAACTGTTTGCTTTTCTTTTTTACTACAGAAAAAATAGTTTATTTAAATCCAAAGGAATATATGAGTATCATGTTGAATGTTCTTTCCACATAGAGAAGTATTTATGTGTGCATACTCAGATAACAATCTGTAATGAATTCAATGGCACTTACATTGGCCCCTCCACTTTCGTCAGGGTTTGGGGTGCAGAACCTCATGAAAGTGGGAAAAATGCAAATAACTTCCCCATCTACACATGATCCTCTTCCTATTCCCTTCCAGGTCTCCCCTCTCCCACTCCCTTGCCTTTTGCGCACTGGGGCCAGACGCAAAAGGGAGGGGAGAAGAAATGCTCGCATGAGTCTCTCCCCACATTCTCTCGCCTATTACCTCGGTGTGAGTTCTCAGCACCAGGGCCAGAGGCAAGGGAATGGAAATGGGAGATCTGAAGGAGAGCAAGAAGACTCGTGCGAGCCCCCCCCCCAATTTTCTTGTCTTTTGACCAGGCACTTGCCTTCCTTCTCTGCACCCAGCAAAATGCAAGGGAATGAGAAGAGGAGAATGGGGGGAGGCACACATACACCTCGCAAATAATCAAATTTGCAAAGGTCAAACCTGTGAATGCAGAGATAGGGCTGTATTTGTTAATAAATGTGCTTTAGTTTGTCCTGAATATGTCTTTTTGCTGGTGTCAATTCAAACATAATAAAATAATTCTTCAAATAATTTTGAAAATATCAGCTTCATTATTCATGTTCATTTTTATGAAACTCATTTTTCAAGTAAATACAAATGAGACTGCTATTTGGAAAATTCACAGAAGACTAAAGGAAAAGAAAAAAAAAAACCTGTTTGCCCTTCCCTGTATAATATCAACAAATCAACACCAGATTGTCAAAATTCTCAAGAAGGTAAAAAGGTCTGGAAATTCTTGACTGTGGGTACTCTTCATAAAACCTGAACATGGATATTAATAAAGAAGCCTTAATAAAGCACCACAGTTTAATAACTATTGACACTTCTGTAGATATCAGAGTTTTGTTTCATACTTCACTAGGAATGTGTCTGCCTGTAATTTCAGTTTGCTGCAGAATTCAACCTCTGAGAGAGAGAGAAAGAGAGGCTTGATCATACTGGCAAGCTGGTTCAGGGGAAAGCTGGTAAGTTCAGTCTCACATGTTTATTACTTCACTGTTCCACAAGGCACTGAACATGTGGTGACAAATCTCTTCCATGATGTACAATTGAACAGTTTAATAAAAATGTGTGCTTTCTCACATTTAAGATTCTGGTATTCAACGAAGGTATTTTGCTGCATACAGAACTGGCAAAATGATCATCTGAAAATCCTAAAATCTGGAAATCCTAAATATCATATTTTTCAAAAGATTATTGTTTTCTTTTCTATTAAAGTCACACAACAGGAATCTGTAGCCAAATCAAATACTAATTAACTGCCTGGTTTAAAAACCTGATTTCACATAGAATACATAGAAAACTGTGGCTAAATACCAGCAATTATTTCTACCAAGCTATGGAAGCAACTTTCCTCATCTTGTTATGAGGCACAACAGTACTCCTAATTCAGTCTGATAACTACATAATCACAAGGCAGGAACAGAGGATAAAGTCTTTCCCTGGAAAAAGCATGTTCACTGATTTATTTCTAACTCTTAATAACTTCCTCTAATCTCATACACTCAAAGGAGATGTGAAATTGACTACATTGGCAACATCTACTCAGTTTTTCAACTGGAAAAATGCATTTCTTCTTTCTAAAGACTTCTGCTCATATGTGATTATGCATCTGCCCTTTCACATACTAAAAGTAATTTAAAATAATTTCAAAAACTGGGGAAGAACAACACATAACAGACATTATACAGTTGGAGCCTGCAGTACTCAGACCAAGCTGAACATAGGACACATCTATTGTAGCAATGCTGATCACCTTTTTGGGTACTGTTTTATGTTTGCCAGGGTGTACCTTTGGGGACTGAATATTGTTTTTTCTAGGACTTCACAGAACACAGAAAATGAACTCATGTCTCACGGGCAAGAATAATTCAACAATATTACCTCCAGGGATTTTGAAAACTATTCACTGTAGCTAGCCCTTTGTGTACCATTTCTCATATAATAAATGTATGACTACTTTGCTATGTTGAATACACAGTGGGAGATCTGAATTGGTAACAGGTTCCCACAGTATATGATACAGAATAAAAACACATACACACACATGGCATTGTTTTCTATGCAGGTACTGTAGGAATTTCAGATAGGAAATTTATCATATGCAGATAAACTGTTACATAAATAGCCCTGGTGGTGCAGTGGTTAAATGTCAATATTGCAGCCACAACATTGTGAGTTTAATCCTGCAGGGCTCCAGGTTAACTCAGCCTTCCATCCTTTTGTAGGTCAGTAAAATAAGTACCTATCTTGTTGGGGTCAATTAGCTAAAACACATGTAAACTGGTTAGGGAGTGCTTTGCACTGATAAGTGGTATAGAAATGTAACTACTATTGCAATAACTGCTATAAATGGAACTGTGATCTCACCTTGACAACCTCTGGCATCTGTTGAATTAATGCTGGGATAGCTTCCTTGGCAGATGTACCAGAGTAGCTCTTCTGGACAGCTGTGACAGAAGGAGTTGCCAAAGTTTCCTGAAGAATGTGCATCACTTCCTTCTCTTTTGATAAGCTTCCTTTCCCCATTCGGAATTCTACTAGCTCCTGCGCAAAGTCTTCTATACTTTCAAGGATACGTAGTAAAAGAGTTTTATCTTCTTCTTCCATTTTATGCCCATTGGTTTCTATGAGTTTTGATAAAGAAGGGGACGCACTTTTGTCTGGAGGTGAACAGTCTTTATTTTTATTGTCAAGAGGCAAGGATAGATTACTGTCTTTCAAACATGCAGGATCACTTTGCTTAGTGGTAGTCTCTCTCAAAGTAGCCTCCATTTTCTGTGAAAAATGTTCCAAATCCAACAAAAGTTTATCTATCTCTTCTCTACTACTTTGTCCAAGTTCTCCTTTTGAAACCTGAACAGTACAATCAAGGCCTTGGCTGGTGGAGGTTGCTGGGCTGGAGGTTTGTGCTGCGGTGGGTGATATATTAGTAAGATCTACAGCAGGGTCTACTCTTTCAGAATTCTGTGGTCTGCTCTCTGAATTAACCTGTACTCCTCTACTTTTAGTACTTGATACACTGCCTAATATATTTTCTTTATCTGATTCTTCTGCAATGTACAAAGTTTCTGTGGGAGAACTGTAGTCTGGTGGGTTTACAAATAATAACTGAGGTTGTGCACAAGAATCATTTCTAGACTCTAAGTTGTCATTCTGGTTGCTGACATACAAAACTTTTGAGGACAAGTCTATATTGGGAATTTGGGTAGGTTTGGCTGACGAATTTGCATTAGTGCTAATCTGATTTCCTTGAAAGTCTGTAGTGAAAGACTGCCTAATCATACTGGTTGGGGAAGACACCACATCTTCGTATCTAGGTGGCTGTTCACCACCAAATACTGGTGGGAAATGAGATTGCTGCAAAGCAGACAAACTGTTAATTACTTCTACCATGTCACCAGCTTCAGTGAGCCCAGGCTGCCTAAATTCAAAAGGCAGTTTTTTAAGGTAAGAAGAAAACCTTGTCATTAAATTCATATAGATCACTTCAGAATTGGCCATAGAATCATTACCATTTCCTCCACTAACACTGCCTGAAGATTTCTTCCTGATACACTGCTTTATTATATCAGTACACTTCTTCAAATCCTCTGAGCATTTCAGCAGGATGTCCAAGCACATTTTAATGTCCCCACTGGAAGAACCATCTAATTTGTGCTTTTCCAAAATCTGTGTAATAAAACTATCTTCAGAGAAAGTCTGCAAAGGTGAGGCAACTGTAGAATTCACATTTTCTTCTAGTGAGATGCTCCTGACCTGCCATTTCTCATCAGGAGAGGACTTATGTGACAGATCAAATAGAGGGGGAGAATTTTCATCGCTGCTGAAATGTCCATAAACCAAGTCAAAATCTAGTGATCTTCTGTTGAATGGGTCTGACTTTACTTTTCTTCCTTTTCTATAATTCACTTGATTTGAAGAGTTTCTGAGTTTTTCAAATGAAAATTCCTTTATTTTTCCACTAGCAAGATTTATAGCTTCTCCAGTGATATCTTTCAGACTTCCAGTGCTTTGAATGGAAGACCCTTTTTTGAGTCTTGGATTACTAGGAAGGATTTGGTGATAATCTTCATCTCCAGTCAAAGCAGGGAAATTTTCAGGCACTGAAAGCCTGTGTGTCACATCTGAACTTCTAATACTGGGTATAGGGACCTTAATTAGCTCAGCACAAACACTGTGGTGAGCCACTATGCACATAACTCCTTGCTTGAATACCTGACATGCCCCAGTACAGTAATGCACAGCATGCTGAAGTCGACGATCTATCATAACACTGCTGTAACAATTGACTGTTGTTACTACACGTCTATAGGTTGCTGCCATAATGTGAATTTTAGCTAGTTATACTATGAACTGAATTAAGGAAGTAATCACATTGCCTCTCTTTAAATAATACACACGCTACAGATGCACAGAAAGAGTTTCAGGTGAGTTTTCTAAGAAATATTTTACAATGCTGAAAAAAGCAATCTATTCTGAAGATCGTACAGTCAACAGGTTTGGAATCAGTTTCTGGGAAAGTTAACATGGACAGTGCAATGTCCAAGCTCTATTTCATGTATATTGCCTACATTTCATTTATTTATTAAGATAGTGAAGGGCTGTAGTTGATTCTGAGAATATTGTAGTGTTTCAAGATTGCTCCCTTCTTCCAGTTTTAATGAACCTTTGAGGGAGAATTGTAGAGGTTCAATCCACTTAAAGAAAAAGAAAGGAGTAGATTTCTCTTGAATATTTTGTCCAATTTGCTGTTTGACTTTCAGATATGGTGAAGAAGCAAAGGGCAGGTAGTATGATCAAATAATCCAAGTCGTCTGTCAATGAGAAAAATACCTGCAATTACAAATACTATTAGTAAATGTAAAGTACATCTCTATTTTTCACTCCAGCACAGTCCAATCATATACATGCATATTCAAAACCAAATCTCACAAACAAAGTAGACCCACTTAATCAATAGAACTTACATAAATTTTAATATACCAAATGTATATATAGATAGGGAGTTTCCTTCAGGTAGTGACATCTCAAGCCATTTAGGGCTCTGAATGTCATCACAAGCACTTTGAATCCAGAGCATTGGCAGCCAATGCTATTCCTTTAAAATTGATGTTATACAATAACTAAATGGGACTACATTCAACAGTCTAACTGCTGCATTTTGCACTGTTGGAAGTTTCCATGTCATCCACCAGGGCAACCCCATGAAAGTCCATATATTATAGTAGTCTAATCAGTGCATGAACTATTGTAGGTACGTTATCCTTATCTTGGAAAGGCATGCCATGCCAGTCAAAGTTTACCTCACCCTCTTTGAACAACAGAATCTACCTGCACCTCCAATGCAAAGATGGATCCAGGAGAATTCTTAAGCCATGCACCTGTTTATTTTGAAGGATACAACCCCACATAGGACAGTTCACCCAGTGCTAAGACCTAAGAACCAATATTTAGTCCATGTTCTAATGTCAGTATCTATGTGCACACATTCTAGCAATTTGACTGAACACAGTGAACTTGAGTCTCACTCATACTCATCTGCATGCCATAAACAAGATATAATACAGATAATTTCTTCTGTAGGACTGGGATCATATGGGACCCAGTGATATGAAGGTTGTTACTGCATGTATATTTGTGGAATGGCTTCAGAAGTCATAGTACAGTTGGCCCACCACACTTACTAGCATTAGGGGCACAGTTTTTCCACATCACAAAAATGGAAAAACTGCAAATATCAAAATGTGTGTGTGTGTGTGTGTGTGTGTGTGTGTCTGCAGAAGAGGGTCAAAGCCTGGCGGGGAGAACAGACACTAAGGGTCCAAACCAGGTCAGAGAAAGGAGAGGAAAGAGGGTGGGTTGGCATGGTGTCCCTATACTTCCTCTCTCTTGCCCATCTCCATCCTTGGGTATGGGGGGGCATTGGGAGAGGGTTTGTGATACTGAGTAATCAGCTGCTATCTGTTCTTTGCAGGTCTGGCAGCGGCTAGGAAGGAGGAAAAGGACCAGAGGCAGGCTTTTAAAGGGCTGCGTGACCTGATCAGAGCCACTGGGAGGGATGGTTCCTCCCCCAATAGAAGTTCTTGTGGTGGGGGAGGCAGGGGTTGGAGAAACTTGCAAATAATCAAATCTACAAAAGTGAAACCCACAAATGTGGAGGGCCAACTGTAACTGCATTTTAAAAATGCTGGTGAGAAGTATAAGTTGAAAGTAATGCTATAACTTGCAACTACAATACTTATCTTTCTGTAAGAACAGTAAAACAAAGTGACATTTGAAAAGGAATATAACAGATAAGAACAATGTTACTTTATTGGTGTAATGAGCAGGAGTGCGGAATCAGAGTCATAGTGTTGGAGTCAGAATCAAAAGCAATTTTGGTTGTGGGTGGGGGAGTGAGTAGAAATGCACTGGCTGTACCTCCAGCTTAAAAAAAAATGCCGAGTTTGTTGCATATTTACTTTCATAGGCATTTAGAAAAAAAATTCTGGTTCAGACATTTTAAACAAATATATTTTATGTTTTATCAATCTATATTATACATTTTATCAGTCATCAATTGATGATTCACATGGTGGTAAGGACATGTCTTGTGCTACCACTTCACTACAGTAAATTTATTATTACTATTTAATATACATTTGCCTTTTATGAAGAAGTCAGAATTGGAGTCAGAGTCAGACAGTAGTAAAAACAGAGGAGCTAGAGTCAGAGCTGAAAGCATGGCTTATTGACTCTACAGCATTGATACTGAGCAACAGTTTTAAGAGACATTCTGAAAGAAAGCTTTCTATGTTTTTTGCCAGTCTCTTACCAGTCCTGAGGCCTCCCCACTCCTAAAAGTAACAGCAAGTAATGGAGAATCAAGAAGCAGTACAAGTAATGTAGCAAATTAACTTTTTTCACCATCTTGATGAGTAACAGGAATGTGCTACTTTTTAAATACTGTAACCCTGTAACTGAATTAGTTTTGGAAAAGAACTTTGCATGCTCTGAAAAAAAAAGTCCTCAGAAATTTGGGGTAAAGCTGCAGTAGTAACAGAATGGTTGGCCCTTCTTATTCTGCATCTATGGATATAATCAAACACAGCCTCAAAATATCCCCAAAAACGTATCAAAAAGCAAACTTTGATTTTGCCATTTTATATGAGGGGTACCATTTTCCACACCATTGTACAAAACTGGACTTGATCATCCACAAATTCTGGTATCCACAGGGGATCCTGGAACTAAACCCTGAGGGATCACAGCACAATGTCTGATCTCAGGAGACTAATGTGGCAGTGACTAACTCAACTAAATCAGGTTGCTAGACCCAACCAGAGCAGAGCCACTGAATCAGTACAATTTACTTAAGGGATGACTTAGCATTCTGCCATAGATTCAGTGGATCCATGACAATAGAGGTGGGAGAGTTTGACTCTCCCCCTCCCACTTCTTAAGATCTCTATAATTATCAGCCACGTGCATCCTTTTTTCAACAGCAATTTGCAATTTTTAAACATGTTCATATTGAATATAAGGATACAGTCATGCATAGTTTGGTACTGTGTTTTAGATTATAATGTCAGTACTCATTAGCTCAGTCCTATAAATCCCTCACAGAAATCCCACTGAATGTAGTGGGAAGATTGGCATAGGATTGTAGTTAGCACTGTTTTTAGCTCAGAAAAACAAAAATAGTTTTTTAAATGAATTTTGATTCATTACTGTAAACTTTTTAAAGTGATGCAGTGTTAGCATCTTTATCAGTGGTGCAACAATGAGCTTGTGAGACCATCTCAAGCATAAGTAATTATTTTTCCAGCATCAGCTTCCTCTTCTTTCTAACTCTTTCTAAAATGTATCCTTAACAGTCTCAGGGTTCAGACACTATCAGAAGTTTATTTATTGACCACTTTCTTATAGCTCTTTGTGTGGAGACCTGGAGATGCTGATGATGTGCCTCTCTGAAACAGCTGTAAATGCTAGTCTAAGAGTTCTGTTTCAATTTCAAATGCATATTCCTCTTCTAAAAATTGGACATGATATTTAAGTTAAAATTAAGTTTCAACAGCCTTAAATTGTACACAGTTACCATAGTTATGAACAAAACCAGAAGACTGCTAAGATGAAAACTTCTTTTTATTTCTGTAACCCTGCAACTGCTTTCCAGCTGAGCCTCCAACAGCATGAATATTACACATATATTTTATATGGGCTTTGTTTTAACGGTTGTCATGCAACAAACTCCAATCTTAAAGGCATTTAATTTCTTCAAGAGTATAAGCTGTAAATCAGCGGGGTCTTTTTGTACAATTACCCTGTAATTCTTCATTTTTATTTGTCAGAAAACATTAATCATTTCCAAAAGAATAAATTTGTTTCTACAAGTAATTATATAAATGGTTTTCTGTAAAACATGCAATGAGCTGCATCCACTAATGACTGTACTACACAGCTAAGCAACTGAAAAATTACCGGTTCTGGATGTTTGTGTAATTACAATCATCCACAACCTGGTTTGCCTGAATCCCATTTGTACCAAATAAATACAAAGCAAATTTAAAACTAGTTACTAAACTCTTTCCTTCTACTCTTCAAAATGTTGCATTATCTCATTCAGTTCAAGTTGCACTGCTGTATGTGTGCTATTTACAATTTAGATACAGGTATACCTCAGTTAACAAAGTAGATGTATTCCTGGGCATTAGTTCTTTAACAGAAAATTTGGAACCAGAGGCACAAACAACACCACAAAAAGAAGAGCAGCTCCACATGTTTCAGCAAAAATTTCATTCAAAACTAACAATATGCACACATGAAATGAAACTACCAGGTCAGGGCATCCTTGGCTAAGTAAAGAAAAACAATTTGAACTTCTAAGAGACCATCTGAAGGCTTCTTCCAAAATACATTCAGGGACGATTCTTCCTGCTGTCGTCAGCCTCCACTTTTCTTATGATTTCTATTGTGATGGCCTAACTTACATATCTTTGCTTTTTCAACATACTGGAGACAGCTATTGAGGCAGGTTTAACTGCTCTCTCCCCTTTTCTATTTTTTGTTGTTCATGCATATTCAGTAAGAGAATCCTCATACCTGAGAGGTAAGCTGGTCTATTCACATTAGCAACCAGAAGCCATTGCTTAATTGTTCCAGTATGACTTGGTGTAACTTAGTCTTTTTTTATGGGGCACAGACTAACCCAATTAGTCTGCAAAGAGTTTCCTGAATGCCACTTTCTTAAGCCTCTAAGAAATTAGGAACTGAGCAGTATTGTATTGTAAATGTAAATACTGAGAACAAATTAGGCATATTCACAGTGATTGCCCTGGCAACAACAGATTATATTAGCCTTGTAAATAAGCCAACAAAGATTCCTATCCTATAATTTTGTTCACTAGCCTGGTTAAAGGCTAAAAGCCCATCCTCTGTAGCTAGCATAGAAATGGAGAATACTAGAATTTTAACAGGTCAGTTTTTAAAAAAGAAAATGTATTCTGCCAGACAAGCTGGCAGGGAAGAGACAAAAGGGAGGGATGGGTTTTCCTTCTCCTGCAGCCATCATGGAAACCAATCAGGCTGGCAGAGGAGAAATGGAGAAATCTGTGCCTTCTTTGCAAACCAAGGTCGCAACCTTCAAAGAATTCTATGTACGCTTCTGTATGTAGCATTGGTTGCCTATGACTTTCAGGCTAGCAGTTAAAAAGAACTCTGGATTATCTATACTTCTATCTGACTTTCAGTGTAATCATTTTTAAAAAACTATTTATTAAAATATCTATATCCTGCCTTATATCCAAAGATCTCTGGGAACTGATATGCAAGAATCACCTTTATATTCTTTAGGTAAACTCAAGTGTGTGTTTTTATTTCTTCACAGAGAGGAACAGCAAGGAGCAAAGGGAAGAATACTACTGAAGTACAGAAATGCATTCGTATCAGAGTAAATGCAGAACTTCATTTTCCTGTTGAGATACCAACACTGCTTATTTACTGCATACTGTTGACTCCTGAATTCTGGTAAAGTAACTTAGAAGTATGAAAATATGACTACCCCATGCAACTAGTAATCTGGATATTCTTTCTTTCTTTTTTTTTAAAAAAACACCATTCTAAGGATATAGGAAGAAATGTAGGGATCCATTTTAGGATATGTGAATTGTCTCTTCCTTGGGGGAAAAAGGATATGGGTTCCACTGGGCTACACACTGTAAAATAAACACCAGCAATAGAGCCCAAACTGCCTTTTAGGCAGCTTCTCAGTTTTCTTATTAAGGAACACCCAGTATGCTTCCAAGGAATTCCATAAGCAATTTGAAAACCACCGTGTTGTGTGAAAACTAGGGGCTTGGATTGCTTTCTAGCTGTGACACAATTCCTGATTTTCTCAGTCTGATTCAAATGCTTTCTTCACAGTTGAGGAAAGAAAAAAAGATCTCTTCTTTTCTGCCCTGAACCAAGATAACACTTATTATACCCCTTACACAATTTTTCATTTCTTCCCATTTCTATAGTACACAAAGCACAAGTTCCAGATACAGCAGCTAAATTCAGCACAAAACACTTAGTGTACTGCTGAATATTAACTTTTTCCTTCAGTTACAACTGAATGATGCATATATTCCAAGAGGAGGAAAAAAATGAACTTCTGTGAGCCTAAATCCAGTTGCTAGTCCCAGTAGACTAGACCCATTGAATTAATTGCTGAATAGCAAGTCAATACATAAACCCCACTGATTCAGTAGGTCTACTTTAGTTTGGGTTAGTAATTGAGTTTAGACTATTATAATTTACAAGGCTGATGAGGAAGAATTAACATTTAATGTAAATAATTAATAGAAAAGAATAAAGAATTGCTTTAATCCTGATTTTACTCCAATTCTTTAGCTCATTTTCTATATCATTTTCATTTCGTATTTTTAATTAAAAAGTAGTTCTTTGGCAGCAGAAGGAGCAGGCAGCTCCTTCACCTATTCCTCTCTTGCTCACTCAATCTTAGTGAGCACCATAGCGAGTAGGATAGCTCATGGTGCTCATGACTAGATTAAAAGTACAATCTGCCTTCTCTGCCCACTCTGCCCACTTGCTCTCTTTCTCTGGATAGTGAAGCATAAAAGATTGGCCATTGAAGAGGTACCCATCCCTTCTCCCTCCCGTTTATTTGCCCAGACGTTTTGTAGGTGCTGCAAAGGTGGGGACTGGATCTAGTTAACACTAGTTCCATCCATCATGCTGCCCTTTCAAGATGATGAATGCTCTCTCCTTTTGAATGGGTCTCATACCTCATGCTGCACCATTCAGAAAGAGGGCAGCAGATCAGCTAGACATCTTCCCCCCCCACAAAGAGGATGCATGAAGAGAAAGAAAGAGATGGTAGATAAGTTATTAGAGGCATCTGTCATCATAATTTACCCAATCTTTGCTGGAAATTAAAAAAAATATATCACAGAATGACTGTGTGGGTCTTTCAAAAAGAATTACTTGCTCTCACACACCCTCTCTCACTGGGCAGGGAAGATGGTGATTTTGGAAGGCCCATTCCGCAACATGACACCATGCAGAAAGCAAGCATATACGCAGGTGAAAAAGCAAGAGGATGAAGTAGGTTCTTCCATTACTAACTTATGTGAAATCCTGCCCAAAGAGAGGGAAGAAGCGGGTGAACAGAGGTGGCTGCTTGCACTTTCTAAGCAGCACCAGGGGCCCAATCCTCCCCCCTGGTCAACTCGGTGAGAAGGGGCAAGCAAGTGAATTATTGACTTTTCAGGTAACTGGCACACAATTGCTTCTTGGTGCGGAAAGGAGTGGGCAAATGATGGTTTTCATAGCCTCTGCAAACTCATCTGGCCTCTCCTTTCTGGCCTGTACAACAGAACTTTTTTCTGTCTTACTTCAGAGCCACCAAAGGCCTGAAAAGCCAGAGAAGATTCTCTCCACTCGTCTCCCCTTCCCCGCATTCCGGAATTGCTATTAACTCCACGATTCAGCTGCATGCAAGGATACGTGCGACAAGTGACTCCAGGGACATGCCCTATTTCATGAGTGGCCCGCTGCTTCTGCTTAATTTCCCTGAGAGGAACGGCGGGGACACACTTGTCCGCATCTTCTAACTTCTGTCTACCAGCTGGGCCAGACAGGAGCAGGGTGAAACTCAGGGCGACGGTCATCCTGGGCAGCTGAACCCAGAAATAAATAGACCGCCTGCCCGCCCGCCCCCTCCGCCCCGCTTCATTAGGAGTTAAAAGCAGCTCTGCATGTTGTTCCATTCCTGAGCCTCGGCTGTCACCCGTTTGCCCTGTGGACATGGAAGCCTCCCTCAGCTGTCCCCAGCAGCTCCCGGGCGCCAGCCGCGACAAGCCCTCAGCAACTCCGGAGGTGCCCGTTCCCTCGCCCCCGGCCGCTCCCTCGCCCCGCAACGGTTCTCTCCGCCCCCTGCCCCAACTAAGCCGCAGCCCGGTCCCGCTCGAACCGCGGGCAGGGATGAAGGAAGGCGAGGGGCCGCCTCTTCCGCGCCACTTTCCTTCCTCAGCCCGCGGAGAGCCGCGAATAACAAACAGTGGCCGACGGCGTCTGAGGCGGCCGGGGCAGTAGCGTAGGCACCTACCCGCCGCCGAGGCGACTCCCTCGCCCATCCAGGGGCGCTCTTCGGCGTCGACCCTCCTCCTTCCTCCACCCTCCGACCGGGGGAGGCTCTGCCTCTTTTCCTGCGCCTTCCGCACAACGAAGGGGGCGCCCGGAGAGCGCGCTCGAAGTGGGGCTCGGGAGGGGAGGGGAGGGGAGCGGCGAGGAGGCGAAGGCGGGCGCCCTTCCCTGCCAAGAGAGGGCTGGGCCGCGGGGACGGCATCACAGGACGCTGCCTGGCTCCGAGGCGGGAGCGTTTCGCTGGAGGGCCGGCCCCTCGAAGAGCCCGCCTGAAACGCTCGCCCCGTCCCGGGGTGCCCGCCCGCGTCCCGCGAAGCCCCAGGCGGCGGCGGAGGGTAAAAAGACTTAGCCAAGGGCCGCTCCGCCTCAGCTCTCTTTGCCCGTCCCGGCCGGGGGAGCGGGAAGGGGCAGCTGCCCTTTGAGGGCCCCGTCGGAGCTGAGGCGCTTAGGTGGGCGTTAAAACAAAAGGCCAACGCCCTTGACTGAGGAAAAAATGTGGAGTTCAGCGTGAAGGGAACTTGTTGTTGGAAGTTTTGAAAGAACGACGGGAGTTTTTGAAAGAGTCGAGAAGCCCGAAGGCAAGAAAAACAACTGAACTTTTTCATTATCCGCTTTTAAACCACATGACGCGGGAGCTTTGAGACGAGATTATGGAGCCTTTAGGTTTGGCATCTCCGAAATGCCAGCTACAGTTTCCTGCCTCCCTTTTGAATCCGAGGCTCTCCCCGTGCAAAATGCACCCGCCCCGCGCTCTCTAGTGCATAGTTGTTCCAGCCACACCCATGCCGCGCACTCACCAGCTCCCTCGCCACCGCCTGGGGTTGGCTCCTACTTGTTTGTTCCATTCGCTGAGGTATCTGCAGTTGGAATAACGACCTTGGCTTTGCTTAGCTCTCTCTCTCACGAAATAAGTGTAGGGCTGGCCCCAAAAGTAAAGACTGTCGCTCGTGAGATATCCTTGCAGGATGCCAAGCTAAAACGTGTGTTGCCACGGAGTGATCAGCTACAGGGCTTCCAAAAATCCAGTTGCTCACCTTCGAATTTGGAGTTGCCATTTCGACTTAAAATAAGCTTCTGGCCAGCTCAAAATCATGCCCCTGGGAGGCTGTGCCTAACAGCATCTGTATGACCTCAAGCACCAATGGCATGAAATTCACCATTTTTTACACCTCTTGCATCCAGTCTTCCTGTCAAAACTCTCAATATGGTTTACTTTTTATAATAATAGATTGCAAATTTGCATATACAAATACTTAAAACATTTTCCATTTCCAGTGTAGGCAAGCACTTGTGCATATCCCGTGATTTCCTGAAACTTTTGTAAAGTCAAAATCTCCTAACTGAATTGCTCTCTGCTCTGGTCTACAAGTAAAACACTGTTATATATTTCAGCTTTTCCAAGTACAGTAGTGAGAGACTCCTCCAGAAGGCAGCAGGCAAGAGCAAGTGTTTCTCAGAGACTTTTCACCTTTGGCTAATTCACATCCATTTGTCTCTGTGCCTCCCAAATTATACCACAAAGCTGCTTTCTTGTGATTCTCTGTCTTCTTCTTCTAACCATGAGGTACATTGTCTTCCAAAGGCTGGATTCCACACCATCAGTAAAATCATCCAAATGTATTAAGAAACGTTAATATTATTTTGTCAAGTCCTTGACTTCTGTCAGGCAACTCTTAGGACTCATTTAAAATAATCAAGACAGTGCAAACCCATGAATCACACCATGTACTGGTGTATTGCCATTACACCATGTAATGACAAGATTTTCAGAAACCTCGTTAGGAGTGTATCATAAATACACACACTAATTCATTACTCAGCCCAGAGGTGGCAACCCTTGATATGGAACACTCATCAATCTCATGGCTTCCAAAAAAAATGCTACATGTCAGCATTTTCTCCCTGAGACACTATGTGCATTTCCAGTCCAGGTGTAGCAATAGTGGTTTTCAATTAACTATTATTTTCAGGATCTTTGAGCATTAGTTATTTCTACAGTTCAGACACAACAAATAGCACGTGCTGTTTCTGGACTGATGGATAGCCATTTAAACACTGCAGGGTCCTCTAGAATATCATCTCTTAAAATGGTACATCTAAGGGGTGGACTCCGGGAACTAAATCCAGGGTACCATAACCCAGATGCAGGTGGAAATGACCTCTCAGTGTTAGATAATGTCAGCAAAAAATAGGCTCAGATCAGTATCTGGACTGTCATAGGAAAGTCAGGATTCTCCTGTGCTATCACTGCTTAATGTTGCATCTTTTGTCATAGTTTTAACAACATAGTAAGGAGCGAGCTGACCATACATGGTTACAGATGATAAATTTGTATCTTTTCTTTAAAGAAAACATCCTTTCTCACAACAAAGCAGTGCTTTTGTGTGTGTGTGCGCGCACGCGCATACATCGGGACAGTTGAGGTAAACTATTTTTTTAAATTTCTGTAGTCATATGGTACTCTGATTTAAGCAAGTTTAAAACACTGTGTATGCTCAGAGCATTTTTTTCTTTCTTTTTAAAAATCAGTGTTAACAAACTTGCTGGTTTTGCTTGCTCTAACATGTTTGTCATGTAGAAGCAGTCGTGAAATCAGGAGGAGAAAGTAGATAAATGTTAATAGTGTTCTTCACAAATTAAATACGACACATAACCATCCAAAGCACACACTCATCCAAAGCCCCCAGCAAAACTATTGAGTTCAGAAATTAAAATTCCATACTTATATTATCAGTCTCTCAGTTCAGTGTAACAGTTAATTACAGCCTTAATTTGTTTGCTTTTCTTGTCAAATTTGCTACTTTTAAATGAACCTGCTCTCCTCTTTAGACATGCTGTTGTGTGGCTTCAAGGTCATTTCCAGCTCATAGTGACCCTAAGGCAAATCTATCATAAGGTTTTCTTGGCAAAGTTTGTTAAGAAGGGATTTGCCTTTGCCTTCCTCTGAGGCTGAGAGACTTGCCCAAGGTTACTTCGTGGGTTTCTATTGTAGAGTGGAGATCTGAACCCTGGTCTCTGGAGTCATAGTCCAGTGCTCACACCACTACACTATGCTGGCTTTTCCCTTTAAGCAAAGCAAATCGTATATAAGTATTTTATTTTAGTTAAGTTTGATATTGAGGGTGGGGAGGATTTGTCATGATTGTATCCATTTAGCAGCTAGTTTTTAATTACAGAGATATCAAATTAACTGAGTGCATACTACTTCCCTGCCTGGGACTAGCAAAACATGACAGCTGGCTTTCAAAAAGTACTGATAGCTTATTAAGACGTTCTAACACTAGCTTACTACTTATTTCAGGGGATTGTATATCATTCGTTTCTATACAGTGTTACATGTGAGGAATCCTTTATGAAGTTAATTGCTTCTTAGTCCAGATACAGAGAATTGATTTTTTTAAAATCCTTAATTTTCAAGTTGTCCTGTCTTGGTAATACAAGCTCAGGCATAATAATGCTAGAACAGATGCATTTGTGAGAATCTTATGGGTCATGATAAGTTGCTACATGCCAAGATTTTCTACCACAAGTAGGCACAGGCACGGGAAATACAATGGTTGCTTGGAGAATTCCCCTCTGCACCCACCATCCTAATACCAACAGGAACTCTTTCCCTAAATTATGATGATGGTTATGTAAGCAAAATAGAGCTATTGAGAAGTAAGGAGTATAATGACATGGGGAATCTCAAGGTTTGCAGAAGGAAAAAAATGGGAAAAAGAGGACAACATAAACTAAGAAATAAAACCAACTACCACAATACAACCTAGGGAGGATTGAACATTGTCAGTGGTCACAGAATGGTAAGAATCTATTGCAGGGCCTGGTATGTGTATAGAATGGAAGCGTGAAAAGAAGGTAAAGCAAGGCTGGCTGGCTAGCTGGAACACTGAACAAGAGTATTCTACACTACATAATTTTAATGTGGGTTCCACTTGTGAATTCCAGTTGCTGCCATGGATGGAGATCTGTCACTTCCTTTACATGTGGTTACAGGTATTCTTCAGTTAATGACGCAAATATGTTCCTGGGTATGATTTTAACAGAAACATTGGTACCAGAGGCAGGAATAATATGGAAAAAATAGGGATAGGTTCCTGCATCACAAAAGAAGAGCCATTCAACATGTTTTAGCACACCTCTTTTTCAAAACTAATATGCACATGTTATGTGAAACAACCAGATCAGGTTAACCTTGCATAAACAAACAAAAACATTTTGAACTTTCTAGAGACCACTTGAAAGCTTTTTTCTGAAATGACTCCAGGGATGTCCTTCCCCCCACTTCACAGCTTTCACTTTCCTTATGAATTCCATTTTGGTGGATGAACTTATAGATCCATGCTTTTTTTTTTTTTTTTACATTTGGCGGGGGGAGCTGGTGAGGCAGGCTTATCTGCTCTCCCTTTTTCTTTCTGTTATACCGGTCATGCCTGTTCAGTAAAGGATTCTGGAGGCAGATGCTGCTTACCTTGCCTGTTGTAGGCAGGCACACATGGTATGGTATGCTCATCAAGATCCCACCTTCTTCCAGTGGAAGCTTTATTTCATTGTTCATGCTTCATTGTTCATGCTTCCAGTGGAAGCTTTATTTCATTGTTCACTGCAACACTGCTACAGAACAACACTGAAAGCTTGTGTTTCGTCATCACCCTCCCAGTTCTGATCCTGTTAAAAACTTGTAGCTTGACAGAGGACAAGGAGCAAATAAGACTGTGAAAAGGAGCTTCTTTATCGCAGGCTTTGTTAACTGAAGTGTGTCTGTATGAGTGTATGACTTAACATTACAATGTAGAAGTGTAAGAAATTTCTGTCTTTTGGTCTAGACATAGCTGAGTGAGGCACTGTACCACGGCAATACATGAAACTGCCTTACACTGAGCCAGAGCATTGGTCCATCTAGGAGTGGGCAGCTGTTAGAGGCTAGGGGCTGCATTACCCCCTCAGGAGACTTTAGAAGCTGACTCCACCTGCTACAACATCTGCATTTAAAAATTTGTCCCCAAATGCTCTTGGGGAATGTTTCTCCGTATTGGAGCTTCACTGGGCCATTTAAAACCTAGGAGAGGTCTTTTGTTTACAGGAGGGTATGCCTCTCCATTTTTGACCAGTGTGGGGTGTTGAACGCCATAAAAACATCTCCAGGAAGATGTATTTAATTCATAACTTGGAAGCCAGCTATTGAGATACCTGTACTATACCTGCCACATTGTCTCTGTTTCAGTCACTTTGTCAAAGCACAGATGCACACACATGCACGTGTGCATGCACACACATTCACCTTGGTGGTCCACATTTGTATTGGTTCCTGCCCCTGCAGCTGGAAATGGCCAGAAGCTTATCTTCAGGAATTTTTTTGTGGTCATGGTAGGGGAGTGTTTTCAATTGTTTCTAGAGTGTCCCCCTTTCTGGCTGATTTTTTCATAATTGGAAGCAGTGGGTTGGGATGGGACTGTGGAGTCCTGAGGCCTGTACAGGAGGATTTGGCAAGCTGGCTGAGGCCTGTGAGCTGTGTCTATTCCAAACTGATCTAGCTGTTACATGCATTCACTCCACCTCTTTGCTGTCAGAAGTATTCCATACGTTTACCCAAACTTCAATTTCTTCCGGAGCAGATAATGGGAGAATATATATATAATACTGATTTACACACACACACACAGAGTCCAAGCATAAGATGGTTTACAGTGTTAACACCACAACAGATGCCTTCTTCCTATCAGATATATAAGATAATCCATAATCCCGTATGATTCTCCACAAAATTAGCTCTCTACTTCCTTTTTAGATCCAGTCGCAGCACAAACTGAAAGCTAGCATATTGTAGTGGTTTAAGTGTTACACTATGACCTTGGAGACCACAGTTCAATTCCCCCGCTTTGCCATGGAAACTCATTGGATAACCTGCGGTGTGTCACACAACCCCAGCCCCAGAAAACTTCATGATAGGTTCACGTTAGGTCACCAGAAGTCAGAAAAAACTTGCAGGCACACAGCAAAAACAACAGCAGAACAAACTGGCTGAAAATTACTTCTCTTGTTCATAGCCCCCTGAATTATCACAAACCTTAGGGAGGGAGAAAGGAAAGGCAAGCCCTCTTCCAGAGCAGTCTAAAAGAGTAAAGAAAGGATGAGTCATCTCCGCTTGTCACCTATGCCTGCTTAATTCATTCCTGTTCCTATTAAAACACATCAACAGAATGTTTCTGCTCATCATCTGTCATTTTCTGTTTATTGTCAGGCCTCTGAGAGGTTTGTTTGCAGACATCCACACTGACAGTTCTGCTGGATAAAAACCTAGAGTCAAGAGGTACAAAGTTGGACAGGATACTGTATCTCTGCACAGGAGATCCTGGGCTGTAAAGGACCCCTGAAAGGTAATCTGTAGTAACTCCAAACACGTGTATAACCTAGAACTAGCTTTGTTAATTCCAGACTGTGAACTTTGGATTTCCCTCAAAATCTGTGCCAAAGTTTTGTAATTACTCTATAGCACTTCCAAACTGAGTAACGGATACCTCAATCTGGGTTTCTTGATAGCACCTTCATATCCAGTCTTCTCTGATTTGCTCCAAATCTGCACCAAAGTTTCCTAATCATTTTGCAATGTAAACCTTGCTCCTTGCAGCATGGCAAAACAGATTAACATTTACCTTAAACTGGCGTTCCTAGTTAACACCTCAAAATCCAACATTGACTGATTCCCTTTGGTTATCAGTACTCTCCAAACAATAGAACTGACCTATCTAGCACAGAACCTTACTGAGTGACAGGAAGATTAAAATATTCTCCTACAAGCTTTTCTGTGACCATTGTTGTGTGCCTTCAAGTCATTTCCAACTTACCGTGACCCAATAGCTACCCTATCACAGGTTTTTGCTAGTAAGATTTGTCCAGATGTGTTTTGCTATTTCCTTTTTCTGCAGCTAAGAGAATGTGGCCATTTCTGCACTAGACTGTTATAGTGCTGTTATTCCACTTTCCCTAAACTGCAAACCCCAGGATTCCATAGGATGTTGAAAGTGGAATAATAGCACAGTCTAGTGCAGAAATGGCCTGAATTCAAACCTTGGCCTCCCAGAATCCTAGTCCAATATTCAAACCATTACATCACACTGACTCTCTTTATTGTGATACCTTTCTTAATATCAAAATCCATGTCAATTTAATTTCTTGCATAGAGATTGTCCAATTTATCACGTGTTAACGTAGACTATCCTGCAAATCATAATATAAAAATTAAGTTTCAAAGACAGGACACACTGGGAGACCACAAAAAATATTTGAACATGTAGTGTGGCCTCCTCTACCCCTTCTCTGCTCAGTGAAAATTGAAAGCCTATACCACTGTCCAGATTCCTTAATCCCTCATGCATGGAACTCATGCATTCCCTCATGCATTGTACTTCTAAAATTGTTGCAGGTCCTAGTGATGACAAATTAAACTGTTGAAAATACTTTTTTAAAAAACCTAACATAAAGTCTTTCTTCACCCATATGAAGTGGTACCTTTCAATAAAATTTTTTACAGCTTGATCTTTGTCGCTGTGTGCCTTCAAGCTACTTCTGACTAATGGCAACCCTAAAATAACACTATCTCAGGGTTTTCTGGAGCGGAGAGTATATGACATGCCCAAGGTCACTCAGTGTGTTTCCATGGCCGAGTGGGGAATCGAACCCTGGTTTCCAGGGTTGTAGTCCAATGCTCAGACCACTGCATTCACCACTTGATTTGTTTAAATGAGCCCTCAGATAATTAAATAACAAATGTCGCCTTCCCGCAAAGTGTCCCTGAGGGATAATGTAGAGAGCAAATTAGAGAAGGTGATCATATCCATTCCATATGCTTAGTAAGATTTTGCCCGCCTGGTCTTCTTTTTGAGACTTGGCATGCCCTCTAATGGTGGTTCTTGTGGATCATAGGGACGTTTATCTGTTTTCTTGTGGTATTTTAGATATTGCAATTTTATGAGTTTTGCAGACTAGGGTTAGAATCCTGCTCATGTACTATACTAGTTGTTGTACTTATTCTGGTGGCTCTGAGCAGCTATTTCTCCGAGTGTCTCACTTCTTTCATGACTGCTGCAGCTTATCTCAGACAGGCATAGCAGCATAATCCCACAGCAGGATCCTGTCCTAAGATTTTAACTGGATTTGCCTTCAAACATGCCTGCATGGCCCACAGCCTCCAGGCTGCAAGTGAGTTCCGTTGGAGATGCCTGCATCTCATGATCTCGATGTTGTTAAGCTCTGCTCCTGCCCATTGAGGACACTTTCTGAATGACCTCAAGAAGTACCCTCCTCCAATAAGTAACAGTGAAAGAAAGGAAGAGGTTTAGCCAACTCTATCCACAAAACTCTCGAACAGTCACTGTTTCTACATCACTCAGAATGGCATGGAAACAGCGATCCCACATGGGATCCATTTTAGCCCCTCTCACAGTCACTAACTCAAAAGCAGCATTCCTCCCAATGTAGTAATTCTGGACAGAATGATTAGTAAGAATATAAGGTTAAAGCTATACCCACACCCCATTGAACCCAAGCATCTTCTCATTCCAGAATGTGAATGTGTGTTTATCCAGTTAGATGTGGCTTTTAACCCCATCCAGTACCAGGCCTTAGGGTTGTGCACTTCTGAATTAGAGCAAAATCTGGACAGAGTTTTGGACTTCACCACAGAGTACTAATAGCATGAGACAGTCAGAGGACATGGCTCCACAGATTGCTTCTCGATACATATTTTTAACTAGGAAAAACAAATTGGAGGAGACAGAGGACATAATTTTCAATTTAGGGATGTTGTAATTCAGGTCTTCGTGATGACCTATACCATAAAACTGAAGTTCTGAGCTGAAATAAAAGAGGCTAAGAGCATTGAACAGAGAGGACTGAACTGATTTAAGGGGCTCCGCAGTAATGGCATCTGGGGTTTCAGGGGTCTTTCTCTGTGGTCAGGCAGTGGATTTTGCAGCTGATATGCTTAAGCTGTTCACTTAACTGATGCTCAGCCTGCACATTTAAAAATAAACTCAAACACTATAAAACACCATAAACCTCCAAAGGCAACCAAACCCAGGCAAGCACTGTGCCTGTAGAATTTTCATGCCACTGAGTCATGTGGAGCTGAATGTAATAACATAGTCATAGCAAACATGTCCACAGAAATGAACTTTGTAGTTGTGAGTTGAAAGATCCTCCCTCAGGTTTGAACTTTAACTACTCACATTACATGAATACTTCTGTGTCTACCCTGGTACAGATTAATTTGTGAGAGTGCATCTTTCTTCTTGTCTAATTAGTAACAGAGATGTAAAATGTCTTTCCATCCCACCTCAAGCAGCCAAAATAACTTGACTGAGTGACGGTTGTTACATTCGGTCTGAGTAGATTTCTGAAGAAAATGGCACTTTGAGGGCAAAGTCTGCTGCTGTTCGTGTGATGTTAAAGACTTTTGTGCCAAAAATGTTGTGTTTAATAGAGAAATAAAGGTAAAGTATGACTAGGTATGTGATGGGTAGTGTAGGTTATAAGACAAAAGTTTGTTGGGAGGAGATGACAGTGTGGAATGTTGGGAGTGTCTGATAATTTGCTGAATGACTGAAAGGATGTCAAAAAGGTTAGGTGAACATCAATTTGACAGGGAGAGATTTGAATTAATGTTAGTCAGAGGGAGAGACAGTGAATTAGACTCAGTACAGTTAGATTCAACTAGGATTATGAAGAGACTGAAGGAATTAGTAGAGTCAGTTAGAATTCAGATGTGTTAAATAAGTAATCTTTAATTGTATGTTGTATTTCTATTTAACAAATTTTATATTATACACATGTACCTCTGGGAATGCTACAGTAATGTTATTGGACTGCTTAAGCTCACACACATGGTATCTGTGGTAGAGCAGAAGTTCAACAGAGATAATGGTTAGTTCTGGGATTATAGAAAGAAAGAGTCTGACACTGGAACCACAAAGATATCTAGAAGGTCCCACAAGTGGTGTTGGCAATAATAGGACAAGTGGAGGTCCCCATCTTTTTAGTGCCATGTGTGTATGCATGTGCTTTCAAGTCACCTGTTGATTTCCAGCAACCTCATTGATTTTATAGGATTTTCTTAGTTAAGAAATACTCAGAAATTGTTTTGCCAGTTCCTTCTTCTGAAATATAGCTTAAAGCATCTGGTATTCATTGGCAGTCTCCCATCAAAATACTAACCAATGCTGAGCCTGCTTGCCTTCCAAGATTAAATGGGATGTGGTCCCTGTAGGGCATTTAGACCCTATTTGGTGTCATAGTGATGGAATAAATAAATTTGCTTTAATGAAAGACATGTACTTCAGTTTTCTGGAGGTCATGAGATGATATGATTAATTAGAAAAGAGGATTAACACTTGGAAAAGTGGAAGATGGTAGGAAAACAGGAAGACTACATTACAGGAGGATCAGCTCAATCAAAAAAGACACAGTCCTGAGTTTTCAGGACAGCCTGTCTGGGAGCTTTCTCATTCATAGGGCCATCCTAAGCTGAAGTGGACTTGATGGCAATTAATAACAAAACACTCCTAATCCTTATAAACATAAACCCAGAGAATGTAAAACACTTTTTCATGTGCTATACTCTGGCATTACAATTTGATCCAGTGTGATTTAATGGTTTAAGTGTGGGATTAGGACTTTGGAGACCATTCGGCCATGGAAACCTGTTGGCTGACCTTGGACAAATCACACTGTCTCAGCCTCAGAGGAAGGCAAGGACAAATTTCCTTTGAACAAATTCGGCTAAGAAAACCCAGTGATAGGTTCACCTTAGCATTACTATAAGTCATAGATGCCTTGAAGGCACACAATAAATTGATTATCATGCAACTCTCCTCTGTTAAAAGCAGACTTTGTTGTTAACTACCATCAAATCAACTTCAGGTAATGGTGATCCATTACAAATATAAAACGAGACCTTCAAGTCAGCCTATGCAGCTCTGCCCAGATCTTGCAGATTAAGGGCTGTGGCTTCCTTGATTGAATCTACCCATCTGTAATAAGGCCTTCTTTTCCCACTGCCGTCTACCTTGCCAAGCATGATTGTCTTTTCTAATGAGTTATGTCTAATGGTATGTCCAAAGCAGGACAGTCTAAGCTTAGTCATCTTGGCTTCCAGGGAGAGTTCAGGCTTGATTTGCTCTGGGACCATTTATTTATGCACTTCCAATAAGGAAATCATCCAGCAGTGTCCTCCCTCCTCCCCTCCCCCTCCCTCCCGCCCTCCCTCCCCTCCCCCCTCCCTCCCTCAGCCTCCCCCTCCCCCTCCCTCCCCCTCCCTCCCTCTCCCCCTCCCTCCCTCTCCCCCTCCCTCCCGCTGGTCAGTAACTGTTTGGCATGTTCAGTGTGGCTCCTCAGCAAAAGCCTGTCTGATAGGAGAGACCCCATTACCAGCAATGCTACCCTCAGCATCGCCTGTTGCTTCGCCTCCACGGAAAAGTAGGGCCAACGACAGGTAAAAGCCGGCTACTCCAGCGCGCGTCCCACCCCCCAGCAGATGGCGTGCCATGACCAAGAGTACACGCACGCCTCCCTTCACGCTTCCTCTTCCCTGCTGCCAAGGACGGATTTGGACAGGTGGCTTCGCCTCCACGCATGCGCCTACGAGGAGAAGTCAGCTCGCGCCGCTCGGCACAACCCCCACCCCCATCTAAAAGTAGACCTGGCGCGTCACGTTCTTTTTCACCCTTACGCTCCCTAAGCAGGTGGAGTAAATCCACCTACTTCCGGCAATAATCCCTCCTCCCTTCCAATAGTCGCTGAGGACGCATGCGTACTGTCATCCGAACGGCGAAAGTGGCTTTATTTTTTTCGTTAGCTGATTCGAGGCGGGCGAGCGTATTTCTTCCCTCGCTCTTTCCCCCTCCCGCCCCTCCTCCTGCCGGCGATGTGGTCGCGCTTGGCGGCAGCAGCAGCAGTCGTGACCCCGGCTCTTGCGTGGGGCTGAAGGCCTGGCACCAGTGGGGCGCGCCAAGATGGCGTGTGTGCTGGAGGCGCCGCTCCGCATGAGCGTCCTGTCGGTGAGTGGAGGCCTGGGGCCGCGGGGGGGAAGGCAGTCGCCTCAGGGCGGCCGCCGCTCGCCTTGGGCCGCGGGGGCGGCGGCGCTGGCTGTGGCCCCGCGGCGCTTGGCGGGAGAGGGCTGTTCGTACTGGGTCCCGCCCTCCCTCCTTGGCTGTCCCGCTTTCTCCTTCCCCCCGGCGGCAGCGGCGCCCTCGCCTTTCCCCCCTCCACCGCGCGTGTGTGTCACGGACAGCGGCCCCCCTCTCCGCCGGGCCCCGTCCCCTTCAAGTGGCTTTTGTGATGCGCGGGGGGCGGGATTTTCTGTGTTTAATCCGCGTTCGGGTGTCACAGGGAGTGGTGTCAGGACCTCTTCGTTTATTTACCTGGAGTCTTGGGCCATTTCCGCACTAGCCTGTTATAGCGCGATGGTTCCACTTTCAACCTCCTCTGGAATCCTGGGGTTTGCAGTTTCGGGAGGGGCCGGCCGGCCCCTCCCGAAACTGCAAACCCCAGGATTCCAGAGGAGGTTGAAAGTGGAACCATCGCGCTATAACAGGCTAGTGCGGAAATGGCCTTGGTGAGAGAAAATAATTCTTCTGTTTACCTCTTTTTCAGCACACCATCTGCCTTTGTATGTGTTTTTAGACAGAGTTTTATTTCTTAATTTCTTCCTCTATAAAAAGAAAAGGCAAACTTTGTAACATGCCAGTACTTTCTGAGTGGGATTTGTGGGGTGTGCAGTAATTGGGCATTATTTAATGCAAGCTTGTTTTTTTTAAAAAAATATTTTCTTTCTGGATTGTTTTCCCTTTTTTAAAAAAAGGCCCCCAGCGTAATTGAAGTGACCAGATACCTTTGACAGTTCTGTAGAGAACAAGTGCAAGTTTCTGCAGTCCCCTCTCCTGGCCTTAACAAGGGAGGGCAAGGCTTCTATTCTTTCCGCTTTCTAATATGATCCTAATAGGGCAGTCTTGTCTTTGATCTTATGACCCATAAGGTGCCTGCCAACTCTGATTCTGTTTATTCGTAAGTCCTTTGATTTCAGTGGTGCTTATTCCCATGAAGGTATGTATAGAATGGCATTGTAGGAGGTTTTTATTCTGCAGCTTTAGCTGTTTAGTTACATGTGTGTAGAAATGGGGCGTCTCATGTTCCTGTCCAGTTATTGTTTTGCTAGGGTCATCCCAGACTCTTTAGTTTTTTTGACATGAGCTGCAAATTTGGCCATTTCTCTGGCCACACATTAAGAAATGTATTTAAAATAAGATTCAGCAGAAATTTGGTCTCTCTACCTTGCAAAATTATCATCTTGTCCTAGCTTTGGATAAGTTTGTATTCTTTTAGAGGGTTTGCTGTTACACTTACCTTACTTACTGGGTGCTAATACTCTCCAGGAATCTTTGTCCTATATCCCTTGAAAATCCATATATCTCCTGTTTCACCTTGCCGTTTCATTTTGGCTTGTTACATATTTTTGTTGACTTAATTGTGATGTCTGTCTAATTCTTGAGTCCAGATTGGGTGCAGAACAGACCTTGGTACTCTGTGTATTTCTCTTTTTATAAAAAGGGTGGAAATATATCTAGAGATACTGCTTCAAAGCCTCTAGGGATGGATTTTTAAAAAGGGAAATATGAAACATTGCTTAATAGTGTAGAATATTTTCTGCCTTAGTCAGATCTGAAAAATTCATTGCTAAATTCTTTGAAGTTATATGTTAACAAAAATATTTATTTCAACTAGCAAAAAAGTGCTTATTACCAAATGTGTATCATTGCAATATGTATCTACTTGTTTTGATGTGTAAAGCCACGTATTGCCTTAAAAATTGGTGTGACCAAATTGAGCAGACTTCCCTAAAGCTTTTAATGTAGGACTGGGCTTACTTTTGTGATAAAACCTTGGCATAAGAGCATCTTAAAGAGCTTCCCACATTTATCTCATCCTGCAAGGAGATACTGGGTGTTGTAGTCGCCATGGTGCTAATCATACTGAACCAATTATTCTCTAAGGTATTACCTGTCTTGTTGCTTCAAACTATTTCTCTTGCCACTTTCTGTCTAACCTATTAGCATTTTTCCCAGAGCTATCAATTTTCCACTTGCTTTTTGCTTCTTAGTTCTAATAACCTTGACCTTTTTTTTTATTTGCTAACTTGAACATGGAAGCTCTTACAAATTACTAAACAGCATGTATAGTTTCATATAATTACACTTACAGATAGATCTTGGTTGCAAAGAAAGCAAGAAAAACTTAGTTTGCATTATAAACAGTACATTAACCACTATTGAAGAAGAGAGCTTTTCTAGGAGTGAATGGGCTCATGTAAACAACATAATTGGGGAAGACTACATGAGATCACCAGAAGCATCAGGTGATAACCCTATTAAGCAAGTGTGAGTTCTGTTGACCTTCAGTCTTGAAAATGCATGTATTTGAAATGTGTGCATATGTTTCACTTTACAGTGGCCCCTCCACTTTTGAAAGTGGAAAAACTACAAATAACTCTCCCCCCACTCCCTTCCTATTCCCTTCCAGAGCTCTCCCCTTCCCATTCCCATGCAAAATGGAAGGGAAAGGGGACGGAAGCCTCACATGAGTTCTCCATGCTGGGACAAAATGCAAGGAGTGGGAGTGGGAGCTCTGGAAGGGGAAAGAAAGGTGCACATGAGTCTTTCCCCACCCCTTTCCTTTCTCCTTTGCATGGCAGTGGAAAGGAGGAGCTCTGGAGAGAGAAAGCAGGGCTTGCACAAGTCTTGCTCCACCCCCATCCTTCTCTTTTACATGGCAAAGGAAAGGGGGAGCTCTGGAGGGGAAAAGAAGGCTCCTGTGAGGCTTCCCCCATGCCCCATTCCCTTCTGTTTTGTTTCAGCACAAGTTCTCTACACTGGGGCAAAATGCATAGGAATGAGAGGAGGAGAGTGGCGGGGGGAGACATGCTTGCTTATGAATAATAAAATTTGTGAAAGGCAAACCCATGAATGTGGAGGGAGGACTGTACTATGAAAGAAAAAAACTGCATTGTGATAAATAATGAATTCCTTGCCAAAGATTTCTAGTCCTCTGAGGAAATAATAGGGATTTCTGTCCTATATTGAATATTCAATGTTCATATTGAACCATGAGCAAAGTCTTGAATGAAGGTGAGGAATGATCTGTGTGCAAGGGGCAGCGATTTTATTTTGTTCCAGGAAAGCTGTTAAACATATATCAGACTCACCAATAAGAAGGTCAATAATAAAGGACAAACTTCCTGACAAATAGCTTTTCAACCACTGCTGTTGCTCCCTTGTAACATGCAGCTCTAGGAAAGGTGTTGGATGACAGATTATGATCTCCATTTGTATGGTGCAGCTGAAGTGTCCCGTGTGTCCAATGTAGTTAACTAGGATCTCATGGAAATGGAATTTACACTTTGGAAATTACTCAGGAGCTTCTGCTTGTCTGCAGAAAGTAGCATGCACTGAATTCCTTGAAAGCAAACAATCTGAGAAGTGATCTTATCTGTTTAATATGCAGTGTTATGCATATTTACTCAGTCATCCTGTTCTGGGGTGTACTCCTGGGTAAGTCGCATAGGACTGCTGCCTGAGTGAACATAGAAATGATTCCATAGTTAAGAATACATCTGTCTCTTAAATTTAATGGAATTAAATTTAACAGAAATCTCTGTGTTGGATCTAGATCTTGACATGTGCATTAGGCATGGTGAAAGTGAGATTCTTTGTCTACTTTCCCTCATAGTAGCTTCTGAAAATGCTACATAGATGCTTGGATGATGTCTTGGACTAGAGTAGGCTGTGCATGGGACATTCCTGAAAATTGACAAGTTCCATGAGTTGAAGTCTCCACACAGAAGATATCTTTATTCAGTTAAAATATGCTTCAGAAAAAGAAGTGAAATGAACATGAGTACATTAGATTTAGACCCCTGTCCAAAAGAATTACTTTGACTCTTAACCATTAGAGCATGCTTCCCTAACCTGATGCACCCTGAATTTTAGATTACTGCATAGTGCATTTCTGTTCATTGACCATGTTGGCAGTGGCCGGTTTAAGAGTGTAAAGTGTAAAGTTTATGGAACAGAATTACATTAAAACAATTTAACTGCCATTTAAATATATTAAAACAACTTAAAATACATAAAAACATGGTTAAAAAGATAAAACATAATCATACTCTGTTAAAAGAGCCTTTTGCCAAAGTAAACTGAGAGCCTACCCTGTGCAATCCAGGCAGGGGGTCTATTCTAGAAGGGCTGCATGGAGAAGAGGAAGGAGAAATTCCACTGTGTGAACATAAATCCACTTGCATGGTGAAATCCTTGGCACAGCAATCTTTAGAAGTTAGAGAATGGGTTGCAAATTGATTACATTGACTAAGTTCTAAAGATTGCTGAGCCAAGGAGTTCATTTTGACTGCCAGAACTGAATGCAGTTCACAGCTTTTTGAACTAAACTCCTGTTACTCCAAACTTTCTTGATGTACAGGAGTGTAATTTGAGGTAGGGCTATTTTTGTTGCTGCTTCTGCTAAACAGTTGGAAGTTGTAGGTCTTTATTGATCTAGCTTATTTGTATTGTTATGTTTATAATCTCTTGTACTTAAACTAAAGTGAAATGAACTCATTTTGGAAGCATGTTGAATCAACATGAGAAGAGGCAACTGTACTAGCCAGCTTTTATATTCCTCGTGTAGAGAGTAATGAGTGTGAACTGGAGAGTTCCCAGGTGCATGAAAGAGTTTCATGTTCATAATGCATCACTTTCAGCAAGCAAAGAGCAATAGATATAAACTGGGAGGGAGTTGTGCTCCTTTCTTCATATGTTGATTCAACATGCTTTTGAAACAAGGGACAAAGCCTCTGTTTAATTGAAAATGGCTAGCTTTGGGTTATTGCTTTTCAGTTCTGTTTGCACACTGCTGTGCTATACTTTTGTTATTTCTTTGGTAGGAATATCACATTTTTTGCAACACATTTTGAGCTCTGTCTGCCCTGAAAGGTTGTGTTCAGTGAATGTGTGAATAAAAACAAACTTGTTTGATCAGCTTTCCTTTCTTCCCTCTACAACACTGCCTAGCCCCCGTAACAGTCTGCAGGATTGAGGGATCTATTGAACTTTATGGGCTGTGTTATACAGGACAGGATTATGGGAAAGAATCACCTGAAATCAGGGGCAGTAGCACTATGCATATAAAGCTCTGTTTGTGCAAGGCAGCTTAATTCAATATCAAAAGTACTATTTGGAGAAACTTTGTAAATTTGTTGTTCTTCACTAATCAAGCTAATATATGTAAGACCAAATGTACAGGTATTAAACCAGCATGTCATTGTGATTTGAGTTTCTACATTCTTGAGAATTTAATTTTTTTTAATGTTATATTGACAGATTGTAATGTTTTTGTTTACAGGAAGTCACAGCTAGTAGTCGCCACTATGTTGACAGATTATTTGATCCTGATCCTCAGAAAGTTCTGCAGGGTGTCATGTAAGTAATATAAATATTTTTCCTATGGTGCTCTTGGGTTCTTTTAGTAAATATTATTCATAGATCGCTTTTTGCAGTGAATGTGTGCAACTGCACATCATTTTTTTTTCCTGAGGAATTACTGGAGCATAGTATTTACCTACTATATTCCTGTAATGTTTTATATCAGTCTTTTGTTATACTTTCTCCTTTTGATAGCTGAGATATTTCCTAAATCATGCCTACTGTTTTACCTTGTAAGCTAGATAGAATTTTTTTCCTTTGTTAACTCATACAAATGCTCACTGAAACTGAGGTATGAGTCCCTACATGCTAAACATCCATGATTTTTAAACTGATTTTTAAAAACTGATTTTAACAGTATTTTAATTAAGGTAAATAACCGTCTTTACAAATAACAAGGGCATATATAAGTTTAATGCAAATGTGTTTAAATTGTAAACTAAAAAATTAATTTAGCTTCTCAGCATAAACTGTGAACTATGATTATCAAATTGGAAAACTATTGCTAAAGCATTATTTGAAATTCGACAAATGAGTTTTGGGCCCTAAAGAGGAGACTGAAAGTGTCCAGTTCTCTTTTAGATTAGCCACAGTCAGGTGCATTTTCATAGCCTTAATACCAGTTTAATCTTAACAGTGGTTGTTGAAATAACTGAGTTGATTGAATGAGTTAAAGGTATCTTCATAAATTATAAATTGAAATTGGCTTGATTTAGCAAAGTGTAGTGAATATTTATTTATTTATTTATTTCAAGGTTTATAACCCACTCTACTAACAAAGTTCACTCAGCACTGGAATGACAGCAGTGCTGGCACCTCCAAGGGGAAAGTAGAGGAGGCTTTCCATAGCATATTGCGCTAAGGAGGGCCCCTCCATCAGCCTGTAAACCTTGAGTGGGCGTGTAAATGGAGAGGCACTCCTTCAAGTATTAAGATTGCAAGCTATTTAGAACTTTAAAGATCATTACTAACCCCTTGAATTCAGACTGGAAGCCTATTGACAGCCAGTACATTTAGTCTAAAACTTTTGGGTTTTTTATTTTTGTATGATATATTGGTCAACAGTCTGGTAGTATGTAGTATTATTTGAACCTGGGCAAGTTGAAGTTAACCTAAAATGGGAATAAAAGTTTCTTAGCTTCTTCTTGCAGAGAAAGGTAGACCTTGTACTCTCAGAGCTTCCATAGGCTCATTCTTGTAATACTAAAACATTGTTTACTCTTACACCCACAAGAGGCCAGCAAGTTGAAAAATTAGAAAAATAAGTGATGGTAGGAAATCTGATGTCTGAAATTAGGTACAAGTGAGACAGTGATGCATTGCGGACATGGTAGAGACCTTTGTCTTTCCACTTGGAATGACTTGTGCTGAAACCCAGGCTTATATACCTCTTCTATCTTGCATATCCTGTGGGGAGGTTGAAAGTATTTGCATTCACAGTTTGTCGTGTCATGGGCTTTTTAAAATTTATCTCAGACAAAAACTGTCTTGCCCAGCAGCCATCAGCTGTTGTTTCTGGAAAGATCTGGGCACTTAATTTTCAAAAAAGATGATCTTACTTGGTAACCTTGTATGTGTAGAGAATAAAATCCAAACATAAATTTGACTCTAAGGCAATATAACTTTGAAGTACTTAGGAGCTACATGGTCAAAGGTTTTAGTTTATATTTAGGTTGTATAAAGGTTCTTCTTGGTTGCAAATTAGTTAGTGTGCACACTTGTATCAGAACTATGTATTTCAAAACTACTTCCTTTATTGAAATCAGTCTGTGATGGAAATTGCCAAGTTAGATTAACAACCTTCGTAAAGTTCATTGAGATTTACTAGTTCTAATTTTTAGATAATTTCTCAGAGGTGAGTTAAGAGAACATAATTAGAATCTACTTGAATATTACAGAACTTAAATCTTTAAGTTGCCTGATTAGACATCTAATTCCTAACCTAGCTGTGCTCCATAATCTTTCCAGACAACTCTTTCCTCTTCTTGATTTTCACCTACAGATTTTTTTTTCCAAAGCAGGAAAGGTAATTGAAGGGGACAGATCACTGTAGTTTTCACCATACTCTGACTTGAGATGTGTTCTATCAAGATCATTGCTCTGAATGAGAAAGGCTAGTGGTACATGTGGCCAAAAATACTAAATCTACCAGATGATTTGACACACAAGTTTCAAATGAGTAATGTTCTTCAAGTTTCTGACCATTCTCCAGCACTCTGCAATTGTCCATATAACTCAAAACCTGCTGGCTGGCGTATTCATGTTTATTCTCATTATTGACAGTTAATGAGGACTGATAATATGTGTATTAAAGAGTTATTAAAGTTTCTGCGGAGATATGGAAATGCATAATTCAGGTAAACAGTTGCACTGGTATTGCAGGATGCAGAAACTGGTTCTCTAGATATGGCAATATGATTGCTATAGGAAAGAAGCATTATTTATTTTAACTTCCCTGTAGCTTTCTATGTACTATAGTCTTGTGCATACATACTAGTCTCTCAGAACTGGTTATAGCAGCAATTCTTAACCTGTGGTCTGTGGGCCCCCAAGGGGCTGTGATGTCCTCACAGGAGGTCCATTGCAAGTTTTCATAGTTAAAATAGAAAGAAGCAAAGAATGAAAGGAAGGAAGAAAGAAAGACAGATGGACATTTGTACATTGATCTCATTGAGCAAGAGTCTTTTGCTAGTGTAGACATCATTCATACAAAGTTTCATTACAATATCTCCATTCAAAAGTTATGAAAATAACTGATAGCAAAATATATATTCAGCATTTGCTACTTCTGCATGCTCCAATGCAAGTGAATGATGCTGACTGGCTAAGAGAAAGTACATAACATTTCTTGCTGTCGTGGAAACAGAAGCTGTCTTAAGTATTGCTGATATGCAGTGACAACAAAAATATTTAAAAGCATTTGGTGGTTAAGAACCACAGGTCTATAGACATCCAAATATGAAGAGAGTTTTTTATATGTACTGTTTTTCTGAGCAGGAACATTTTTAAAAGATAACTTTTTCTATAATCTAAGAATGCCTTACCCACTAAAGTAAGTGTGGAATTTGTGCATCCTTCCAGATGATGATTAATTACAGGACTCAGGACTCCTTGCTATTGACTGTGCTGGCTTGGGCTGCTGGGATATGCCGTCTGCAACCTCTGGAGGCATGCACATTTTTCGCCTTTCTACTAGGGCCTATGAATTTCTTTCTCTTTGAACGTGCTGTATTTGACATTTCTTAAGAATCTTTAGACTACTTCCACATGTAGTTTAAGGAGGAAATCTTAAAAGAGTTTTCTGCGTTCCTTTTTCTAGTTATGTGCTGTTAGAATAAGGTGTGTGAGTGAATGGATTGATGTATGTTTTAATAAATACTTGTACTTAATCCTGGAATTTCATATCAGGGTAATAATTTTGGATAAATCAGCTGAAGAAACTGAAGTAGGGGAAGAAAATATATTGCTATGCAGTAATAAGAATGATTACCATTTTAGTTTTGGAATAGCAATCACTTCAAAGTGATTGTTTGGACTTTATTTTCCTTGCATTTGTGTGTATTTAGTTTAATAATAGTATGGCTTAAATAGTCTAAATTTTATTGCTGTTATGTCCAATGTGTTAGTTTTTACGGTAGTGAAAAATTGGAGGTCATTCTTTTTTCAATGCAATATTTTCTATTGTTATAAACTTACCTTTTGAACCGAATTAGAATAAGTTTGTGCTTATGGCTGTCATTTGCACTTATTTATGACTTCGACATCATTCACCTTTGTTTGGATGCCTATATTTCAGAAAGAAACATTTAACTATAATTAAACTTGTAAGCTAGAATCTTTTGCTCTAGAGTTTTCATACATAAGCATTCTGTTGCAGTTCTTGGTTTTGACTCAGAAACTGTAACTGTATTTAAAAAAAAAAAGGATGTGAGGATATAGTGTTATCACCAGGTTCACATTCTCTAGAACTGGAACATACTTGGTTTGAGAATGTCAGGTTAGGTTCATCATATTTGGGGTGAGTGATTACAATTGATTTTGCTGAAGATGAAGTTGTCCAACTCCATTTAAATTGGACTGGGAGAGAACTGGGATGGAAGAGGACTAAAGGACAGAATTGGATTGGGAAGATGTTTCATAATTTTGCATACTGCACTCTGTTTGCTTTTGTTCCCCATATATTATGAAGAAGCAGCTTCCTCAATCTAGTATGCATTATGTATATGCTTTCTCTTTTCATCATTACCTTAAGTGAAAATTTAGTTTGGCTTTGGTAGTCACATTTTTGTAGTTCCTAGGCATTCTGCACCTCCTGAGTATTGTAAAATGTGTGGAAGATGAAATACAAGGGGTCTTGACAAGTGACTTGAAGGTACACACAAACACAGTCTGATGTTACTTCAGGTTCTGGTGAAATTCAGAAGCAATAAGAGAAATATTTACTGCATCTGAGTATATCAGAACTGGCCACTTCCACTTTCTACATTTATATCAAGTCTTGGGGAAGAGATTCTTTTTGTATGTAGCTTGAAATTGGAGAATCCACATTCTTTGCAGTGGACAGAAAGCCTTATCCAGTGTTTTAAGTTTTTGCACAATATCACTGGCTAGAAAGCACTTTGTGGTTGCTCTTGACCATGGTATTTATGAATCTTTTGCCTTGTGGATGCTCTTTAGCCATATAGTGCTCTTGTAGTACATATCACATTTATTTATATTTGAAGTAGTTGGGAGGACAAAAGCGTGCTTCCTCTAGGTCTAGCATTCATTTCAGCATCTTAGTTTATTTGGTTCTTTAGATCATGTTATGCCAGTAGAATGATGATTTGATGATGATAATGATCATCATTATTTATACTTCCTTTTTTTTCTCAGGTTGAGACTTAAAGCAGCTTATATCCATTAGAAAGACGTAGTTAAAAACCGTGGAATACAAACGTTAAAACACAATCAAATGATCAAGGAGAATTAAAACAAAGTTAAAATACATAACTAAAACTCGAACTTCCATAAATTCAGCACCTTCAGCACAGTTAACAATATCCAGCACCTTTTATCAGACAGGCCATAAATACGCATTGAATGACTGTTGGAATAAAAATGTATTTACTTGACTGCAGAAAGAAAGTAGGGATGGTGCCAGTCTGACTTCTCTGGGAAGTGAGTTCAGAGCCTGGGTGCAGCCACTGAGAAGGCCCTCTCATGTGTTCCCACTAGATGCACCTGTGTGGTGGGACAGAGCGACAGGCCTCTCTCGCAGATCTCAAAGGTCAGTCTGGTTTATACAAGAAGGTATGGTCTTTCAAATAATCTGGGCCTGAGCTGTGTAAGGCTTTAAAGTTCATCACTGGTACTTTGAATTGTGTCCGGAAATGGACTGACAGCCAATGGAGCTGTTCCAACAGGGGAGTTGCATGATGCCAGTTTCATAATGGGTTAAATCCTAAATAATATTTAAGCATAGCTACTGAAATTGTACATAATTACAGTAGGCCCTCCACATTTCCAAGAGATATGTGCACAAAACCCCTGTGAATGTCCAAAAAATGTAAATAACTCTCCCCTCAAGCACTCCCCCCCATTCTTTTGGCTACTACCACCTGTAGGAAAGGCAGAGGAGTGCAAGGGGGAAAAACCTTTATCCCTCCAGTCTCCTGCTTGTTGTCTCTGTGCCCTGCCTTGTTTTTGTGCTCCTGTGTGGGCAACACGCAGGAGACTGAAGGAGAAGGAGGGGTTTTTCCCTGTGCTCTCCTTCCTGCCACTCACACTCTCTTCCTTTTTTCCATGTGCCCGTCCGGGTGACAGACAGGGGAGTGCAGGCAAGCAAAGATCTTCCTCTCTACATCCTCCTGTTGGGCAGCTGCCAGTGCGATTCCCTGGGTGATGGGCAGGAGAGTGGAGGAGAGGAAAGATCCTCTCTGCACTTTCCTGCCGGTGCGATTGCACAGGCAACAGGTGGGACAGTGCAGTTCGTTTCTTCAGTCTCCTTCTGGCTGCTGTCTGTGCGGAGGGGAGAGTGCAGGGAAGAGATGATCTCTCTGCCTGCACACTCCTGCTGGCTGCTGCCAGCACGCCCCTGCAGGCGGTGAGGGTGGGAGGAGTGCAAAGGAGTGAGGGTCTTCCCCTTCCATATTCCTGGGTAAAAGGCCAGGGAATGAGAAAGGGGGAATGGTGAGGGAGACAAGCAGGCACCTCAAATAATCAGATTCGCGAAAGTGAAACCTGTGAATGTGGAGGGCCCACTATGTTTAGTACTTATGTTTCACCTAAGCTGTTGCATTTTAAAGAACCTGAAAATACTGGCTGAGATCCTTTGTCACACGCTGTGATCTGTAACTTTCACAATGATCGAGCAGCATTCTTGACAGGATGTACAACCATATTAAAGCATTGCAAAGATGTGCAATAGGGCATGGTGCAAGATCTCCCATTGTACAGTGGGGGCTCCTGCTGCTTAACAGGGCACTGTGTAATCTGTCCTGTTTTGCAGTGATAATTCCCATTGAACAATGGGGTACTGGTCAGGCACATTCCACTGACTTCTGTTTTGGAGTACCCGTGTCCCTTAACTCTTTGAAGGGTTGTTGCCATCCCTCTCCTTGGACTGTTACTGTGCGAGGGTAGTCTGTTCTACAAAGAATTGTATTGTTGTGTATCACAGCCATTGTATAGTGGCCACGCTGTTTGCTCTGCTAGTGCAGTGGTCCTGAAGCCTCAGCCGCAACAGTGCCCTACTTCTGAGAATATGCTGGTTGTACAGTGCTGCAGCTCTAAACAGCACAGCCATGAGTTAGTTTATGACATTCTAAATTCCCAATAGGATGCTAGCCACTGTCTACCCTACAAGCCATATTGTGAGGTGGAGAAGTCAGAATTGATTTTTTTTTTGCAGTCCATTCCTTTTGTGATGTACATTCTCTTTTTAACAGAAATACATTAAAATGTCAGTATTGCAACAGTCATTCACAATCTGAAATTTCATTCAGCTTATAGCCTGTCTTTCTCTTACAAATGAGATTTTGGGCAGTTTAAAATAAAACAATATAAATACATTTGAAACCTTATGAGCATTAATTCAGTCCAGTATTCAGCAGATGCTGTTGAGAAACGGTATTTGTGTGCATCTGTTATTGATGAAGTTTATCAGTCTTGTTAATTATCACTTTTTTGTCTAAGTACTTGTTTCTTATGCAGTATTGTTCTGACTTAAATGATTATGCAGAATAGTTGTTTCCAATTACACTTAGCCAGGTTTTCAGAGCTTCCAAATAAAACTGTTTGATCTATGGTAAACTATACTTGCTTCCTTAATCTCTTTTTCATATGTAATCCAGATTGTATATGATTCTTGGGCAGTACCATGACATGGGAGGAGGGAGATACATCCTGTCAACATGCCTAAATGCCATCTTGCTCGCCTATGGAGCAAGATAAACATTTTCTTTAGTTTTCTTGCTATTGGATTATACTCAGTTTTGGAAAATACATTTAGGATTATGACACGAATCTCGTAACCCACAACTGTTGTTACAAAACAGTGCAGTATGGAATTCCTAGTTCAGTTGGATCCATTGGAAATGTTTGTATTTAGTGCTTTGGTTAGACCCCATCTTGAATACTGTGACCAGTTCTGGGCACCTCAGTTCAAGAAGGATATTGACAAGCTGGAGCAAGTCCAGAGGAGGGTGACCAAAATGGTGAGAGTCCTGGAAGCCATGCCCTATGAGGATAGACTTAGAGAGCTGGGTATGTTTAGTCTGCAGAAGAGAAGGTTAAGAGGGGACATGATAGCCATGTTTAAATATTTGAAGGGATGCCATGTAGAGGAAGGAGAGTGTTTGTTTTCTGCTGCTCCAGAGACCAGGACAAGGAGCAATGGATTCAAGCTGCAGGAAAGGAGATTCCACCTAAACCTCAGGAAGAACTTCCTGACAGTCAGGGCTGTCCGACAGTGGAATATGCTGCCTTGGAGTGTAGTGGAGTCTCCTTCCTTGGAAGTTTTTAAGCAGAGGCTTGATGGCCATCTGTCGGGATTGCTTTGAGGGTCTTCCTGCATGGCAGGGGGTTGGGCTGGATGGCCCGTGTGGTCTCTTCCAACTCTAGATTTCTATGATTCTAAACATTCAATGCAAACTGCTATTCTCAAACTTTTAACAAACCTTTGTTTTAATGTTAATCTCTAACGTCATAAATTTCCTGTATATCTGAAATTCATTAGTGGGGCTTAATTTTGAATGGGCATGTATAGGATTGGGCCTTTAGTCTCTTCTACTTTGTGATAAACTGTCTCACATTACAACTTATGATGATGTTGATTATTATTTGGAAATGTTGAAAAGATGAGCAAGTGACCCATCTTTCCTTTATGTATGCGTTTGGATGGCACTCAGAGCAGCAGCATACATACGTTCACCTTAGGCACACAGTGCCATAGCTAAGTATGTAACTCCTCATGAAGGAGATTCATTTAAGTTGCTGCTTTGAACTTGATCCAAATACATGAAGAGTGTGTGTATCAGTGGGTACTTTTGCATAGCTATGAAAAACAATTGTACTTTTGCATAACTATGAAAAACAATCTGAACAGGCTGGCTGTGTCCTGGTTCCCAACATCATTATGGCCATCACCAATTAATTTGGCTGTTGCATGTCCCAAAATATTGTATCCCAGAATTCAAATTTCTTAATGGTATCCTTATTGCTAAAATTAGAGAATGGTACTCAGTGTCTTCTTTGCATTTAAGAACAGATTTTAGATTCAGATTTAGTCATACTTTGAGGAGTCTCGTTGAAATCAGAGGCATCATGATCATAACTTCAGTCGCTTTTAGTGGATCTGCTCTTAAGTATGACTAAATTTGCATCTGACCCAGAAGGGCTTTGTTGTTGTGTGCCTTCAAGTTATTTCTGACTTATAGTGACCCTAGGGTGAACCTGTCATGGGGTTTTCTTGACGGAATTTGTTCAGAGGGGGCTTGTACTTCCCTTCCTCTCAGGCTCAGAGTATGACTTGCTAGAGGTCACCCAGTGGATTTCTGTAGTGGAGTGAGGAATCAAACTCTGGTCTCCCAGAGTCCTAGTCCAGCACTCCCACCACACCATACTGGCTCTCCCAGAAAGGCTATGCTTATATTATTAGAAAACTCTTGAGTCTGCATTGGATCTCTTAAAACTGGAAGAGGGGCTGAGTGGGCTACCTGAAAAAGGAACATCTTTGTGCAAAGTGGCTACATTAAAGCTGTTTTGGACAGAAACCAGCATGGAAACTTGGTAAGACTGTAATTTCCATGGAGGATAATAATGCAAACGTAGAAAACACACAACAGTGAAGTTGAGATTTTTACATTTTACATACTTTACAATTACATATTACCTGCACATGTTCTTACACCAGTGCAGTTTATCCTTATTCTCTTTACCAGTTTTTGACAACATGATTAGGTATCTGAAATACATGCCAGATATCTTTGTTATGTTATGTCTATTTAAATGACTGGGGATAGAGAAATGCCCCAGATTCAGATTTTTGGAAATCATGGGGTCTGTTGCTTGTGTCCTGTCCAGTGCTTAGATATAACATTTATTTGATCTCATTGGAACTGAATTCTGCAAAACTGAGCCCTTAGTACCTCAGCATAATTTACTAGGGTTTTTCTCTTTCTGGATTTACAGAGATATGAAAAATGCTGTAATTGGAAACAACAAACAAAAAGCCAACTTGATTGTTTTGGGAGCAGTTCCAAGGTATGTCTTCTGCTACTCTGATTTTCACTGATTTCACAGCAGGTGTTAAGTTCACCTATTAAGATTCTGGCACTTTATTTTATTTGACTGTTGATGACTGTCCTGTATTTGCCTGTTACCGAGGTTAGTATATCCAGTTCTTCTTATGAAGCAATAGTGTGTAGATATCCACTGAAAGCTGGGATTCATATTGCTTTCAGTCTTCTAAAATATTTGTTTACAGCATAAGTTAGCAAAGCCTGTAAGAATAATGGCTGAAATTGTATTCAGTGGCTCTGTGTGCTTATGGATTGCATGCAGTGATTTGGGGGCAGTAGGAAGAAGAGTAAGGCAAAACTAAAAACCCAGTTATTTATTCTTCCTTTTGCTTTAAGTTTCATTTTGGATCACAGGATTTAATGCCTTCTGTAGATGATATCATGGTTTTTATAGCATTGTACTCTGGAGCTTGATAATTGCTAGTGTTATGTTGTATTCTTTTTGCAGTTTGTGGAAATTAAATGTCCTGTTCTTGTGTTGCATGCTCAGAAAAAACTGGAAAGAAAGTGGTTATAATTATTTACCTTAGGTCATTGTTTTGTAGCAGCATATCAAAATAATTGTATTTCAGTCTTTCCCCTGAAGCTGCTTATTCCCATAGTTCCTTAGAAGAACACTCTTTGATTATTTCTTGTGACAGATATGTTTTGCTTTTCTGATTTGCTGTTACCAGACCTTTTGTTTTGTACTCTTATTTTCCCGTTCAACTCTAAAAAAAAGGAATTCTAGTAATTTTCTGCTAAGATCATAATCAGGCCTGAGCTGCTCAAGATAGAACTTCCATGTTTTGTGGCACGAGTCCTATTGATATGGTGAATTAGAGTAGACTTATTGAAACATTAGGATTTACCTACATATTGATTCACCATTCAGTGGATTTAGTATAGTTGAGACTAGTCAGCAAGGTTCAGGTCAATGTATTTTTGAAAACACAAATGTATTTTTAGATATGATAGAAAACTAATGTACATCTTTTCCACAGAAGACTGTCCTTGGCTACCATAAAATTATTTTTAATTAGGTATTGCTTCTACAGTGGACCCTGCACTTTTGTGGGTTCAGCACTCACAGGTTTGATTATTGGCAGGTTATTTATTTCATTTATTTAAAAAAATTCTTATTGTCCCTACCACAAAAAGATATATTTTCTGTAGGAATGTCTAACTGATCCAGTGTGATTCTGTGGTTCTATAGACCTAGAGAAGTGTTCTCAGGTTAAAAAGCGTGTGTGATTTTTATTTTATTCACTTTTTTTCACTTTCATGGGGGACTTGCACCCCGACGCTATAAAACTGGAGGACTCACTTTGGTTTCTTGCTTTTGATTATCAAATTCCTCTAATATCTATCATGTTGTTGGCTTGGGGGAGCTGCCAGGGCGTTAGCAACCATTTTAAAAACATACAAAAAGGGAGTGTCTACTTTACAGATACATTATTATCGTCAAGTATATTTTGAAATAATTAACTGGTTTTATCCTAATGGTAAACTGTGGAAAAGACTGAGCAAAGTTGTTCAGTAGTTCTTATAAGGTTTTCCAAAGACCAATCCTTGTATTGTAGTATTTTTTTGATATATGGAACAATATAAAGAAGGCAAATTTTATTTGGCATTTTATTTTATTTATGAGAATGAATTCAAAATGCATGGTAATTTGGGAATTTTAACACTTTAAACTAAATCAGATTGCTAGTCTCCACTCAGAAAGATCTACAGAGTAAGTGGAATTTATGTTAAGTATTAAATTAGCATTTCAGCAATTCAGTAAGTGGTCAACTGTAGTTAATGTTGGAGTTAGGCCTGAATTATCTAATAGTTTTTGATGACAAAATGAGTTGAATGACTAGAATTTAACTAGGATCTGAAATGTGGGGTCACTTACCGTATTGATTGTAGACGTTACAGTTTGCAGCTAAATAGTATGTTTGTAGCTAAAAAGAATGCAGGACTACTAAAGCAAAATTCAGTAATTAGAAGGAATTGTAGGCAAGCCCAATGAAGATATTTTTGCTAGGATTTAGAAAATGAATTAGCTAAAGCTGGTTCAAAATGACAAATTTATATTTACAGTGAATGACTCTAAATGTAGAATAGATATGACTGTTGTTTTTTTTTAAATTAAGGCTCAATATCGCCATATTCCAGTATTACGAGAAATCGGTATAGGACTGGTCCATCTCTGTTTCCACTAGATTCTGTAGGTTCTGCAAGCAGAATCAGGTCTTTCCTTCTTAGCACTGCAGTCATTCAAGGTAGAAAAACCTGTTTCTGGACTGTTTCCCAGTTTGCTGACAGAGGCAGTGAGATCAGTTAGAAGAATACTGTTGAATCATGGATTGTTTAGCAATGCCATTCTATACCTGCTTCACTATTTTAAATTTACAAGAAAGGATGTTGGTGATGTGCAGTAACACACACATTTTTGACACCTAGGTTTTGCAGTTTTGGAAAGAGAGAAAACTTTAATTTTGTGTTAGATTATAAGGTTCTGCTAAATACAATGGTTCTGCTACGAGGACACAATTCTGCATTAAGCTATGAGGACTTAATGTAGAATTCATTGACGGTATTCAAAATAATGATTGCTATTAAATGCAATTATGAGATAACTAGTATAAAATATGGACTAATGGTAGGTTAGAAAATCAAGGCTAGTCACGTTAACAATTACATAAAAAGAAGAGATGGGAATGAAAGGTGTAGAAATTTTTTTTAACAATGGAAAATCTTTTCTGGAAATTCTGGGTGAAATAATATGGACATTGAAAAATGTAAGAGTAACAGGTAAAATAATACATAAGGATTAGTTAATAAATGTATATTTGGATTTATATACTTGTGGTGGTGGTGGTAGTGGCATGCTTTCAAATTGTTTCCAACTTATGGTGACCCTAAGACAGTCTTGTCATGGGTTTTTTTCTTGGCAAGATTTGTTCAGAGGAGGTTTTTCTTTGCCCTCCTCAGAGGCCGAGAGAATGTGACTTTCCCAGGTTCACCCAGTGGGTTTCCATGGCTGAGTGAGGATTCAAACCCTGGCCCTGAGAAGCATAGTCCAACTCTCAAACCAGTACACCTTGCTGACTCTTACATACATGTAGAGTAGGCTTATATTGATTTATGGCCTTTTCAAACGACACAGTTACAACATTATTGTTCCCTTCAACTGTTATATGCATCCTGTGGAATCCTTGAGTTTATAGTTTGGTGAGGCACTAGACCTCACTGGTTGAGAATTCTAAATCCCTTTCTCTAAACTGCAAATTCCAGCATTCTATAGAATGGAACCATTGAAGTTAAACTGGAATCATAGGGCTGTAATTGTATAGCACGAAAGGGTCTTATATTGCAGTGAGATGGATTTAGATTTTATAATCACTTGCAGCACTTTAACAGGATTAAACACTTTTATTTAAACACTTTTGTGGTATGAAATATTCACTTCAATATTTTTATATGTAAAAAATCAAATAATTGTTGAAAGTTATATTTTATTTGATTGTCATTTGTATAAATATGCTATTTATTTTTTTATTAGAGTATTTATACCCCACTCTTCATCCACAAAGGTTCTCAGAGCAACTTTCAAATTGTTAATTTGACAGTTTGCTGCCCTCAGGCTTAGGATCTGAATAAGACACTGCACACAAGGAAAAGGAATGGCAGTGCAGGAAGAGATCAAGTTCATCAGATACTGCCATTTCTTCTCTCTCTCTGTGGCCAAGGCAGTGTCAGCTGGGATGGATGAAGGGCCCTTCATCTGCTTCTGGGCCTAGGCATAATGGAACAAATTTTAACAGATTTATGACATCAGATTTATTACACTGTGATTCATTATACAGTGAAGTTCCTCTGTCATTCACTTCAGGATACTTTCCTTTGTAAGTCTGTCTTCAGTGAAAATAGTGTTATGCAGGGTTTTTCAAAGCAAACTATAAATTAATATTTTGAACAGCATATAACATGACTCAGTTTAATTTTTTCATAAATTTAGAATGGCACATGCCACTTTGGTTCCTGATTTGAACTATGCCAAGAGAATTCGTGCTCTTTTTAGAGCACAGCCTTTGTTGTGCACGTGAACTGGAGTTGTGTTGATGAATTTTTGAAGTTTTGGAGATGCAAACACTATACTTCAGTCTGTGTATTGCTGGACAACTTGAGTAGTAGATATTAATACTTGTCCGAAAGGAATTTTTGACAACTGCTTCATATAAGTTCTTAATCAATGAAAAATAAAACAGATAAAAAGTGGAGGCTATGAGCCTATCTATGAATAACAAGATAGCTACAGTCATGATTTTTTAAAAATCTTTTCCCTGTGAATCTACAGGAATATTGAAACAATGAAACCAAGAAAGATGAGTCTTTTTTCAGATTCTTCATGGTGAACAGCATTGTGTCTTTAGTTTTGCCTTACTAGAATTCATCATGTTTGAGAGTAGTGCTCCACCAGTACCCTATTGCAAATAGCAGTGAAAAGCATTGGTAAGGCTGGAGGCTACTTCTTGATGCTAGGCTGCATTGATGAGATCAGTTTTCTGACGTAATACTTAAGAATTACTTAATTATTTAAGAAATATTTAAGATGCTGTTTACTGTGGCAGAAAGTATGAATTTAGCACAGAATAAGTACTGAGCTACAATAGCTTCCGTGTAGCAAACAATATTTTCTGCACAGAAGATAACATTTCTTTTTCTGTTGGAGGTTTCATGCAAGAATTTCCTGGGAAAAAAGTTGTCTGTCTTCTGATTTGAGACCATTGATCCATTTAATTTGGTTCCTCTCTCCTTCCTGGAGAATTCTTTTCAGAATTTCAGACAGATTCCATCCCAGTCATATCTGCAGAGGTCTCCCCACCAAGGCAGAAAGGACAGAAATAAGGGAGAAGAGAGCTCCTTTTCCCCCCACACCCTTCCTGTTCTTTTGGCCTCGTAAGGGAGGTCCCTCCATCCAGGCAGAAATGACAAGAATGTGGGACAGGGCACTAAATTTTTTCCCTAAAGAATACAATCTGAAAATAGGGCGTGTCTTATATGTTGGTGCATCTAATACGCCGGCAAATACAATAGGTGTGAAAAGTGATGGAAGCAAGAGAAAAGATATTTTTGAAACTTTAATTCTCAGTTTTAAAAAATAGCATTAACAGATACCACAGCTTTGTCTAGATGGATAGGTGTGGCAGTTAAGAACTTTGCTTTACTGAAGCTTCATTATTAAAGCAAAGCTAAAACTTTGCTGTAACAGAAAGATCATTCCATCAAACAAGTGAATGTATAGTGCAGTGGTTTTCAACCTTTTGCCTGGTGGTCCACTGACAAGGTGCTAGAATTGCCAAGGCCTGCCAACTAAAATTTTCTGAGGGATTATTAAAAGCATCCAAAGGGAAGCAGGAAATGGGAGGGGGGCTGGCTGTTGGCCTGGAGGAGTTTAAATTAAAAACCAAATTTATCTTAGTGGCAGGGATTCTGCATACCTGCATCTCCAAAACTGGATTGGAGGGAATGAAGGAGCTGGTGTTGATGTTGCCCACAGCACAAACAGCACAGCTTATAGCACAAATGAGTCCTAGTCTTTTGTCCCAGCTCCGGAAGGAAAGGCAGGATCTTTTTTTATTTTATTTTATTTTTTTTTTAGTGGGAAGGCATCTCTGCCTTTCAGAGAATATCTGTCAGCCATTGGTTAGACTGCTGTTCAGTTTAAAGCTGGAGGAGGAGTGACAACCTTTTGTTGAACTTCAGAACCATATGTGCTCAGGACAGCTTAATGTCTAGAGAGTATGGTTATGTTCTGTTTATCACTCTTCCCAGAGCAAGGGATCAGAGCTTAGTAGCTGTACACATGTTTTCTGTCCAGAAGGCCCTAAGTGCAGTTTGTGGCATCTCCATGGTCAAGTAGCAGGTGATGTGGAAAGACTTCAGTAGGAGAAGTACAACCAGAGTAAATCATTACTAGCCTGAATTGACTGATGTTCTAGCTTTGTGATATGGGTAAGTCTTGTGAAAGGTTGTTTGGGTATGTTGCCTCATGGCGGATTACAACAGAGATAGCTGTGCTAACATAAATTGGTCTTTCAGGAAGCCTTAATACTTAATACTTTAGTCCTTAATACCTAACAAATGTGTTTTCATTTCTGTTTTTTTTTCTGAAAAAAGCTTTAAAAAAATATACTAGGCAACTATAAATGATATTACCAGTGGATTTAGTCAAGAATTTGAGCTGTGTTGGGATGACATAATTTACTTATGAAATAGTCTACTTTTCTAGATTCACTGAACAATAATTTATGCAGTTATATTAATCTTTCTCATTTGATCTATTATTTTTCACCTTCTGCCTCCGTTGCTAGCTGAAGATATAAATTAGAGGTTGTTTGCTGAGGAAGATTTGAGTGGAGTGTGACTAAACAGATTGTATTAGTGATTGCAAAGGCTAATTGCCTCTTCAAACCTTGTCCTGTATTTGTGGTGTACTATGTATCTTTCATCTGAAAAATTATGGACAAATAAGGAAGGGGCACAAAAAATGAGTGGATAATCTGTGACCATCCCAAGTTTGTTTTTTGTTTTTGTTTTCCTGATAAATTGGCTGATATATTCCTTGTGAATACGCTGAACTGATTAGCAAGGGCCTGAAGTCCTGCAGTGCTGACATAACCTTCATCATCTCTCTCCAGCCACTTAAAAGGAATGATGATAATGAAAAATCTCTGACAATCAGAGTGTCTGTGAATTCAGCATAAAAAAATGGTGGGAGGTAGTTTTTAGTTCTGATATTCTTGTTCTTAATGACTTTTGACTAGTTATGACAATGGCCACAACCTATAATATTATTAAAACAATTTTTGCAAGACTCTACTTGATATATTAAGTATGCGAAACTATGATCACAGTGATAAATTAAGGATGTGTTCCATTAAGCCTGTCTGGTTACGCTTGTTCTTAGTGCTTGGAGCTGTTTGGACCTGCAGCAGGTACTAAGCTTATAAAAGAGAAATACTGTGAAAAGCATACTTTAAATTCTGGTTCAAGGAGGAGGCATTGAGTTTAGCATTTCAACTCTGGTGTTGAATACTGGATTTTCTGCCCTCTTACAAACCAGGATGGCCTTCTTTTCAAGTTCAATTAGGGAGGGAGTTGAGTTTTATTAGTTTGAGGGAAATGCTTTAGGTATTTTATCTACCTAAGCCAAAGAGTTCAAACATGATTTATGCATTAGGAGTGTGTGAACTCTGTGCAAAAACAGTGGTTCTAGATGGGGCTTTTTTCAGAGTTCTCCTTTGTGGACTTTTTAAAAAAAAGATTGCAAATCCATAAGGGACTTCTGGTGATGAAAGAGCCTGCAACATACACTGAGTGAACTAATTTGATTAGAAGAATGTTGCCATACAGTGTATTTGCCAAGGAAATGGTGTCAGCAATGAAACACTTGACTCTGTGTGTCCAGGGTGGTTGACAGTGGTGTTTATGTGGGCCCCGGGGCTAGGACTTCTGTGGACAAAATCGGATACTGGAAAGCTTGGTGAAAAAATGTACCAGGAAGGAGAAAAATTAACTTGTGAAAACTAAGCCAAAGATGCCAAAAAGACCATACTGTAGGTCAGCGATAGATTTTAAAGAGAGCATGGAATGTTCATGTACTGTATAGTGAAGTAGAAGATTTTCTGTATAAAAATGCCATAAAAATGAGATGAGGGAAACTTATACATAGTCAAGCAAGTACTAAGACCTGTTCCTTTTAGTACTTCAGAAAGCAAGAATTTGCATTGTTATGTGGCACCTTCTATGTGCGTGGTTTTTAAGAAAGGAAGCAAAGGTGGATCCCTTCCTGTTTTGTGCTTTCAAGTTGACTCTGGCTTATGGCAACCCTATCCTAGAGTTTTCTTGGCAAGATTTCTTCAGAGGAGGTTTGTTTTTGCCTTCCTCTAAGGCTGAGGAAGGGACAAGGAGGTAATCTAGTGGCTTTATAGAGATGTTGAATTTTGGGGAAGAGAGCAGAAAGATGAGCATGTAAAGGTGTTCTTGGAGGTATTTTCAGGTCTAAGTGGCAGCAAGGGATAGCAGAAAAATTTGTTTAAGGAAACAGGAGACCCTTACAGCAGCTGAGGCTGCTGGAACAGTTTTCACAAAAGCTGCAGAATGTGAGACATTAGGATTTAAGCAACAGTAAATAATACCACAGCCGTGGAGATCTTTGAAAAAGTGCAAGAAGCTTCTGAAGGATCCAAAGTAAACAAAAAGTCTAATGAAGAGATTCAAAGGGTGGGGTTGTGTGGTAAAAATAGCAACAGTGATTAATAATCTGGCACTATACTTTGGATGGATGTGAATAGACAAAGGTGAGTCAGTGAAAAATCTGAAGATTACTGTAGAGATGAGCGGAGATGAAGGGTCTGAAGAATCAGAAGAGGGGCTACATTTCTGTAATATATAAAAGGGAACAATGTGATTTATGAGAATCAAGGTTATTTCAAGTTAATCTAGACACTAATAACAATACAAAAGGTGGGAAAACAAGTTGGTGTGGAAGGAGTGCTAGTTTACCAAATGGTGTTTCTGTACAAGAAGATGGTTTGAAATCTGTAACTAATACTGAACGTGACAGGTGGAACAGTTTTGGGGAGTGCAGATTAAATATCACACCTGTTCTGTGTTGTTTAATTGCCTGATTCCAGTTTTTTCTTTTGAAAGTGAGATTACATCTTCAGAAAGATTATCAGCATCTGTATGAACTTACCCCAGAAATAAGATCTGCACCGGAGTCTTTGTTTTGCTCTGCTAGCAAGAACCACTCGGTTAAGTTAGTTTCTCAGTAGTGGTCTCATACTCTAGGCATTTCCTCACTAGCCTAGCAAGAGCCAGCAAAGGAGGAAGAGAAACAGGAGACAAGAAAGAGATGAAGGTGAAAAGTTAATCTACAAATATTGTAGAATAGACTGAAAGTGAATCAAGGAACAAGCAGAACTATAGAAATGGAATATGCTAAAAATAAAGAGTATGTTAAAAGACATATTCTTGTACTTACATGTACCCTATTCCTTTGTTCTGCTATGTTGAGGAAATTTGTTATAGAACAAATAATGATTAATTAACAGCAAGTTATGGTTTCAGAACCTGCTTTGGACCATCAGTTCTTGGATTGTATATAATGAGAAACCATGATTAATTAATTCAGGAAATTTTCAATTGTTGAATGCCAGAAGGAGAGTGGAAAGTACAGAGGTACACATGCTGAAGCAAAGTGTGTGTGTATCTCTGCTGGATAAGCAAAATGAAGTAAGATCTGCCACAGTGTTGCAGCATGGAATGTTTCTCTTCACTGTTCTCATCAGCTGGGTACTCTGTTCCTTTCCTTCTCTGATCCAGTTTTCCTTTTGTCAGCATTTCATGGTCAGTAAGCCTGTTTGGTTTGGGTTCTTCTGGGATTTTATTCCTGTTCATACATTATTTTCTGAGAATTTGTCTCTATTCAAAGGAAGACTGACAAATATTATTGGCTTACTGTATCTATAGCTTACTGATCATGCTAATATGCGGTGAGCTGTAGATATAATATTTTTTGTTACGGGTTCCTTGAGACCTGAAAATTATTTACAGCCTTCCCCCAGAGTTTAAAAAAAAAGTTGAGAAAGGCTCATGGAGAATGTAGTATGAAAATGTGTGTTTGTACTGCGTTCTGATAATTAACTATGAATGATTTTGGTTTTGGTAATTAGGAATCTTGTATTAGTTGTATTAAACCTTTTCTACTAAATATCTTTTTCAATTGCTTTGGAGAAAACGGTTATTTATCATTAGGAATGCTTTATTTTGGTTGCTTCAGTAAGAGTAATATATTTTAGAAGAATCATGTAGTTTATTTTAGAAAAGAGGGGGGCTATTCTGTGCACATTGTTCTTTTGTAGATATAATATTAAAGCAAATATAAGGAATTCATCTCTGAGACTTATGCTAAAGACGATTAATCAGTAGAATCTCATGATCCTATTAAGGAGAGTTCTTTTCTGTAGCCTTTGCATGGGATGTAAAATAATGGGTTGTTTGTATAATCAGTATAAGTATTCAAGAGTTTAAATACTGAGCCTAATCGGAATAGCATATGGAGGCTGAAAACAGTAAGAAGACCCTGAATATACATGGGTTTGAGCCACTAGTTAATTGACTGATTATATGCTGCCAGTGATGTCAAATATTCTGTGCAGTTAAGAATGCCATGGTGCAGTTTCCAGATAGTCTCTATTTCTTTAAAGAAAAACTTCCCTAAAATTGTCTGTTGTCACTTATATAAGCATCAAGTTACCAAGTTCTCATTGATTCAGTGGGTCTACTCTAGTTGGGATTAACAGTTGGGTTTTGGTCATTGTATCCTTGCCGTAAGGAGGTAAGTGACAAAAGTACCAGCAGCATAACAAAGTTTCTTCTACTGGCTATTTAGTAGTACTGAAAGCATCAGCAGTCAGGAATGTAACTAGTTATTGCCCCACAGGTCAGTGCAATCTTACTGCAACAATTAGAGATCACCCTCATGTGATTTTCTGTGTGTCTCTATTAAGAACCTTTGACAGGAACCATTGTAGCAGTGGCGGGTTAATTTGTGTTGTTAAGATAAGTATCAGATCTCATGATGATTGGTGTATCTTTTTTTACTTAATACTCTAAAAGTACTTGACCACTGCTTTGACAAACTAGTGGATCATATCTTTTTTTGTTGGTTAAGTAACCAAAAATTTTACATTTCTTTTTGTATGAATAAGGTAATTACCTCAGTTAAAGACCTCATATATTCATGTATTGATATAGGCTGGGAATCACTTTGGACAGAAATCCTGTAAATTAAATAATGTAGGCTAAATGTACATAAAACAATTCCTTATTACCCAATTAAAGTTACGAATAGTGTTAACCAATTTAACAGGTTCTGTTCTGTTACTGAATTGCAAACTTTATTACAAATAAGCTGGGAATAATGCTGTGGCACAATAGCAGGCAGAAACACTCTGGCAGGCATCAAAGTGTCATGGTCCCATTTGATAATGAGTAAAAAAATATTCATGTGAATAAAGAAGGTAGATTGGGGAGGCAGTGAGGTGAAGAAATAGGGTGGCTGGTGTTGGAGGCAGCCATTGGCTTTGGAAATTGCAGCCGTGGACAGGAATGTCCATGAGCAGAAAACTTACATAACGTTGCCTCTGAATTATATTATTTATGCAGAGGAAGGAAAAGATGCTTTCAGGTATTTTTGAAGCATGTTAAAACAGAAAAGCAATCTCCTCCTCGTACATCAGATTCCCTAAAGACATTGACTTCAGTCTTCAGCAAAGCAAGTTTATATCCCATAGAAGACACACTTGGATTCAGTGGTGGTGACCTAGGATGGCTCAGTCTTGTGGTCTTTTACTCAGCATTTCAGCATATTACTGAGGAGTGACAAATCTACTTTTGTTACTGAGGCTAATTTAAAGATAACAGTGTTATATTAGTACTTTTTGTGTTCTTACTGATAGGAGTAACTGCTGATGGGCTCCTTTGTGTATTCTTTTTCTGTACAACAATAGCTGCTTGTAGGCAAATGAGTTTTCTGTCAAAGGTAGTGCAGTTGTTCCATGCTACCTATACACTTATGTGGAATTGCATGGGGTCAGGACAAAACCCAGTGGAATTGCTCTATAGTAACATAGTATTTTGAAGTACTGGAAATTTGTGAAACAGCATAGATGATTACAGTGCAGTTCATCAGTGGCATTAGTTTGGAAATATGAAGTTTTGTTTAATAAATGCTGTCTTTCTTTTGGCCACAGGTTGCAGAATTAGTTTATGAAATATTTATCTGGCCAGCCAGTTTTGCAGAATTGAGTGGGTGAATATTATACTCCCACAGGCAAAATAACTTCTCTTCCTTCTGTGGGATAGGGCAAACTGTATATGAGGTCGTTATCTTCTACTAGGTTAAAGCTTCACCTTTCTGTCGTGTTTGTACAACTTCTGTGTGGTTCCTTGGGTGATAAAACAGTGTCCCAGTAGTATGGGGAACTGCCTGCATTGAACCATTTATAGATGGGACCAGCAGAGACGTTTTTATCCTAGTTTTGATGGAAAGGAGGTTGAGTAAATCTTGAAGGTGGCATCTCTCTCTCTCTTTTCTCTCTTTCAAGGGTTCCTCCTTTGCTAAAGGGTACAGTGAGCCACAGAGAGAATTCTAGTTCAGAGAGGGAATCATGCACTTCTTTTTTTATATGTAATTTTATTAAAATTTAAACATAAACGTATAAAACACAAATACCTACACCATACAAAGCAGTACATCAGAAAAAAAGGAAAAATACATAACAGTACTAAACATTACACACATGACTTTAAAGCAATTAAGTGATAATCAAAATATAGCTAAACTAACAAATGAAAAAACTACAGCCATTTAAAAATTGGTTCTCACCCTTGTTGCAAAGAGCTCCTAGAATATCAATGTACTTAACTTAAAATCATTACTTAGACTTACTTTTAACTTTGTTGCTCATTATGTTTATGCTCATTATGTTTCAAATCTTTTATCCAATACCTAGAAACAAGAAAAAGTATTGTTTATGTAAAGCTGTTATTCTAATGTTAAACTATTTTAACTTCTAGATTTCTTAGTGTTACGTTATTAATAAATTCAAAGTACTATCAATTCTGTAGATTGTTCATAAATTCTTAACATATCTATAAAACCAAACCATGCTTATGTTACTCAAAATATTAAAATAGCAACACCTTAAAGTCATATTTAATTTTCGTAGTATCTTATGATAGCAGTAAGACTAAAATTTAAAAAGCAACAACAATGTGCAAATTCAAAATCCTAAAGTCATCAGTTCACTCTTGTTTTCCCTTAAATAATCAATTAAAAATTTCCATTCCAGAACAAAATCTTTAGTATGTCCATTTAATTTAGCTGTCAATTTGTCCGTTTCCACTATTGTCATCAACCTGTTAAACCATTCAGCCATTGATGGTATTTCCATTTTCTTCTAATACTTTGCATAGATTGTACTTGCTGCCAGTAACAAATATTGAAGCAATTTCTGTTATTGTTTATCAATGCTGATAACTTCTCTCCAGGTTTCTAGTAGAAATGAAATCATGCACTTCTTTAAATTTAACTGAAAAACAGCTTCCTGTTTTTCTGGTTAGAACTTGTGATATTTGCAGCCAATAACATTTGGAGGGCTACATGATTCCTACCCTGTTCTAAGGTGTCATGAGATGACTGCTATATTGAGAGGTGGGATTAAATGATAATGCCAGTAGTTACTGCATCAGAACATGAGTGGCATTTCCTGCATCTGAACGTGAACAGGTTGCTCTGTTCTTAAGGCCTCATTACAAATTTCCTCATTTTATCCATCAGCCACTCTTTAAGATGGGAGTATCATTCCACGGCTGCTATCTTTAAAATGGATCACTGAAGTGAGAGATGATGGCTTAGTCCCGCACACTAAAGGCAAGACAGCTTTTTCCAAAACAGAGACAGTTCTCTACTATGTCAAGCATTAATTTTTATGTATGAATTTGTGACCTTAAATATTGAAACTGAGTCTTCAAAAATTGGTCTTGTAAGCTCCTATTTGGTCCTTTTAACTTGAATCCTAATAACTAATGTTTGAAATTTAAATCTAATTTAAATTTTAAAATCCTATTTTAAATTTTTTGACATTTATATTTGTCAGCAATGATTCTGTCTCAAGTACTTTAATAGAGACAGGAGGAAACTAAAAATTTTCTCTATAATAAAGGAGTTAATTCAGCTAAAAAAAGTCTGTTGTGAAGTGGTGGTGTTTTCTGAAACAGAAAGAGCAGCCTTATTTTATGGCTGTTGAAGTATTACCTGGTAATCCTGTGTTTATTATCTGTTGCAGAAGACCTCCCTAAAACTTGAACAGGCTTGTTTTAAATGTAGAAACTGAGAAATTAACAAAAAGGACAGTAATAATCATGGGCTACCTCTCTTCTTACTCCTCACCTAACAAGTTGAAGGCGCAATCATGGGTTATAGGTAGAAGCATGAATTATTTGTCATGACTTGACAGTGTATTTACCTAGTTAATATAAGAATAGTAGAAGTTGCTGATTGTCACAAAATACTTTTTTTTCTGCCCCTATAAACCTTTCTCTTTCATGATTTCCAATGAATTTGAGAAGTGAAGTAGAGAAGGAATTAAAGAAGCAGAGAAAAAATAAGTGAAAAGATTAGATGAATATAATGATGAATAAAGATAAAGGATCGATTACAGGGTACTAAGATATCGTGGTTTATTTATATACAGCTGGAGCAGTGGACAAGGAATTAGAAAAGAAATAATAAAGGTTTCAGAGAATATACTAAATTTGAACAAATGATTATACAAAGAGAAGGTATGTAGGAAAATGAAATATTGAAGGGTACCACAAGTGAAATATACAAAATGTTGGCAAAATGTGAAGATGAAGATGAATATCTTAGAAAAATATAGGAGGAAGAACTAGCACAAAAATAGATATTCAGGACTGGGGAAAAATTTGGAATCAGCATCATTTAAAAAACTTGTCTGTAAGGGTAAAAGAGAACTATTATAAATTGGTTTGGAGATGGTACCTAATACCAGCAAGGTTAAATTATATAGATAAGAATTACTCAAGGTTGTGTTGGAGGGGTTGTCAAGAGATTGGTACATATATTCATATGTGGTGGAATTATGAAGGTGTACAGAAATTTTGGTAGGGGGTGTTTAAAGACATGAAAGAGGTAACTGAAATTGATTTACAAATATGTCCAGGTATAGCATTATTATCTATATTCGATAAAGTTAATTGTACCCAGACAATGAAGGATTTAATTACAAACTTTTTAACTGCAGCAAGGTTAATTATATCAAGAAAATGGAAAATTCATGGAGATTTTAAAATAGAGGATGGTATAAAGTGTGGAAAATTGCAATTCATGGTAAGTTAACATGTCGAATTAAGGTCAAGAAAGGAGTAATGAAGGGGAATGATTTTGAAGCAATATGGAAGATATTTGTGGGAAAAGGTCTTAATAAAAGAGGATGGTGTCATATCCACAAGAAGAATTACAATTCTGGAAGGTGAAGTGAATTGAAACATAGTTGGCTCTGGAGGGTGGGTTTACTTTTAGGAACAGTTTGATATGTTTAGTAATAAGATCATATTTAGTAATAGTAATAGATTAAATGTAATGGAAAAGTACAGAGTTAAGAATAAAATTATTAATAATGAGTATAATGAGAATGAGATCTAGATATAGGTAACAAAAGTATATAGGCAGTATAATATAGAATATGCTGAATAAGTATGTGATTGTAATAGAATTGGAGATAAATAACAATGTAAGCTTGTTTTTGTTGAAATTTCCTTTTTTCACTGTTATGCGTATTACATGGTGTTTTTCTTTTTTGTTGTTTTTTTATAATCAATAAAAAATTTTTTAAAAAATAACCCTTCTCTGTCTCAAAGCACTGTCATAGCTTTGATTAAAAGGATTGTGTAATTTGGTATTAAGCTGGGTATTCTAATGCTCAGTAATAATGTATCTGGATTTTTTTCCATGCTGTTTTCCTCTTTATTTTACTTTATGCTCTCTTTTGAAAGATGAGCAGAATGTGGTACATATAATGAATAACCTGTACTGACTAATTTGTAGATCCAGTTTCAAAGTGTTTCTCATAGTTTATAACATCATCTACAGCTCAGAACTAAGTTATCTGTGGGACCAATCAAAAATTGTTTCTATATTCTGGGTGCTATTTGATGAATAATAGATTAATTAAGGTTTGTTGTTGTGGTGGTTGGTAGTGGTTGTGGTGTGGATGAGCACCTTCTCTGTTGTGGTGCTCACAATGCGAAATGACTTCCTTGCTGAGATTAGACAGGCTTGCAGTCCATGCTGTTTCCACTGTAAGTGGAAGTCTAGTTTGCTTGATTGAGTGTTGTCCTGGTCACCAATGCTAATTAGGTACCCCTAGTGATATTAGTGGTTTTCATTTATTTCTTTATTGTTTTATTGTCTCTTTTATTGTTTTGTGTGTTTTCAAGTTCTGTCTTGTCTTCTGTGGGCTTAAGTTAGCCATACCATACATGCCCATCTAGCTCTACTTGGTCTGTTTTCAAGTGACTATTTTGAAATTTAGGAAGTTGCAGTTTATTGTCAGTAATTGCAACTTCATTCACCAGTATTGGAAATCCAGAACTCAGCTTAAGACTTGTTTTATTCTATTTCTGCCAAATTTTTAAAACTGCTTTCAAAGCTTTTAAACTCAACCTTTCTTGTTTCTCTTTGTCTCCTATCATGGGATTCTCTCTGTGGCCTCTGTCATAAAATCATAGAATAATAAGAGTTGAAAGGGGCCATTGAGTCCAACCCCCTGCCATGCAGGAACACACATCAAAGCACTCCTAACAGATGGCTATCCAGCCTCTGTTTAAAAACCTCCAAAGAAGGAGGCTCCACCACACTCCAAGGCAGCATATTCCACTGTCCAACAGCTCTGTCTGTCAGGAGGTTCTTCCTGAGGTTTAGATGAAATATCTTTTCTTGTAGTTTGAATCCATTGCTCCTTGTCCTAGTCTCTGGAGCAGTGGAGAACAACCCTGTTCCCTCATTGATATGACATCCTTTCAAATACTTAAACATGGCTATCATGTCCTCTCTTAACCTTCTTTTATCTAGGCTAAACGTACCCAACTCCCTAAGCTGCTCCTCATAGGGCATGGCATCCAGACCCTTCACTGTTTTGGTTGCCCTCCTCTGGACATGTTCCAGCTTGTCAATATCTTTCTTGACGTGAGGTGCCCAAAACTGGACACAGTATACCAGATGAGGTCTGACCAAAGCAGAATAGAGTGGTACTATTACTTTCCTTGATCTAGACACCATACTCCTATTGATGCAACCAAGAATCACGTTGGCTTTCATGCTGCTATGTGTCCTAGGATAGGTACCCCCTTCCTCTTAGGAACTTTCTTTCTCCTCCCACTTCCTTCAGAGTATCACCTTGTGCTCCTTGATGCTCATTTTGTACCTTTCTGTTATGGTTGACTCCCTTTGTCTTTTGGCTCTCCGATTATTTTCCTCAGTATTAATCTCTGATACTGCTTTCCCTTCCTGGATCTATTCATCTGATGTAAGATGTTGAGGGAAGAATCTTGCCTTTTATTGTATTTATAGTTCAGGAGATAGATAGCATATTATTACCCTAGTCCATTGTTTGAGTTTCATTACATCTTGGTGGAACCTGCTTCTTTTTTATGTATAAAAGCTCTATGTTCAGATTGTATTTCCTTAAGTGAAACTGTTCTTCTGTATTTTTACATGTAGGTTGCTGTACTTGCTTCAGCAAGAGACTTCCAGCACTGAGCTGAAAACTGAGTGTGCAGTGGTGCTAGGAAGCCTTGCAATGGGTACAGAAAACAATGTTAAATCTCTGCTGGACTGCCATATCATACCAGCCTTACTACAAGGTATTCTTATGTTCATTGCTATCTTTGCTTCTTGACTGAATAACTTATAAGAACTGAAAAAAGATCTTAATATGTATTCACAGGGTTATTGTCACCAGATCTTAAATTTATTGAAGCTTGCCTCAGGTGTCTTCGCACCATTTTCACCAGCCCTGTAACTCCTGAAGAACTATTGTACACAGTAAGTTTTAGAAGATGAATATAATTTATCTTCTGCCATATGAGTTCATGCACTATAGCTTTTATTTAGTATGTATTGCTAAGGTAATTTAACCTGTTGAAACAATACTTTGAAATGTTGTAGTTCTAGTAGAACTAGTTATTTATTCATAGTCCCAAGAAGAATACACATAACAACATATATTGCTTGAGGAGGAATTTGCTTGCTAAGGACATAGGAATAAGGAATTGCAGGATAGTTTCTGAAGTTCTGCTGCTCATTGGGGAACTAACTGCTCACACCTTCAAGGATCTGTTTCCTTCTATGATATTAAAGCAAATCTGTGAGAATTCTGTATTGTAATAAGAAACAGAAGCTACTACTGCCATCTATTGGAACAGATGAAAGTAAGACTTTCCCTGCTTCCTCTTTTTGGGAAATGCTGTATAGTAGTTATGATAGCAATACAAATCGGTAAAGCAGTCAAACATTTAATAAAGACAAAAACTTGATGTGTAGGCGAAATCTGTTTATTGTAAAATACATGTTAGGATGGTTTCAACCTATTTGCAGTTTTGTTCTCTGTTAATTTTTGATAGATGATTGTTATCAGATTGCACACCTACATAAACTGCTTTGTTATATTAACAAGAAAGACATTTCTTCAGAGAGCTAGTGTGATGTACTGTTTTGAGTGCTGGACTACGACTTTGGAGACCAGAGATAACAGAAAGGAACCAAGTTTCATTTAGTTTGTTGTCCCTTAACACCTCTGAGACTGTGTGATCATGCTGGGCACTGGAAGAACCCTTTCATTTAGAGAAAAAGTGAAGAACATGATACTAGTGGTCTTACTAAGTTTGTCTTCTCTTCATACCTCTGTCCATATCCTTAACCTTGCTGTCTTCTTAGGGCATAGTCTATACAACTGTCCAGAGAAGAATACAATGTAAATAAAAGCTACTGTTTGCTTGCAGGCTCAAGTAAATATAGGCGACCTGCCACATTTGTAGGTTTAACTTCCATGGATTTATTTGTGAGTTTCTCCACCCCCTGCCCCCTACCTCAAGTGCCTTTTTTCTAGGTGAATATTCCCTCTTGGCAGTTCTGATCAAGCTGTGCAGCCCTTTAAAAACCTACCTCTGGTCCTCCTCTTCCACCAGTTGTTGACTGGCCAACTAAGGATGGCTCACAGCCCAGTTTCTCAGCACCACAAACCCTATCTTAATGCCCCTTAATCCAAGGAAGGAGAAGGATGAAGTATAGGGACACTATGCCAATCCACTCTGTTCTCCTTTCCTTGACCTGGTTTGGACATTGAGTGCCCATTCCTCACCATGCCTCAGCCCCATTCCCATAGACACACATACACATTTTTGATATCTGCATTTTTTCCACTATTGCTGGGCTCTTGCAACCCTAACCCTAGGAAATGTGGAGGATCAACTGTAGTGATGAGGGATAGCTGTTGAGGCATGTCTCTATATGTTTTCTTTCTTAGCTATGGAAGAATTAAAAGTAGTAGCTTGAGTATAGATGTCGTTGATATGACTGAGGATTTCTGATTTCCTGTCTTCACTTGTTGGTAATAAAGCAGTATTTCTGTAGTTCACGCATGAAATCTACTTGCCTTAACTTTAGTGTTCTCTAAATTAGCGATGAGCAGAGATTATCATAGGAAGGAAGAAAAAGGATTCTTTACAGTAATTCTGTTCTAGTGACTGCTGCCAATTCTAAGAATTTGCTATCAGTGAAATTCCTACTGTTCCAACTGTGAGGATAGTTTGCAGATAGGAAAGTTAGAACTCCCATATTATGCAATTTATTTTTAATTGCTCGTGTGAGCCTACCTTCTGACACGGTAAGCTAAATACTAAGTGCTTGACAGTCTCTATGATCATGCATTCCAGGGCAGTTAGCAAACATTGGAGGTTTCTCAGGTTTTGGTAGATTGATACAGGTAATTGGTGGGCTTTGTGCATGATTGATTTAGCAGACATAGATAGTTTGTGAAAATAACCTGGTTGCTGGAATTATCTTTGCTTGCTTCATTTTGTCTTTCAAAATAGAAATTTTCCAGAAGCTTGAATTTTTGGGGAAGGAAGGGTGCCATAAAATTAGGTTTTCATGATCTAAAGAAGCTGTTAGTTTCTTCTGTAGCCTAAAGATTCAGACCTAATTTTTATCTGCATCTATAGCCATGTGCTTTGACCAAGGTTAGAACTCAGGTTCCCAAGTGAGAGTAATTTTGGCTAAGAAAGAGACATGGAATAGTATACACTCACAATACCTGGCATGTTTGAGCCTTTCAGCCTCTTCATTGGCTGGTTAGGCCCGATATGTTTTGCCAGGGCAAAAGCTATAAACATCTTCATTTTGTTCATGCTCCGTGCTGCATAATCTGGGTCTGGGACTGAAATACCTCGGTGAATCCATTCAGTAATGCAAGTTCAAGATGGAAATCTTGTAGACTGTATTGGAGAATTTGGAGTTTGGAGACTTTCTCCTTTCAATAGATTTGAAAGAGGCAACTGTTGAACTAAGGCACTACAGTGGGCCCTTGGTATCTGTAGTTTCTGATTCAGCGGATTTAACCAACTGCAAACTGCAAATAGAGAAATAATTAAAAAGAAAATGAGAGAAATCTAGTGTAGCCAGGCTGAGAAGTAATTCTAGGGCAACAGCAGAAGTGGTGGCAAGGCCCAGCCACCAGCACCATTCTTAGGCCTTGTGAAGAGGGCAGCCGGCAGCTTCCCCAGAGGCAGAAAAACAACATGCAAGTCCCTATTAATATAATAATATGGTGTGGAGCAGCAGTGGAGGTGGTAAGAAGCCCCAGTTGGCAGGCATGCTGTGATTGGACTATCTTGCTTCTGGGGAGCAATCCAGCCACCTGCTTTTGCCATTGGAATGAATAAGTAGAAGCACTTTTGAAGCTCTGCTGCGGGGCATCTGCTGTTTCTTTCCAAAGGGAGGAGCCGGGTGACTGACGTGCTCCCCAAAGGTGGGAGAGCCCAATTGCAGTGTGCCTGCTGGCTATGGCTTACTTCTACCACTCCCCTCCTGAGGCTTTAAACATTTGTGCAGGAGATCTTTGGACAGAGTACTAGGGCAAGAGAATAGCCCTCTGTTACCTGTCCAGAGAGGGACTTTTGCACATGTAAGGCACTAAAAGGATGCTGGCATATGAGGCAGGAGCAAGTGGCAGGCAAGCTCCTGGGAGGCAGGGAAGAGAGACACAAATGCAAATCTGCAGAGAGACATGCTGATCTGTGAAATGGTGAGAGGTGTAGATTTGCGCCAAATGCTATGCTTGGATTCCTGCCACAGATCTTTGCATTTCTCTGAAGCCTTGCATTCATGTTTCTTTTAACCCAACTCTTTCCCCCAGGTTGGGGAACGATGTCGGTGATGGCACGCTGCGATTAGACACTACTGTGTCAGGGGAGCATGCCAACTGTCAATTTCCACCTTTGGAATGAAAGTGTAGAAACAGCACAGCAGGAGGAAATGCTTGTTCATTCCAGAGGCAGAAGAGGGTGACTGGCATGCTCTCTGGAGGTGGGGGAGCCCACCCCCCACTGCTGCCCTATGCCATATTGCTGTATAATAGGGACTTGCATCTCTTTCCTCTGCCACTGGGGAGCCCACCAGTAGCCTGCTTTGCAAGGCCTAAGAATTCATGCTTAGTGGCCAGGCCTTGCCGCTGCCTCTGCTGCTGTCATGGGACCACTTCTCAACACTGAATTTCAGGTATAGTGTTATTTCTCCTGACTGTTTCTGATTTTTTAGTCCCACAGAAGTGGCAGAAGAAGTAGGGGAGCCAAAGAATGCATGCTCCGTGGTGCACCTGCCAGCCAGGGCTTACTGCTGCCTCTGCTGCTGTCATATGCCATTTCATTAATAGGGAGCTGGTGATCAGTATTTTTTGGAATTTGCAGTGGGTTCTGGAATGAAACCCCCACATATTCTGAGGGTCCACTGTGTTTATTTCCTTTCATCTGATAATACTGGGTATAGGGCATCAAAGCAAATTCTGTCTAGATGGATTAAAAGATGTATATACTTATGTTATGATTATGCAAAAATGCCAAGGCCTCAACAGGTTTATGTTCATTCCACAAGTTCTATGGGGACAAAGGCGGTGTTATCATTATAGGAGGTATGTAAAACTGAAGGATAGAAAGAGCAAGTGACATTAATTAAATACTGTAAGATAGTCAAGTTCAAGTCTGGGGAAGTAGCATTTGGAAGGCCTGTTCTGCAGACAGTAATGCGAGAAGAAAGCAACTGTTCCCACCCTTGAGGTAGAGCTTGGATATGTCCCAGTTCTTGTGGATTACTCTTTCAGCCAGCCTGAGAATGGGAGATTAACACTTATGTGAATGATCATTCTAGAAAGGCTGAAGGAGCAATGCGCCCCCACCCAGGGTCTGCACAAAAAGGGTGGAGGGAGAGAGAAGGAACTACTACTACTACTCCTCTTTGCTTCTATACTATTTAATAATGGTGAGCAAGGCGATGTAATTAAATTGAGGAAGAGAGGAGAGTAAGTGGCCCAAATGGACTTAGAACTTTGGGTCTCCTGCCTCGATCTGCCCCTGCAAGGGAACAACCCACTTGTGGGTTGCTCCTTCAGCCCTCCTAGAATGATCATACATAGTAAGTGCCAAGCCCTCATTCTATCTAATAGATATGCCTTTATTGTTAGAAATGCTAGAAACCATTTCAAGCTTCTGCCAGCTTCTAAGCCTGTAGTAGATTCTAGCCATCTATTTCCAGGTAATTCTTAGTGATGCTGAAATCCTTTATAAGCAGAGTTGAAATTACTAGTATTCTGAGAATGTCACTGTATCCTCTGATAACAATGACACAGCTCTACAGCTGTCAATCTTCTGGTGAGAGTTTTTCAATTATGTATAAATTATGAAACTTCAAGCTTTTTGTTTTCTTATCAACCTGAACAAAAGAGAAGAAGACTATTAATATATGTAGAAAATATACAATAACTGCTTGCTGGTGTTTATATTTTTAGTTTAATATTCAGTTTTTTTTCCCCCTGATTTTCTAGGATGCTACAGTTATTCCCCACCTCATGGCACTCCTCAGTAGGTCTCGATATACTCAAGAATACATATGTCAGATCTTCTCACATTGCTGCAAAGTAAGAAAGGAGCATGAATATTCTGTAAAAAAACAAGTGTTTTTTCCTGATTTTCTTTTTTCTTCTGGCTTTCAAATACTGTTTCATTAAAGTATTTGATATTTAGGGATGAAATAACGGGCTACAGACTTTCTGGGGTGTCACTTTTTAAGTAAAATAAAAGAATGAGAATTAGGTAGTAAGTGTTATAATAGGTTAGGCACAAGGATGACTGCATGTAGAAGTTTTTCACTGATGCTCTCAAATCAGAGCAACATGAACTATTTCTTATTTTTTTTATTCTGCAGAGTAAGCTTATCTGTTCCTTTGATCTCACTATGGGCAGTTTGAGTGGGAAAATGTCATTGCATTTACAGCTTTAGATAACATGTACATCTGTGAGTGTGTGTACATACACATACACACACACAGATTTTGCTTCTCTACTAGAGCTTAAAGTCGCTTTTTGGTGTATGTTAAGTTGATTGATGTAATGGTTGCTGAATCTGTGTGCTGCATATCCCATACTCTACTTGTAGTTCAGAATCCAACAGCAACAACAGTAAGTTTATCTGGTTTCTTCTCTACTCTGCTGGTCTCTTGCAGGGGCTAAATACCCTAAAGTCACGAGATCCTGTGTGATCCAAGACCACCTCTGAGTATTCCTTTCCTAAGAAAACCCTGTGAAATTCATGAGGGGACACACCCACACACACAATCTCTTGCAGCGGATTATGTTATCTAGTGTGCAGTATTTGGCTACCTGTGTATGTCAGAGAAACAGTGTTATTTCCAAGGTTCCTGTAGAAAATGACTGGAAGTCTCCTCCTTTATTTTGATCTTGAAACTGTCTTGAGTCATGCACATGCAGGAGATTTACATGCTCCCAATTTGATTGCTTTAGCACAAAGCATTTAAGCATGAACAATAACTCCCCAAAAGTGTATAGGGTGCTATAGAGATTTCATACACCCACATGATTTTTTTTCATCTTATGAGGGGCTATGTTTCCAACAGGTTTACCTTGCCATTTTCTATTCCCTCTTTGGAGACCTTTGTTCACTATTAAGGAGTATTGTAAGGTTGATGTATCTTGAATGAATTTACCAGACTTTGAAAAAGTCTCATGCTTCATTGAGAAGATACATAGTAATACATTGAAGCTGAGATGGAGCAGAAGGTTTAAAAGCTCCAAAATCTAAAAATTACAGCATTGTTCATTTTTCATATGCAGTCAAAACCAGGATAACTTTGGAAGAAAGAGTCTTAAATTCATGGTTCTCAAAAACACGGGCAATTAAGTAGCATTCAGACATATGATCTCACAGCTGTGATCTGAAGTGATACTGTTGAGGAGGAATATTACTGTCACATGCTATTTCTGCATGTGTGTATCAGCCCATTTTTTAACAGATACAAAATGTTCCATTGGTCAAAGTCTTGTACAATTTATAGCTCAAACAGATGCACGTGTTATAGAGCAGAAATAAACTGTAGCAGCTGATGTCAGACCTAAACAAGTAGTAAGTGATAATTTTGTCAAGAAATTGATGTCATTTTAGAAATGTACCTTTTTGAGTTGTTAATCCCCAGTGAATGAGGATCATAGTTTTCACATACTGTCTGCCAATTCGCTGAAGGTCATTTCCAGAAATATCTGGCTTTGCAATATAACCTGTGTATGTTTATGTTCTTCTATATTAACTGCATAGCAAATGCTTACCTAAATATTTATTTTGCTAAATTACTGAATAATCAAAAGATTTCATGCAAAATGTGGAGGATTTTGAACCCTGTGTGAATTGGAATGATTAAACATTAAATTTCAAAGTTTTTCCTGTTTTTTAACAAATCCAAAGAACCAATGAGCAGAAGATAGAAAACTGTAAGGGTAGCGGTGTGACTTTTGAAACATCCTTAAAATGGTGGAAGAAATGTATACTATTTTAGTAACCTACAATTCAACTGAGAAAAATTAGGTCTGCTCATTTTCTTTTTTTAAAATCTGACCTGAACAGTTTCAGAAATAGCCTGAGACAGTGTGTGGGGGCAGATGATCAAGCAGCTGGTATTGTGCTATAATACTTTGACTTTATTAGCATTTACCCCAAAGCTCTTGGAAGCTCAGTGTGGTCAACTCTGGTTAGTACTTGGATGGGTGACCACCAGTGAATATAAGGTGCCATAGGGTGTATTTCAGATGAAGGAACTGGCAAAACCACATCTGAGTATTGCTTACCTAAGAAAGCCCTATGAAATTAATGGAGTCACCATAAATCAGCAGGTGACCTGAAGGAATATACGCACAGTCTCCAAAGTAATTCATATGCATTGATCTCAGCAATACTTATTACAGGATAATTGAGGGTTGGTAAGTGAATACTCTCCCTATATTACAGATGATGTACTAATGCTGAGATTAGCTTATCAAATGCTAGACCATTTGATAGACATTTTGTTTTTCTTACTGGAACTCTGAGATTCACTAATGAGAATCAAGTACAAAAAAAGTCACTTGAAGCAGAGCAAAATTCAAAGTTATAGTTCACATGATAAGATGATTCCTGGTATTGGACTGGTTACTGTATGAGCCTGCACTTACATGAGAGTTCTTACAGATGAAGAATTGTAACATATTTCTTAAACTAGCAAGCAGTGTTGGGACATTGAACTTGCCAAAGACAACCAATTGTTTTGCTGTAAAGTTTTCTGTTACCAGTAAAAGACACTGAAACTGAGAGAGAAACAGTTCTTACAAAGCCTGTCATGTCAGAGGTGGGTTTTTTTGGTAGAGTTTTGCTCTTTAGAATTCTTGGCATGAGAAATTCTTGATGAACTACTGCAGATTCCCCAGAGATAAAACCATTGTTTGTTATCTTCTTTTGCCCAACTATTGCCTAAGCAGTTCATGGTGGAGGGTTAGATTTGAACTAGGTGCTTCGTGGTCCCTAGTTCAGTGTTGTAGTTAATATGCTAGCTGTTAGTCATTGCATTTTAAAGTTACAAACCATATTTCAATGGGAATGTGATGCTGTCTTCAGTGTTGAAGTAACGATTGCTGAATGCACAGTGTGTCCAAGAGGGCTCTGTTATATAAAACTCTGGACATAGACTTGGCAGACCAGGGTTCAAACTCCTGTTTATAAATCAGTGTATCATATTTGAAAATACTTATGGGGGGGAGAGGGAGGCCCACAATGCCCATGTAATTTGCAGTATTTTAAAAGTAGACAGACAAAATTATACTTGACTTTAATTTTATATCTTTTAATGTCTGTTCTTCAGCTCCGACACTGGCATAGCTGCGGCTTTAAATCCTCGCCTCAGCCACTTCTATGTGCCAATGTAAGTTTTTTTTCCTACAAAATGATATATTAATTGCATTTTTAACTATCAAAGTTGTCAGTGATAGTAGCTGAAGCTTCTTTGAAAAATCCAAATTCCTGTTAGATTAGTTAGTTAAGTTAATTGTTCATGGCATGACAGTCAGGATGTATGTATATTTTATTCAGCAAATCAGTCATTTTTAAAATAAGAGATGTTCTGTTGCTCTGATTTGGAGCCACAAGAATTGTGGCAGAACCAGTACTACTGAGTGGTAATTGCAGTGCTGTTGCTTTCTTATTTGTAGTATGTATTTGACAATCAAAATACCAGAAGAGCCCAAAATCATAAAGGTTGAAAGTTCCAGTTCAAGACTGTCCAGCTGTCATCTTGATGAATTTACACGGAGAGTCAGATTTTTTGTGTGAGAAACAGTATGAAATGAATAGGGTTCTTTATGGCACTGCGTAAGTGCCTGTTGATTACTATTGTTCGTTAAAAGGGAAGTGGGTTTGGAGGAAACTCCCCTCTTTAACTGGCTGAGAGAAGACTCTTATCTTATTCCAAATACAGTAATCCATCAGAGCTTGAGCACAAATCAAAAGCAAGGCAATGGTTCTCTTTAACTCATTGATATTTTTATTGTTGTTTAGCTACTGTGTCATACTTGTGAGTCTTCTTTGTAGTCTTTGTATCTCACATAGATATTTTGAGCCTGCACAGAGCCTTATTCAGAACCTTCTACATTTGAGTAGCTTTTTGGTGGTAACTCTACTCCCACCCTGTATCACACACATTCCTGTATGCCAAAGTACTCTCCTCAGTTTTCTTTCATCTATTTCACAACCAGCAGCATTGGGCACCTTCTCTTTGTCAGTATGATGTCACTAAGTTGTGTTTTCTGCTTTTGATCCCCCCCCCGTGTTTTAACTATGATTCATTTTTTTCAGGGGGGGGTTGAAATTGTTTTCTTTGTGTGGCCTCTAAAGCCTTATTAAGAAGACAAACAGGATTACCCTGATGGACACATGCCTCTGTGAAGCTTGCAAGTCCCAGGCCTGTTTTTATTTCTAGAAGTAGGCAGTCTGCAGTTGTATCTCTTGACTGCAGTTCTATGCAAATAAATCTTTGTCAAAGATTGCAGACCAAGCGGTATTGAATCACTTGCTACCTACTGCTTCTTTTTCCATTTGTAAAATTCTTTCTGTGTCTGTGGTCCTTAAGGTCCATCTACCAGGCCTGGAATGTCCTCTTTGATTCTGTTGACAACTATTTTGATACTAGCCGCTTCCTTTGAAGCATTAGGTTATGTCATTTGCTTCACCTTGGATCAACTCTCACTGCCATCATTCTCTTGAATCCTCTTTTGACTCCAGGATGATTGGAATGGGGATGCTTTGAGTGTTTGTTCCTGCATGGCAGGGGGTTGGACTTGATGGCCATTGCAGTCTCTTCCAACCTTCTGATTCTATGACTTAATTCTGCTTCTTTCTCCAATACCTTATTGAAGTGTTGCTGGGCTGAGGGTGTGTCAAAGCCTTAGAAGAGAAGTAAGAAGGACAAAGGAGTGTGGAAAAACAATGCAGGCCTCCAGCTGATTAACCCTCTGGCTCTAAAGACTGTCTTATTGCAACTTCCATCATGTGGTTCTTGCATTTCCTCCTCCTGCTTGATCTAACTCTGCTCCAGAGGGCATGTTCTCTTTACTATCATTGGTGTCACTGTCTGAGGAAGATGCTCATTCCTCTTTAACTCTGAGAGGAGGGATTGACTGCGACAGCGACACATCATTCCTTTGAAGAAGTCTTTTGTGTAGGATTGTGCTCGGAGATTTGGACCTTTGATTAGTCTTCAATTTATTCTGGACACTCTGGACATCAGATTTTGGATCAGATTTTGGATGTGGGAAAAAGACAGGAGTTAACAATCAGACTTTCTCAACATTGTGACTAGGTCATTTAGTAGCTGTTTTTGCTGTCACTGATCCAGGTCACAATCTCCCTCCTATAGATTGTCTGAGATTGCTCACTTGTTATGACAAGGATTGTTGCTCTCCAAGGTGTTGTTCATGTGCGCCCCATCTATCTCAGCATCAGTTCCTTGCTACCAAATTACTTTTCTCATCTGAGCTGGTACTTGCTTATTCTTGGTAACATTGCTGGGTACCACTGCAGCTACTTCCTTCCACTCTGTCTGAGCATCAGTAGCACTGATATTTACAGCTTCTGCAGGAGATACAGTTTTGTCTTGCTGCAGCTACAGACTCCACAGGCTGCCATTGTGTCCACCGATGTTTTCATTTCTCAGGCTGCCTTACCATAGCCATTAATGTGGCCAGCAAACACAACAGTCTTGGTAGTACACTGAGCCAGTTGCAGCAGGCCACGCATTAATGATCCCTCTTCATGTGTGCTTCCAAAATTCATGCGGATTATTGAGGCTTGTCCACAGTGGATGTCCTTGCTTCTCCTCACAACACAAAATGTGCCTCTTTCTGCACTTCTGAGGGTTTAGATGTGGGTTCACTGAAATATGCTTTTCTCCACAATAGAAAAGGAACATTCCTTTACATGTTCCCTCAGCTTCCACTCATCCTGTGAACTCTTGCCAAGTTCAAAATGGACAGCTTCAGCTGTGTCCTTGTGATTCTGAGGTGACCCAGGCAACCATGGTTTGCCACTCTTCTACTCGTGTTTAGGAACAATATCCCTCATCTCTCTCATCACTGGACTCTTCTCACACATGGTAAGTGTCTCTTCATCTCTCATGGTGTATTTGGCTGCTCTTTTTGTTTACCGCCAGGACCGTAACAATGGTTCATTGCTGTTTCTGAACCTCTTCATCAAATGGTTTCTCAGGGGCCTGGAACATCTGCCTGTCCACCTGTTCTACCATTTATGCTGCACTAGTCACTTTCTATGCTTCTTTCTCAGCTAATGGACAGACCCCCTGAGATTTTTTCTTTGTGTGATATTTGACTTGTGAGACTCTTCGTTTGTGTGATATTTGACTTTCATCCTCACAGTTGTTTCTTTAGTGGCAACCATCTGCGATCTTCAAGCCTCTGAGTTGTGTTCATTGAGACCTGATCTTCCTTACCTGACTTTTCAGGTATCTCCTTTTTATCCAAGATGGTTTCCCAGTTCCAGCTTAACCAGCCCACTGTCGTACTAAGCTTCATATGCAACTCTATGAATCTTAGAATTTGCTCTGCATTCCTTGGATGTTCATAAAGTGCTTTTTTTCTGTGTTTCATGTTCCAAGCAATAAAGTAACTCTCCTAGACTGTTCCTGTGTTATGGTGGTGTCAACATTGTCAGAACTTGTCAACATTGACTAAACTACCCCGTCTGTTAGGTTTTCAAGCCCAGTCTAAAAGAGCTATGTCTACATCACATGCCTTCATTTGAAGGGTTATGTGGAGCTGCAGCTTGGTCTCAGCCGTTCCCCTTTATAGCACATTGTAGACTGGATGCTAGTATATGTCCTGATGCTCTCTTTGGTCATTCCATGCTTTCCTCATTGGATTTCCCACCTCCATTAATTCAGTTAGCTAGTCTCCTATTTGCTTGAGTCACATAGTCCATGAAGAAGAGGAACACATTGCTTACCTGTGACTGTGTTTCTTTGAGTGATTATCTGCGAACTCACATGACCTATTCTCCGCCCTTCTACTCATACCTGCTAGGTATGTTTTTGCGTGGCAGATTTGAGAACAGGGGAGAGTACCTTGGTGTGCAGGAATGCATGTGATATTAGGTAGGAGCAGGGTTCATGCTAATTCATGCTAAAAAGTAGTTTAGCATATTCTGAATAGGGCTCTGCACAGGCTCAAAACCCATTTGCTGCATGGATGCTCCCTTAGGAAGTGAGTTCTTGTCACTTTTGGTTTTGGTTTTGGATGCTTTTTACTAGCTTCTACTATTGTATGGGGATGGGGGTGGTCATTGAGGGGCAAATTAGCCCAAAACTGCCATGTTTGAGTGGTGGTTGTGGTGTTTCAGGGGAGTTCTGTCTCCTAAAATAATGAATGTGTTAGGAAGGTCTTTGGATTTGGGAGGTATGCTGGGGACACCAGGCACACGTCCCCCCACCTGATATGCAACTGTAGTTTTGTAACAGAAATAATTCTCAAACCACAACTGCTCAGCTGTCACTCACAAAAATTATGCAACTATAAAGGTTGGGCACTCTCACTTTAAATATGAAAACTGAGAGCATCAGTGCTAATTTTGATATTGCAGTTACTATTACATTTTGAAAGGAGATAATTAGAAAATTGTTATGGAAGAAACTTGTGATTGGTTGTCCATTTAAGATTCATATTTTGAGAGTCATATTTTGAGGAAAGCTTGGGATCACTTCCTCCTTTTACAACTTATTAAAATACAAGGTTATGGCCTTTGAGAGTCTCTACTATTCTGCTCATGCAAACGGGTTAATGTATCAGTTCTCCACAGTTGTGTCAGTTTCATACTATCTCTGTCCTACAAAATCCAGCTTTGGCTGTGACATACAGGGCTCTTGGTGGCTAGAGCTGTCTTCAGTAATAAGGAAGAATCAGAGAGTTTTCTTTACTTGCAGCCTCAGATTTTAAGTTCAGAGTTCCTTGATAATATAGAGTGCGGTAATTCAGTGTATAATGCTATGCAATTTATGGTGTGTATATATTTTTTCTTGTGTAATAAAATTTATGTTAAACAGAATCCAGTTGAGAATTATTTATAGTGTCTGATAAGTTTCATTTAAATTTTCCTGGTATGAAAAAATTGTAATTTTGATTCATGAAAATGAAAAATTAAGTTAAAAGTGTAGTTTCTTTATTTTTTTTAAAAAATAGCCGTAGGTAGGGTTTTTTGAACCCTGCTTTCCCCATCCCTACACTGTCACAACATCCCCCCCAAATCTGTTGTGCACCTCTAACAGTGAAATTTTCCTCTAAATTATAGCTTGTAAAGAGGTTATTTCCCTCAGAAATGAGGCACTGGAGGAGGGTTTGTTCCTCCTTGCGGTCCTTGTCCTGCTCAGTGCCTCCCTGCTCCCATGGATGCTATATTAAAGGTGGGAAATAAAACACAAAACTGCAAGCTGCATACTTAATATAACATATAATAGCATATAATTTGACTCTTCTTTTGTGAAATGCTAGCTTCATAGAATTGCCACTGAAAGCCAATAAAATTAGAGTTAAAATAAAAAGACAGTTTTAGTCTTGACTCCAGAACAGTGAAATTAAACTTCAGAACTTATTCATTCAAAACTTTAGTGTCACAAAGACGATAACTAATTATCTTTCTTCTCCTTTGACAGTATATTTAAATAGCTTGGTTTTTTTTTTTTTAAATAGGGTCCAGACCATCAGACAGTCCTGTTTAACCATGGAGCAGTGCAGAATATTGCTCATCTGTTAACTTCTACATCTTATAAAGTAAGGCATTAAAATAATCTCTGTTTGGTTTAGTAACTAGAATGTTGACTGCATGAAACAACATCATTGGTTGAGTGAAAAGTGTTAAGTATAGATAGTTTCTGTTCTGATGCGAAAGAACTGCAGATATTTTTCACTGTTAAGCATGAACATACACACAAATGTAAGGAACTTCTAAAAAAAATTGTTTCCTATAGAGCAGGGTTGGGAAGGATCCCAAGGTCCCCACTTATGCTTAAGAGAAGTTTTTCTTGCATGCAGTGAGGAAGTAGAAAAAGTGAGGGAACATGCAGGTTATATGATGGAAAGGGAAGAAAAAAGCGAAGAATAACATCTCAGGTAACGGCACCTTCCAAGGCCGCTTCACCTCCATGATGTAACATCCATTATTGGCAAGCACTAGTGTGGCTATAAGTAGTTAGTATTTGACACCACAGAAACAAATTAATGCAATCTGCAAAGAGGATTGTATTTTCCTGATTGTATTTGTGCTCAGTATTTAGGTTGACTGAAAACAAAAAGTCACTGGAAGGTGTCTTGGAAGATTGCAGGAAATGGATTCAGTCTGCCACTTCACAACACACCATGCGGAAATAAAATGCTTTATCATTCCACCCCTCTTTAGGCCTCCTTTAGTGTCTTACCTTTGCAAGCAGAAGTGACAGAGAAAAGCTAGTATCAGAATGCTCTCACACAAAAATATGAGAAGTGTGGGAGAGCAGTTCTTCTTTCATTAAAAAACAAAAACAAAAAAACCCTTTCTGGTTCCAGTAGTGGGTATAACAAAAGGGGAACTAGCAAGGAGAACAAAATACCTGTGCTCTGATGACCACATTACAAAAGGTAGGGATATGAACCTGGAAAAGAAATGAGACTTCATTTGTGGACTATAATCAGTTGTAGCTATGTTTCCATACTCCAGAAGTGAGCCAAACTCTTGATGTAATGGTACCAATGTGATTTGATTATGTGTTTGAGTCCTAATGCAATTTTGATTACTTCAAGTTCTGTTAATTGGATTTTAGTATTTTAAATGGTATGCTGCCTTGAGACTATTTTAATTTGCATTTTTATGCATTATATTTTATGTTTACATTTTTTAGTTGTTTAATTGTGGTTATCTGTGATAAGACTGTTATCCACCTTGAGCATATGCATGATAGAAGAGTAGGATATAAATAAATAAGTGTTATTTGAAGAAATTAGGATTAATAAGTCAAGTAAATAAATACAAGGTTGATTAAATATAATCAAGGTCATACAACTGTTAAAAAGAATAATGTATATGTCATAAACACTGAAAAAATAACACAGAGTATAGCTGAATGGACAAATGGACTGGCTGGTGAAGAATTTGTAGATTTTCCAATTTTTTGGCATAAGTCTGTACACAAGAGGATTTTGCCACATCAGAATAGATTTCACATGTGTAGCTATCTTTCAGTTTTAAAACAGTTTTCAGTTTTAAAACAGTTAATTGTGAAGACACTTCTGATGGTTTGGTATGTTATTGGTGTTGTTGTTGTTATCCTCTTTTTGCCATTGTGAAAGTCAGCAGGCAAGTCAATCAGGCTCTGTGTGGTTTTGAATGTGCAAACTCCCTTTAGTCATATCTAATAGTAACTTGTGAACCAAGAGTTGCAAGTTCTTAGATATTTATTAGATATTTGGAAATCCATCGATGTTGCCTGGAATGGCTCCAGAATGGATCTGTATAATAGCTGGGCATGTACCCAATAAGAGACTATGTGGGATCAAGTGGCTTCTAGGAAGACATTGTTTTGGGTAGCAAGTGAGGTAAAAGTTGTCTGCCTGAGTCCCAGAAGAGTTGTTGTGAATCAGAGTTGAGTGCTAGTGTGAATGGACAAATAATGTGAATGAGTTAAGCATTGACAGCTACAAAGAGGGCAGGGTGTGTTATGATTTTTGTCAGCAGTTAATAATCCATGGTGCAGAACTGAGGTATATGATCTTTATGGTTATACATGCAAAGGAGAGTCTGAGGAGGGGAGTGGGTAATATTGATGCTGGTAATTTTCTCATAGAAACAAAGAAAACCAGTCTCTGGAATCCATAGCAGAAATCCTTTGCAAAAGAGGAAAATGAGGTGCAGAAACTGATACAATAGCTCTTTCAACAGTCTTACAGGAAAGGAAAGCTGAGACGTGAACATTAACACAGAAAACAAGTTGTAGAAAATTTTAAACAAGGTAATCCAACCGAACGTGGAAAAGGGATGTTAAAGGGGCCATAGCTTGAACTCAAGAGAATTGGGAGCAGATTAGTCCAGAGAGGGACATTTAAAAGGGATGCTTATTGCAGTGACTCTTTGGGCTTGGAATTGAAGCACTGGTGAACAAATAAAAAGCTGCTTGAGGATTAGGGATCTGTATGTTTGATATGAATTTTCATGTGAGAGTGTGGCAGGTCCTTACTTCTCCCAGATTGGTGTGGCAGTTTCCAGCCTGATAAGGCACTCTGTCTTTACCACACAGTTCTGCCCTCCCACCAATAACAACCCATTTGTGTAAAAGGGCAAGAGTTTTCAATGTTTGTTTAGAACCACTTAATGGTTTTACCACAGTGTGTTTTCTGTATTACTTACCATTGTAGACAACTCAGGCCAAGTCAGTTTACAAAGATTATGTATGTATGTATGTATGTATGTATGTATGTATGTATGTATGTAACAGCATAACCATAACATCCATTAAGCAGAGTTCATATACAGTTCAGTGCTGATACATTTCTTCAGTGCAGTCTTCAGACAATATTAATAGTTGACTCTGCCCAGAAACAGTTCATTCATGTCTTTTAGACTTTCACAAGAAACACAGTTATCATACAGCAGTACTTTGGCTAAACGTCCACCAAAGGCATACCTCCCAATCTAGGTCACACTCTCTGACTAGATCCTACTGGCTCTTCCTCTTTGGGTGACTAAGAGACTGTATTCCCTAGTTCCTTGCTAGGTTCTCACTGAAGGACAAAAAATAACCACAGGTACTTAGATTTATATAATATTTTTCTCTCAGCCACAGGCCCACTCACTACTGGGCTGGATTTCTCTCCTCAGGACCTATTCTGTTGCCTAGCAGCCTGCTTTCAGGGTGCATTGGCACTCCAAATAACCAAACCCTCAGAACTTTGTCATAGGGAGTCATGGACAGGGGTCTTTCCCCCCTGCCACCAAATGATGAACTGTTTAGCTTCCTATCATTTGAATTTGACCAATCACACAGAGTTCATTAGCAACTCTGATTTTGTCTTTAAGTTAACTAAGTATGGGAGGGAATTTGCCACAGTTCATTACTATAGTTTGTATAATGAATGTTCACTACATAATTTGCTGGAAAGAAATGCTCTACAGGTTCTAAATGTTGTTTGGATGGCTTTCTTATGTAATGGAAATTCCTGTCATTTTAATCACAGAATTACTCTGTTTAGTACACACCTTGACTAGTACAATATAGTAGGGTTTCCTGTTGACCCTGTACTTGGCCTTATGCTAATCAACAGTGAGGAAGCTTTTATACTCGTTGTTTTAGCTCAGTATCAGTATGTGAAGATCATGATCTCTAGTCTAAGGATTCTCAGAGTAGACTGTAAGGAATCTAAGTTAAGGGAGGAAAGTAAGAGCCCAAATTAATGGTAGAGAAAGTCAGGAGTGACTTTCTTTCACCGAAGAACAAGAGAGAAAGTCAGGAGAGAAGAAGATGGTTGACAGGGCCCTGCACCTTGTTAAATGGGAGCAAACTCAGTATAGAACACTATGTAGACTACATTAGGACACTTGTGTAAGCTCCAACTGTATTCACTGGGACATAAACAGAGATGTTGTTGACTTTCTGCTTAAATACAAATATATAAAAACAAGTTTCAGAGAGATTGACAGCAAGATTGCGTACCTCTTGAATAATGATTCATGTCTCTGTTTTTCAAAGCCCAGCCTACATTTTAGGAACTGTCACTCTAGAATAGGGTTACGCAACATACATGGGGGGATTTGGATCCTGCAGACCACCACCCCCTGAGCCACCTTCCCCCACAGCAAGCCCAAATACCTTAGTTTTCCTATAAAGTCCTTCTGAAAATGGGGACAGAAAGTGAGTTCGTGTTTTTAAGGACTTTCCATGTGTTTTTACATGCATTCTTCATGGAACTTTTATAAAATTTTGTCAAGTTAGAACTTCCAAAACTGTAAATATTCTATGTTTTCACAGGTTCAAATGCAAGCACTGAAATGCTTTGCAGTTCTAGCCTTTGAAAATCCCCAAGTGTCAATGACTCTTGTAAATGGTAAGTAGAAAATTTTGGTGATCATTATGCAAATTCACACAAGGTGACAAATTTAATTATATTTTCTCTTGCTTTCAGTGTTGGTTGATGGAGAATTATTACCACAAATCTTTGTGAAGATGTTACAAAGAGACAAGCCTATTGAAATGCAGCTCACGTCAGCCAAATGGTAATCTTGTCTAGGATCTATATGTAACATAAGATATTTCCTGGTTCATGTTATATATTACACTAAGTCATTTGTAGTTAGAAATATGCTATGTTATCCCATCCAGTTAATTCCCAAAACCCTGAAGCAGAGTTGTGGAGTAATCTATATGGTCAGCCTCAGCAATCATTTTATACATGCTTCAGTGTCACTGTGTGAAGTGATCCAAATCCAGTGGTTCTTCTGTTGGTACCTCCACTTAAAAGTATTAAGCACATGCTCCAGACTCTGGATAAATATTAGTAGTTGGTGTAGATAAGAGATGGACAACTGTCTCATCTGGTGCAAAGTAGCTCTTATGTCATCCTTGGATACGGCTTTTCTCCCCACCAACAAAATAGATCAGCCTTCCTTCAGTTTGATCCCATACTGGCTAGAGATAATGGAACCTTTAGTTTAACTTATCTGGAGAGGCATCAACTTAAGAAAGTCTAGGTTATATGGGCCCGCTGTCTCCATCAGGGAGATCTGTCAAGTGTCACGACACAATTTATCGCATTTTCAGCTTGAAGAGTTTTACTCTTTTTCATACAGTTTTAAAAGGCTATGTTAAAATAGTATATGAAAGGCTTTTCCGTGACTTGTAACAAAGTTTATGTACATGTAAATGCCGTATTGATAATGCTAACAAAGATACTAAAGACTAACATATGCTTTAGACTAAATATATTCTACTTGGCAGTAAGTATATTTTTTTAATATTTCATTGTAGCCTTACTTATATGTGCAGAGCTGGAGCAATCCACACTGATGATACCTGTATTGTATTAAAGGTAAGTTGGACTTACCACAGTGCTTACAGTGGTTAGCCAAATTGTGTCATGAACTTTGTTACTGAAATCAGTATCTCTGATCGGGATTTAGAAAGCAGCTGATACAGCCATTCATGTTTGTTATGAAATCAGTTACTGATTTCATTTATGCATTGAAGAAACATGCGCTGTTTTCACTCTGGATTTCTGTTGGCTTGGTTTTGTTAAACGTGCAGAGTTCAGCAGTATTAAAGAGTCCTTTGGAATGGATTGGAGCCTATTGTTAGTGCTCATCGTGAGTACATTGGGTCAGTATGTTGATCAGAAAGAACTGTGGTGCAGTTGGTAGATGTAGTGGTAGTGATAGAGCTTAAATAGTTTAACTGTGGAGTTCCTTCATATGTGAGATTATTTCCATTCTCGAAATGGGATGGAATGAAAGTCATCCTGAAAGAAGTTGTTACCATATGGTGAGTCAGTATGTTCTTTTGCCTTCCTTTGGAGGAGCTACAAATACTGTTGTTAAACTTGAGGAATTAGGAGTGGAGAGTGGGTCACTGTATTTGGTTTTGGTTAGTGTTTTGTCACAGTGTAAGTGCAATCTGCTTTTAGATCATGGTGTCTGATAAGACTGGCTTGAGGAAGTGGTGGCAGGATTAGGTGGATGTTGGCCTGGTAAAGTTTTTATGTGAGATTTTTAGTTCAGTACTATTTCTTGGCATTCATGATACCATAGGAACCTCAGTAACAGTGACTGCTGAAAATTGTTCATGTACAAGCACTTAACATGGATCTTTGAAAAGGTATTTGATTAGGAAATGTTTTTGAGTTAATTAAAATAAGAGCTTGGGGATAATGTGTTACAAGAAACAAAGTTACCAGTAATGCAGTACTTTGGGTGTAACGTTGGGGTTACAGACCTCTGCTCTGAAAGCTTTACAGTGTTCCTGAAGCCAATTTGAGGTGACATAATTTTCTGAGGGATGCTCTATCACACTGTAGCTCTAGAATGCCCTAGAGTTATAGTGTTAGAGCAACCTAGGAGAAATTGTATCATAAATGCTTTCAGTAGGCTTCAGGACTATATGTGATCTTTCAGAGAAGAGGCATGTATCCCACAGTTCTTGGGAGTTTGGCTTTAAAAAAATAAAATAATGAGGTTGAATTAAATTTAAAAGGAAGATCAGTTTTAAGAGAGGACTGCAGTAAATGTTTAGTTTGAGGGTGACAGCAAACCAACCCCTTGCTAATAATAGGTATTGTAAAGAGTTACAGGTAATGGCTGACATTACTGATTAAAGGTTTGTTATGAAGAATGAGTAACATATCAAATTACTTACTTTGAGCAATATTCCAGGCTCTGATCTAACTAACAAAGCAAACAAAAACTTATGAAAAGATGTGTATATAAAATATTTGACCATCTAACTATCATTTTTGTACCCTACAGACACTACCATGCTTAGTAAGGATGTGTAGTAAGGAGAGACTACTAGAAGAGAGAGTAGATGGAGCAGAAACTCTTGCCTATTTGATTGAAGGAGATATTGAGTTACAAAGAATTGCCAGTATTACTGACCACCTTATTGCAATGCTTGCAGACTACTTCAAATATCCCAGTTCAGTGAGTGCCATCACTGACATAAAAAGGGTAAGTTCCCAGTAAATTTAGAGTTTCCCAAAAGTCTTGAAAAGACTAAAGTGTGTATTTGTGTGATACAAGTATTCAGATCAGTATCGTTACTGTATATATCCTCATCTGTTATTTGTGGAGATAGATGGAAGATTTGATAACTTTCAACAGAGTGAGTGAAACTTTTAGACCACGCATGCACCTGTTACAGTTTCCCATTTTTTCTAAAGTGAGAAAACTTTGAAACAAACCAATATGTAGCTGTGGTTTAAAGTTAGCTTAATAGCATACTTGCTTTGAAGCTGTTAACCATAATTTCCCAGTTTAGACTAAATGGGAGACTATGGTTAACTGAAGACTTCTTGGTTTGTTTCTTATGCTTCAGAATGGAGAATAAAGGAGCTGTGTATATCACCCAAGGCTCAATCAGATCTTAGCTTTTAAGACTAGATATGATTGTCCAATGCAATTTTCCTATCACAAGGTGTTTCTTTTTAATCTTATGCTAAGGTAGCCATTGTGAGTAAAAATTTGGTTGAAATTTGAATGAGGTGGATATTTAGAAGACAAAGTCTTGGTTAAATCTGTGAATGCCCCGCACACCACTTAGATGTTCTGCTTCAATTATCTCATCCTTGGAAATCTTTTGTAACTTTGTTCCCCTCTTTAGCAGTCACCAAAAAGCAAAAGAAGCACAACAGTTTCAGGTTAATCAAACAGAACCTTAACCAGCGAATGAAATCTCTATAGTAGTGTATAGTATAGTGATCTTTACCTTAGCACCATATCCCTACAAGAATGTCAATGTCAGGCAACATTTACTAGTAAGGAGATGACATTTTGCTAAGCCACTTGCTTGACTAATAGTTGGCATAGAGTTCTCAATGATTCACTGCAAAGTGAATTTAAAGATAGTAAAGATTTTCTGATTTCCATGCTATTACTAATAATTTTTTTGTCTCATTTCACTTTGTGCCTTCTGCTTAAGACTTCTTAGTATTGCTGTTTGCAATTCTGATTATCACTGGACAAAATGGAGTATTACTTGAAGAAAGACACAGAATAAATTGCCAGTTGCACAAACGATTAAGGCAAATACTTACAATGGAACCTGTTAGTGAATTCAGTTGATGCCGCTGTTCATTGGTGTATGATTAATGGCAGTAGTTTTGAAAACTATCATTCCAAACAAACATGCAAAAATTGACGGATACACATATTCCTCTTAATAGGTGTTTGAACAGTTGTAGTGGAAAATAATTAAAGATACTGCCTAGAGACAACTGTAACACTTAACTGTTTTGCTGATTTCACTTTCTAATCTCAGAGCAGGTGCTGTGCTGAAAGCAACTAAGACTTTGTGTTTTTTGGCTTTTAATATTTTTAAATAGCTTGATCATGACTTAAAGCATGCTCATGAACTCCGCCAGGCTGCATTCAAGCTCTATGCTGCACTTGGAGCAAATGATGAAGATATACGAAAAAAAGTGAGTTTCTGCTGAGATGACCAGTACCAATAGCCTTCAGTCAGTAAGAGAAACCATTCTGAAATGTATTGTTGTCACTCCTACTACAGTGGGTAGGAAAATTTTCCCTCTTTTTCTCGAACACAGTTTTGTGTCCATGTTAAGAGCCTTAGAGCTCTGAAGGGCAAACTAGTCTTTTTCCTGTGTTCTGCCTTGTTTGAATTTATGGTCTGTGGAACTTGTTTTCTTGGTCTTCTGATTTGTTCACTGTCAGAAATACATGTAAGAAACCCTTTAGATCTATTTATGCTTTTGCTGATGTGTGGGAAGTAGAACTTTCTGTTCTAGCTTCTAATAGTTTTGATAGATAGAGGTTTTCAGTATCTAACTGGCAGTCTTGATGTCATTATCATATTTTTCCACAGAAATACTGTCATAAGAGTATTTTTTTCATTTTCTAGTATCGTGCAAGCAATTAAATGTGATATTCACTTTAGGAGTAGCTACTGTTCTGCTTTTGCTACTCTTGCATATATTGTGTGAAAAGGAGGATGGGGGTCACACAGGAAAAATGCCCTAAAAAAATCAAAATATAGCCATCCTCTTGTATTGTTTGTCACTAGTTATAACAGACTATCTATAGAACAGCAGTTCTCAACCTGTGGGTTGCGACCCCTTTGGGGGTTGAACGACCCTTTCACAGGGGTCGCCTAAGACCATCGGAAAATACGTATTTCTGATGGTCTTAGGCTGCATTCCCTCCTCGGTGGTAGTGCGCAAGCGCGAGCCACGCGCTTGCGTCCTCCTGCCCCCTTTGGCAGGAGTGCGTGCGGCCACAGCATCGCCACAGCAGGAGTAGTGGTGTGCAAGCACAAGCCATGCGGTCGCATCCTCCTGCCCCCTGTTCAGAAGGGACTGAAATTGCTCCCCTTCTCTGCTACCGGGAGAACCTCCCGTCTAACAGGCCAGCTTGGGGGGGCGGTGGCAGCACGGGGGGCAGGCCCCCCTCCTTGCCACGGCTCCTGCCCCACTTGCCATGGAGGGGGGTGCTGCGGAAGGGCCGGGGGGCCACAAGACGGTGCTTTTCTGGGTTGGCGAGCTGCACCCTGCACAAAAGACAAAGGTGCTGAGATTCCTACCCCTCGGCCAGAGTCGACACTCTGGAAACTTTCCCCACACTGCACCCCCTAGCGGAAACGAGAGCAAAGCAGAAGCAGAGCCCGGGGGGGTGTCTCGGAGTTTTTTCCTGGGGGAGACACGCGGCTCCTCCTTCCCTCACTGCCCGCCTCCCCTGTTCCTGGCCGGCAAGGCGGCCCTTGCTGGTGGGGGGAGGCTTTGTAAATAATAAATAAATATTCTTCTTCATGGTCTCTGTGCCTCACACATTTGGAGCTTTCACACGTGCGCGGTAGTGTTCGGAAGATTCTAGGGCTTAGGAGCTTGGCGGGAACCCCTCCCCCATGCCGGTACTGCACATGCTCCTCCCGCCAAGCAACGGTCACTCCTCAGTTCTTTCTCATCCGCCATTGCGAACGGAAGGTTCTTGGCTTGTTGCTGCGTCTTACGATTTTCAGCTTGGCTTTTCAGACTTTTGGCTTGTTTTCTGACCTCGTCTTTGGATTTCGGACTGGATTTTGGTAATTTGGATTTCTCTTCTCCCCTTCTTGGTCGTTTTTTCGTCTTCCTTTGGACCCTCTTGACTCTTCTCCTCTCCGTTCTATGTCTGCACTCTTTAAGAAGTGTGTGTCCTGCGGGCGGAAAGTCGCTCTTTCCGACAAACACTCGGAGTGTCTCTTTTGTTTGGGCGAGACCCACAATGCCAGGTCTTGCCCAATTTGCCGTGAGTTCACCTCCCAGACCCTTAGGAATCGTTCTTTGCAACTTAAGTTGTATTGCTGGGAGTAGTCGCTGGGGTCGAGGGAGGAACTTCCACGTGCTACGATGTCCGACGCTCCGAGAGCGGCTTTACCATCGACGGTATCGGCGGCTGCCATACCGTCCACCTCGTCGGTACCAGGCTCGGTACCGGCATCGAGGACGCCCGTCTCCGCGCTTCCTTGGATCCCCAAGCTGTCGATGGCAGCTAAGACATCGAAGGGGTTCCCTGCGGCTACGAAGGTCTCTGAGTCATCGAGGCCACTGACTGCGGCACAAAAGAAGCGTCCTGCTCCTGAGAGCGGGAAGGAGAAGGAGAAAGAGAAAGAGAAAGAGAAGGAGAGAAAGAAGAAGAGAAAGGAGAAGTGGCACTTCCCAACTCGGGAGATGCGTCCTCCAACACCACCGCCGACTCAGCTCCTGGAAGACCTAGGGGAGCTGTCGGAACTGGAGGAGGTCCTCAAGTTATCCGATGAGGAGCAAGCCGTGGAGGTCTTGCCCTCTGAGGAACCACCCGTCCTAACGGCGGTAGAGCTCCCGTCCAGTCACTGCAGGTCAGTGGACTGAGGGGAGGATGTAATGGCACAACATCGGCCCTCGCCCAGGCAACACTCAGCCTCAGGCACAAGCTATTCCTGTCAGGGGCACGGGCCCGGCTGGGCCTGTTGCTGCCCCTGAGGCCGCCGCTGAAGCGGTGGCGGACGCCGTTGCGGCCGGCGGGGCCTGCGCGGAGGCCGCTGCGGCCGGCGGGGCCTGCTCGGAGGCCGCCGCGGCCGACGGCGCAGGCCTGCCGGCCGTGGGAGAGGCTGCCAGGCCTGGAGCCACTTACCTCGAGGCTGCAGGCTCGGATCCCTCGACGTTGGCCGGCCTGCCGGGGTGGGCGGGACCCGGGCCTGCTCCCGGGGCTCCTCCCACTTGTGGCCCCGATCCATGGGAGGCCTGGGAGTCTGCCTGCGGCCCCAATCCGGAGGAGGCTGATGCCTTCGCCTCGCCTCCTCCTTTCCAGCAGCGGCGGCAGGCCAAGGAGGCGGTTCGCCGGTCTCAACGCCTGCTGGAGAGGAGGCGATGGGCAGAGAGCTCGCAGCTGTGAGACACAGCACAGCTGCGAGCCCTCAGCCACATGGCCACGCCTGATTGGCCGGCGCCTGGCTTGGAGGGCAGCCACATGGCCACGCCTGATTGGCCGGTGCCTGGCTTGGAGGGCTATTTGAGGCAGGCGCCGGGCTGGGGAAGGCACGGAGCAACAACCATCGGTCAACCGTGGTCCTGCTGTCCGTGCCTTGTTTCTGACCGCGCTTGAGACCAGTCCTCCTGTTCGCCTTGTTGAAGTAACCTGCCTTATGTACTTTAACAGCCTTTGTTTATTTCTGTTAAGACTGTGTAGAAGCCTGCTTGCTTTGTACTTTTGAGTTTTGACTGCATTAAAGCCCTGCACCTCTAACCAGCTCCCCTGCCTCTGCCTGACCACCGCCTGGCACTGACAATTCCTGCTCTCCGGAGCGGAGAGTCAGGCTGCCATCACCACGGCGTCAAGAGGTGTGTGACGACCGACACCCCCGCCGCTCCACTGACTCGTGCTACACTTCGGCCTCGCATATTGCCAGGTCCGCAGGAGAGTCTGAGTGGAGGGAATATTCGGCATCGTACCGCTCCCATTCGCCATCTTATCGGGACCGGTACCATCCTGATGCTAGGCACTGGGTGCCCTACAGGCGATCTCGCTCGCCGACCAGGGAGGACCGTCGGTATGAGCGATCCCGCAGCCGCTCGCCTTCTCCTCGCTACTGGAGGTCTCGAGAGCCTTTGCCACGTTACCGGGCCGTGTCTCCTCCTCCGAGAGTTATGTCGACTGCCATGCGCCCTGTCGAAACCACCACGACATGGGCGACCCAAGCGACTACGACGGTGATTCAGGCGACCAGGAGGGTGCAGTCTACGGTCATCCCAGTGACCTCCTCTGCAGTGCCCTGGACCTCCACAACATCGGCAACCATATCTGCTGCGGTGGCAACAGCGGTGACGACTCCTTTGGTGCCAGTTCGCCTGTCTCCTCGATGCACGTCTGGAGACAGGTCTGTGGAGAGGTCTGCTGAGAGGTCTCCGACGCCGTCCTCCCACACCTATGATTTGGACATGGAGTCGGAGAACTCAACCCCGGCGTCCCACGGATC